>QEPC01007498.1:488849-513706 GCA_003113815.1 Sphenodon punctatus | reverse complement strand
GGGTGAAGGCTAGTGGTCACCAGTTGGTGAATCACGTGGTTTCACTCCCTTCCAGACCTTGCACACACGGATCACAACTTGTCTTCGCTCGCCAGCAGCTCTACTCTCCAGCACCAAAGGGCCCTCTCTCAGTCTTTTCCCTGAATCAGCCTGTGTGCTTCCAGGATTTGGCCAGTCACAGGACACGTAAGATATCTTTATCTGGGGACTATCTGTATAATACTGTGTGTGTAATATAATCCTGCCAAGAATAGAAAACCAAGGTGTGCCCTTCCAATAAAGTGTTGTTTTGTACCACATTGGGGTGGTTTATGATGATCTTGATCCCAATCATGTATTAGTTACAGGGGGAGTGCCAGGACTCAGCCCTGGCAATTAAATTCAAGGGTGGGCTGAACCCCAGAAAATGTTCTCAGTACGGGTGGGCACCCTGAAATATGAAAGATGGGGAAAAGACCAATATTAGCCATGTCAAATTTGGAAACAACAGAAAAAACCCTGGAGGGTTTATTTGGCTTTTATTAATGACTTTTCTGTCCTGCCCCCTGTGCTGGTTATCCTATCAAATCACAACAACTCCTGTTTTACCTTCAGTTGTAGAGAGGAAGGGTGATCCAGTGGTTGGGTTACTAGCCAAAGATGGGTTCAGTTCTTTGCTTAGATGACAAGCTCTGGACTGGGAGGCATGGATTCTGGGGCAGAGGAAGCATGGCTTCTGGAGAAGACTTGGGCCCAACACTTTATTAATTATTATTATTATTATTACAAATTAAGCACTGGAAAGAAGTAGTCCCTGCCCCAAGGAGTCTGAAAGATATCATTTAAACTACTAGAGGTCTTGCTTACATCCTCAGGGCACTATTTTAGGAATTCCCCCTCAATCAGATTGGCTGGTGACCTTGGGGAATGAGGTTCTCCTCCCCTGTCATGTCGGGCAAGACTTGTTTGCTCGCTCGAGTTATCTGGGTGTACCTCACCAACTTAGCCCACTGGCATTGTAGAGGCATCGCCGTCAAATTGGCACCTTTTCCTTCCCCTCTAAACCCTGCCTGTGACATGACCCAATTCATTGTTCTGAATTCTCCATTACTTTAATCTCTTTACATAGTTTAATTTATTGATGATTTCTCAAGATTTGCCTATGGTTACACCTTGAGAGAAAAGCCAAGTATTTGAGAAGTTTAAAGAATATGTTGCATTGGTCAGCAACAAGTTTGGAAGAAAGCCTCAGAGACTAAGGTCAGACAATGGAGGTGAATACATATCAAATGAAATGAAAGCTTTTCCGAGAGAACAGGGAATTGAACATGAGACTACAGTCCCATATTCTCCTGAGCAGAATGGTGTTGCAGAAAGGAAAAATAGATCCCTACTGGAGATGGCCAGATGCATGCTGCAAGATGCAGTTTTGCCAAGCAAATTCTAGGGAGAAGCAGTAATAACTGCCAGCTATCTGCAGAACAGATTGCCAAGTAAAGCCAAAGAGAAAACTCCATTTGAACTGTGGTTTGGACACAAGCCTAGCCTAAACCACATCAGAGTATTTGGATGTGATGTGTATGCATATGTACCAAAGGCAAAGAGAAACAAGTTGAATTGCAGAAGCAAGAAAGGAGTTTTGTGTGGATATGTATTAGGAGGAAAAGGATACAGAATTCTTGATGTTGAAACTGGTAATATTGAAATTTGCAATGTTGTGTACTTTGATGAAAGACAAAAGCCAACCAAAGGTGAATTACCAGACCTGGAGTCAAGGATCCAGATGAAAGAGGAACCAAGTGAGCAGACCTTCGAGCACCAAATGCCAATCTGTGAACCAGAAGCAGATTCAGAAGTGGGTCAAAGAAGCTGAGCCGGAACCCAGGCGCTCACAAAGGTCCAACAAAGGAGTTCCACCCTTGAGATACTCCTACCTCACCACAAGTGCAGAGCTGCAAGAACCCAGCACATGGAAAAATGAAAGATGATGAGCTTCTACCAGCCAACAACCAGCACAGAAAAGAGAATGCACAGGAAGAAGGGCTAATTGAGTTGAAGTATTGCCCAACTGAAGAAATGGTGGCAGATGGATTGACCAAGCCACTAACAAGGGATCGATTCCAGAAGCTGCGTGAAGCAAGTGGGAGTCGTGAGCCGGTGCGACAGGCGATGAGAAGGAGTGTTGGAGAAACAGCTCCAGATGGCATCGACCTTTTGCACCAACAAACCCTAATGACCACTAGGGGAATTGGGAGTAGAGATAGTGAGTTAGTGTGGGTGTCACTTTAATCTTTCCTGATCTCTGCTTCTAAGCCCCCTCCCAAGTGGGAAGTGCCCAGGAAGCTCCTACTGAACTTCCTCCTTCTTCCTGACCTTTTTTTTGACCACTAATAAAATTCCAACACTTCTTACCAGCGTCTTATCTGGTGTCAGTTCACTCCCCCACCCTATCCCTCAGTGGCTGTTGTCTTTGCTATGAGGATGGAGAAGTGAAAGTGATAGAAGTTTACTTAACACATTATGAGCAATGTGAAGGAGATTTAGCTGGATTGTTAAACCAAGGTTTTTTAGCATGTCAGCGTGCAGGTGACTTACGACTTGCTAATGCAGGATCTATATTGCTAATTACTATTTTTATTGCCAATCCATTTACATAGGCAATAAAAATGCAGGGAAAGCAGTCTGTGTTGGGGTTTGTTTTTCCCCCATCTCCTACAAATGCAGCCTCAGAGAACAATTGATCGCTTTCTTCTTTATGCATTTACCATATTTGAGAACGTATGTCTCCACTCAATAGGGTAGCCAGATATGCAAATTTTAGAAGACACTTATTAGAAATACAGGTTGCGGGGATGCGTATCTGGTCACACTACTGTAAACAGCTCTGTAAAGGGTTTTGAGCTGCTATTGATAATCCATGGGTTAGTCAATCTCTCTTTCTGCAAGCTTTAATTGTGTTCTATTCAGCTCTTTAAAAGACTGAGGGTGATTTCAGATGTTACGGCCGAGCGCGTTCACCACAGGTCGTGGGGTGGTTCAGACCATGGCTGGGGGTGAAGAGGTGAGCCAACAGACATACCCCCTTCGCCCCTGGCCGTGGGGACCACCAAACCACGGCCCATGGTGAACGCGTCTGGCCATAATGTCTAAAGGGGCACCCCACCTCCAGGAGGGGCCATACGGCCCCGCCACCCACCCTCCCCAAGACAGGTAGTCGCAGCGGCCTATTCGGTCGCTGTCACTGCCCACCACCGGGACCCTGGAACATGATGGAGGTAAGGTAACAGACATTACTTTTCCTTCACCGTGTTCCGGATTCCCCCTAACCATGCTACGTTCAGTGCCGTGGTGCGGGAGAACAAAGCGTGGTTAGATTCACCGCGGGGGGTGGCTGACTGAGGTGAACATCTGGATGTGCGCAAACAGACGTTCACCTCCGTACACACACGCGCGCGGTTGACTGTGGTGATTTCAGACAAACGTAACCACCGTGAGTCAAAGCCGAGAGAGGTGGAAAAAAATAGTTTTCTAGCTGGACAGCAGACACCAGAGGTTTGATTAATGCTGTAGTCCATTATTCATAGGAAGACTCTTATTTGTAGCTGTCTGTGTGTCTTGATTAAATTGTAAGCTTCATAGAGCAGGGACTGTCTTTATGTTATGTGTATCTGTACAGTGCTGCATACGACTAGTAGTGCTGTAGAAATGATAAGTAGTAGTAATGCTTCCCCTGTCCCACAGAGCAGGAAAACAATATGGAATCCCTGGGTGATTTCAGACGTGATGGGCGGCCGCTTTCACCACGGGCCGTGGGGTTGTTCGGACCACAGCCGGGGATGAAGGGACGCACCAACAGACGTGCACCCCATTGACCCCAGCCGTGGGAACTGCCAAACCACGGCCTGTGGTGAAAGCGGCCGCCCGTCACGTCTAAAGCAGCACACACCCCTGGAGGGGGCGGGCCACGCGGTGCAGCGTGCTGTCGCACGGCCCCACCCCCTGCGTTCCTGGGCGGCCCTCCCCCCTCCCGACAGGCAGAAGCCAATCTGGCTGCTGCCACAACCACAGGCGGGGGTGAATTCCATTGACCGCAGTGAATGGTAAGTAAACAGAAGTTACTTTCCATTCACCATGGCTGTGATGACCTTTCACCACACTTCGACCTCCTCACGTCCGGTGGTCCAGAAGCGTGGGGAATGCAAACACGGGCTGCATTTGACTGTGGTGAACATCTGGCGATGAGCCAACAGATGTTCACCACAGTCAAATGTGGCCTGTGTTTGACTGTGGTTCAGGCGGGGTGAATTTCAGACTTGTAACGTCTGAAATCACCCTGTCTCCCCCTCCTTGTCTTTTGGATTGTAAGCCACAGTCAGGGACCACATCTATTTCTATGTTCTGTACAGCACCAGGCACATGGCTTGTGCTATATAAATGTTTATAATAATAATAATAATTAATTTGAGTAAAATAAAGAGAGCAATCTGAGAAACCCTCTCCCAGTATGCCCAGAGGAGCTGCAAGATCTCCCAGTTCAGCCTCTCTCAGTGTTCCTTATCTGGGATCTCATATAAACAAACATTACAACAAAGCCCACCTGGTGTTTACATACCAAAGTGTTTCCTTTGTCATTCATTTGCTTTGGATCCCCTTGCAAAGCAAGGAAGTTAGAGTTCTTGCCTAGCAACAAAAAGATAATGGGCAGTTTTTCCTGGTTGAACTGGACTTGATTTCCCATTGATCATTTCCTAGCAGCGCTGAGTCGCTTCAAAGGGTCCCCTGGGGTTCAGGGCCTGAGGACAGGTGAGCCCCCTTGTGCCATTCTCCCTACACCACCTGTTGCATAGGGAATTAGCTCTCTTTGGATCGGGGGACCCACACACCCAGGTTTGCACATATGAGAGATTCACATAGAAGGGATCTTAAATCATAGTTATAGATTTATTTAGTTGTTCACACATTTATAAAGCCCAGTCTGTAATGATCCAGCTGCAGTTACCTAGCTATACAATATCCCACACCCAAAGTCAGTCTTACATGTCTTGAAAGCTCAAAACGGTGGATGTCATCTGTCAGGAGCAGGAGATAGGGTTGTAGGACCCCCTATGGAGGGGTCCCGGAAAGGGTCAACAGCCCACGAACACCAAGTTAGATGCCAAGCGCTGAGACAACGTTCTGGTCTCTGCTTCAGTCTTTTATAGTGTTTTGGGGAGAAGATGTTCTTCAGTATGCATATTCCAGGGTGCTTGATTGTGCAATGTGCTTGCTGGTATTCATCTTACAGAGTCTGGCTGTCATCTCCCTTTCCCATCCATCTGGAGCCTGGGTGCTAATGGTCACATTCCCAGTTTGTTTGTTAGTCAGGGTGGGCACTTGATAACAGGACATCTTTTTCCCTCCCTTCAGGCAGGGAGTAGATATGCCTTTATCATCTGTGCTGGTGCAAAAAGGGTGATGGCCGCTTGAATGGCTTCTGCTTGTCAGTTGGCAACTCCCTGAGCAGAAACATCTCCTCCTTCCCCTCCAGGCGTGAAGGAGATATTCTTCAGGGGTGTTCAAGCACCCTCTCATCAAGCCCCTTTGTTTTAGTCTTTGTCAGTGCTTTGTTCCAGGCTGGGTGCGGTTGGTCAGCAATATGATGTAAATCACTGGTCTTGCAAGACATGATGATGTGGTTGGGAGTTTGTGAAAGTCATGTGAGATTATTTCCCACACATAGCCTACCTGGCTATTTCTAGAGATCCTGCCTACTGGATCAGTACAGATAATTCAGAGCTTTGGTACAATAGTTACATGCATTTTCAAATATGGTCATTGGTTCCAGTATATTAATTCTCATAGTATATTACATACAATTAAATCGTAACAGTCCCCGCCTTGTCACCATTTTGCAATATGGTGGCATAATTTTATGGTGACATAATTTTGTTTCTGGACTGCTTGAGGCTTTTAGGTTTTAAGGATCATTGACTTGTCTGGCTGTGAGGGAGCTCAATTCTCAGTCAGAGAGCCTATGTCCTTCGTGTCAATGGAGCATGAATAGCCCTGGCCTGCAAGGCTCGTATCGCTCTCTTTGCCCAACATGCAATCCAGATAACAGCAGCTATTAAAATACATTGAATGATTAAAATGATAACAATGGAATGTATTAGAAGATTGAACACCCCTGTAGCAGTGGGTGACCACCCAAATAGACTTTCCCCAAAAAGAATGTTTCATGGTATATTCTACTTCTGTTAGGACATGGGTAATTGTATTTCCTTCTGATCTGAGAACCAGAGCTGCATGGCCTAATGTGTTAGCTAAATGTTGTACTTTAATTGCTTTCATTCATTTGCATGTAGAGTCCAAGTAACATTGTTTACATAAATTTTAGTTACATTACACATGAACATGAATCCAGTGTCTGGGGTAGTGTGCATAAATAATTCATTATACCATGTGGGAGTTCCAGGGGGTGGTATTACATAAAAACATTTATTTATACAAGCCTGAAAAAGTGGTGATACAAAAGGAGAACATTGGGGGTGATGTCTGCTGATATTGTCATTGGATAGGGTCAGAGGTTACCAGCACTTGACCCAATGTGGGGGCTGGGGGCTAGTCTTTACAACTACCCCTTTGCGCAAATAGTGTGAGTGATGTCATGACATAGCTGGAAAGATGCTTAACTTAAAAAACTGTAAATAGAAAACAAACAAACTACAAAGCCTAGATAAACACGTGGTGGTGAAGAGGTAGTGATATCACATAGACACATAGATAGACATACAACACTAAGTGATAAACACACAACACTGAGTGACAAACAGCCATGGCATAACATACACACATTAATGAAATAAAATAAAATAAAAACTGTGGTTGGTTCCTTAGTGTTGCCTTCCAAGGCCACCTTCTTGCTTCTGTAAGAAATAAAGAGATCTGACCTCTGCAAGGCCTAATTAAGGGTGACTCCCATGGTTAATTCATGAAACTAATCACTGGAATTATATAAATCCTCCCCCCTTTTAATACTGTAAGAGCACGAACAGTATTACTTTTGTAGACAACCCATGCATAATGGCTGCCTGCTCCAGCACTGATTTGTAGGAATCCTCAAACATACATACATAGCAGGCGCACCCACTTACACAAGCTTTCAATAAAACATTCATTACACTTCCACATGTGCTCACACAAATTTTTGTCACACACCCCTATCTCAGGGCACTCAGGCAAAGTCACGCACACACATACCCACATGGGGATCTCCTCGAGCATACAAATATACATACACCCTATCTCATACATCCCACATAGTTAAGCACACACAAATTACTGATATCAGCACTGAAGCATGGTAAATGGCAGAGACAACACATGCATGATTTTTGAGACTGCTGCTTTTATTCCTCCTTACAGACAGTTTTAGCCCTTGCTGGCAAAGTCAGTGTAGATGAGGCCCTATTTTTAACAGAACACCTAAACAGACTACCTAAAAGACAACTCTACCAATCACAACAATAAAAAGCAATATTTCCCTCCTTAACACAGAAACACACAAAAAGTGGGGGCTTGCTTCAGGCTGGATTACGCTTGTAGAGGCCAGGAACCACTGTTGCTGGTTAGGGCAGAATGGGGGAGCCACATGGAGAGATGGGTGAAATACATTCCCCAAAACAAGTTAGCGAATGTCTGTATTTCACTCCAAGCCCTGTCCTGGAAACCTGGCCATGGAGGGGGACTCCTGGGGAACCCTACAGGACCGTGGACATTCTGAGGGAAGGGGTAAGAGTCCCATGGCTGGCCAGAGGAACTTTTCCCTCCTGCATGATCTTGATGCCAGGCATCTCTCTTTGGCTGAGGTTGCCAGTGCTCCTTAAGGGAGGCATTGTTTATTAGAGGGTCTGGATCACAGGGAGGCAGGGGAGTTGCAGTTTTCTCAGGGGTGTGGGGAAGTGTCTTATCGGGGGCCATGGGCATACAAATGCTGGTTATAAGTTCCTCCTCATCAGAGGGGTAATCATCGTAAAAGGGTGCATCTGGGTCCATTTTGCTACACTGGGACACAGGGATTTTTCTATTAGCTGAAATGATGGCATGTTTTCCCTTTAAGCTTTGTGTGAGAGCGTTGATTTTTTCTTGGCATTTTACATGAGATACAGGATCTCCTTCCCTGAACTTTTTGACTTGATTCATTAACAATCTCAGACCTGCTTCGCTTTCCTGCAACTTGGTGAGGTTATCCTGATTAATTCTTTGAAGACGCCTATAATCTTTTTGTAATGTTGCCAGGTGTTCGTTGAGTTCCCTGTACTCAATGGCTTGTCTGAGTTGCTGACAGGACTGTTCATTGCGCCAACTAACACTCTGTTGTTCTCTGCGTTTGAGATCTCCCATTAACACATCAGTTACTTTAGCATTATCATTTAAGGTGGAGATCTGTGCTACAGCATCCTGTACAGCCCCCCAGAGAAGCCAGATAGCAGCAGAGACCTTATGCTCTTTTTTAGGGGAATATAAAGAAACATACTTATCCCAAACCTCAAATATCTGTTTTTCAGTAATGGGGTTTGTAAAGAGCTGATCAGTCCAAGGGCATTTTCCCAAATTTTGAATGAAGTCCACTAGTTTTGGAAGGACCTTTACCTTGCCCCACTCCTCCACAGGGACCCTTCCCCTACTCTTTTTCCTAAACCAAGGCATTGCCTGTGTTTGCCACACGTGTGTGGTGTGTCCCTAGGAGAGTACCCTGATTCCCTTCTATTAACAATACCAGTGTGTTTCCAGGGTGTGAGCAGCACTGTTGGCCAAACAATGCAGCTCACAGTCTGGGTTAATGGGGACCAGCAAAAATGTACTTATCCCAATGGGTACTGTCAATAGTAGGAACCACAGGATATCTTCCCTCCCAGCACGCAATTCTCCACCAATTGTTAGGATTTAGGGAATTAGCTCTCTTTGGATCGGGGGACCCACACACCCTGGTTTGCACATATGAGACATTCACATAGAAGGGATCTTAAATCATAGTTATAGATTTATTTAGTTGTTCACACATTTATAAAACCCAGTCTGTAATGATCCAGCAGCAGTTACCTAGCTATACAATATCCCACACCCAAAGTCAGTCTTACATGTCTTGAAAGCTCAAAACGGTGGATGTCATCTGTCAGGAGCAGGAGATAGGGTTGTAGGACCCCCTATGGAGGGGTCCCGGAAAGGGTCAACAGCCCACGAACACCAAGTTAGATGCCAAGCGCTGAGACAACGTTCTGGTCTCTGCTTCAGTCTTTTATAGTGTTTTGGGGAGAAGATGTTCTTCAGTATGCATATTCCAGGGTGCTTGATTGTGCAATGTGCTTGCTGGTATTCATCTTACAGAGTCTGGCTGTCATCTCCCTTTCCCATCCATCTGGAGCCTGGGTGCTAATGGTCACATTCCCAGTTTGTTTGTTAGTCAGGGTGGGCACTTGATAACAGGACATCTTTTTCCCTCCCTTCAGGCAGGGAGTAGATATGCCTTTATCATCTGTGCTGGTGCAAAAAGGGTGATGGCCGCTTGAATGGCTTCTGCTTGTCAGTTGGCAACTCCCTGAGCAGAAACATCTCCTCCTTCCCCTCCAGGCGTGAAGGAGATATTCTTCAGGGGTGTTCAAGCACCCTCTCATCAAGCCCCTTTGTTTTAGTCTTTGTCAGTGCTTTGTTCCAGGCTGGGTGCGGTTGGTCAGCAATATGATGTAAATCATATGGTGATACGTTGGGAGTTTGTGAAAGTCATGTGAGATTATTTCCCACACATAGCCTACCTGGCTATTTCTAGAGATCCTGCCTACTGGATCAGTACAGATAATTCAGAGCTTTGGTACAATAGTTACATGCATTTTCAAATATGGTCATTGGTTCCAGTATATTAATTCTCATAGTATATTACATACAATTAAATTGCAACACACCGACAATGGTTCTGACTAGAGGATAAACGAGAACGCTGTGTGTCCTTGCGAGAATATTGCAAGGTTCTCACACACCCGGCGAGATATTGCTAGCATTTTTGAGAATATCATGAGATTCTCGAAAATCCCCAAACCACTCTGCACATGCGCAAATGGCGGTCACTGCCATTCTGTGCATGTGCGGCCTCTGGAAGCGATTTTGCATGTGTACGGAGCGTTTTTTGAGGTTTTTGAGAATCTCGGGAGATTTTTGAAAACTCCCAAAATGCTCTGGGCATGCACGAAATAGCCACTGTGCAAACTGATTTTAGTTCTGGGGAAAAGATAGGACTCAAAGCAGGCTCTGAATGCACCGGTTCCCAGCCCCAAACTGGTTTCGTACCATTGTTTCCTCCCTGCCTTGACAAACGCGCTTTGGAGAAAAAGTGCATATTTGTCGCAATCCGATCGTGTAGATTAAACAGCCGCACTTTTGTTATCCGGCGCATGAGTTCGGTGGCATGATCGACGCACACGTATGCGCATGCAGGTCACAAGCGGCCATTGTTTGTTCGCGCTCTTTCTAGGGATCAGGTCAGTTGAAGCCACATTCCAACAGGAGAGATTTACTAGCGAATGCTCTGACCTACCGCCGTGGGATACACAGGTTTGAGTAGATTTTCTGCAGGGGTATTGATATTTGGGACTTTGTAAGACATTGCACCGCTAAAGGGTGTATTTCACACCCTCAATTGTGCGTTTGGAACTGAACGCAGTGTCACCATTTCATCTCCTCGTAGGATGGATTCCTGACCACCTATTCTGTAGCCGTGGAATTTGAAGGCATTCACCGTTTTCCCACCTTGAATCCCCAGCTACCATATCTGAAAGGAACTCCAGCATGCCCCCCCACCCCCACCAAATGTCGACCCCTACTTTCCACCGCAGCCACCTGCCCAACCCCCTCTCCTCACCCAAAGCACAGGGGACAATTCCGATCCTGCACAAACCCTGTGCATGCACTGTCACACCTTCACCCACCTCCGTTATGTCATCGCCCACCTCCCCCGAAGACCCTCCACCCACACAAGCCTTCTGATCACCATGCAAACCCGACATCAGATTCCCCTCCCCCCTACATGGCCCCAATACAGCTCCTCAGGCCATGCAACGCACCCTAAAAGCCTTCCCTACCGCATGCACCCTCCCCACTGGGCTCCTCATCCACTGCACACACCTCATAAGCGTTCCCTGCCCCATGTACCCTCCCTACTGGGCTCCCCATCCACCGCACATACCCCATAAGCCTTCCCTACCCCATGCACCCCCCCACTTTGCTCCCCATCCACTGCTCACACCCCAGAAGTCTGCCCTACCCCGTGCACCCCCCCACTGGGCTCCCCGTCCACTGCACAAACCCAATAAGCCTTCCCTACCCCATACACCCTCCCCACTTTGCTCCCCATCTGCTGCACACATCCCAGAAGCCTTCCCTACACTGTGTAACCTCCCCACTGGGCTCCCCATCCACGACACATACCCCAGAAGCCTTCCCTACCCCATGCACCCTCCCCACTATGCTCCCCATGCGCTGCTCACACCCCATAAGCCTGACCCTACCCCATGTACCCTCCCCATCTGGCTCGCCATCTACTGCACATGCCCCATAAGCCTTCCCTACCACATGTACCCTCCCCCCTAGGCTCCCCATCCACCACACACACCCCATAAGCCTTCCCTACCCCATGTACCCTCCCCACTGGGCCCCCCATCCACTGCACACTCCCCAGAAGCCTTCCCCACCCCGTGCACACTCCCCATTTTGCTCCCCATCCGCTGCTCACACCCCAAAAGTCTTCCCTACCCCATGCACCCTCCCCACTGGGCCCCCCAACCACTGCACACTTCCCAGAAGCCTTCCCTACCCCATGCACCCTCCCCACTTGGCTCCCCATTCTCTGCTCACACCACAGAAGCCTCCCCTCCCCCATGCACCCTTCCACCATAGCTCATCAACAAGGTCTATATTTAAAAAGTATTTTCCCCCGTAATAATGTGCAATTGCAGACAAGGCAACCCCCAAAACACCGAGGCATAATCCATATATGCATTGCAAAGTGCATAAAGATAATTAAAGAATCAGTTTGATTTTTCAACACAGATAAGATCGCTGCTTTGCACAAGGATCTCAGATTTTGTGGAGATGTCTTTAGCCTCAGATACATCATCTGGCCATCCACAGACAGTACACTGGTCAAGGACTGAGACCAGGGTTTTCATCGAAATATGGGGCCAGGATAGATTTCAGAAGGTGCTTGGTGATGCGTATAGAAACCTGGATATATTTCAAGAGATATCTGCCATTATGGCAGAGAGAGGATACCGACGCACAGCTCACCAGCTACGTGCAAAAGCAAAGGCCCTTCGATTGGAATACAAGAGAGTAAAGGTTCATAATGCTAAATCTGGTAATAATCACCTCGTTTGAGAATATGAAGAACTACTAGACAATTTCCATCATTTAAGTGGAGAGGTGGTTGTTCCAATTGTCTGCGGAAATAAAGTGATCCGCACCAGAGGCAGGAAAGTTTGCGAGGCAGAAACAGCGGTGGAACAACAGGGTGATGAAGCCAGTGTCCCAGAAAATTCTATTATACTTTTTGAAAGCCAGGACCAGGAACACACTGAGGACGACAACAATGATGGAGGCTCGACATCGTCAAGCGAAGAAACCGTAATAGACAGGTCTGTGTATGTAACCGAACTTCCAGGGGCCAAAAATATGGCCCGAAACAGCAATGGGAGTGCAGAAGAAGGTAAGTAATCATGAGTGTTTGGATGGTTTCCATTGGCCGCCAGTGCCAATGTTCTTGATTAATCTGATTTAAAACATTGTTTGTCTTTTTGTTTTTAAATGCAAATGTGAACGGTGCATGCTACAAGGAAGTTCCAAAAGTTGTTTGTATTAATAGGTGCATCAAATAAAGGTTGATGGCTACACGCGATGCACAAGCGCGGCGTGTTCCGGAGTATGGAAATGATTTTGGTTTCTGTGCAGTGGATGTGGTGCCGTCAGGGGTATGCACATGGTGTGTGATGTCCTCTGTGGCTTGTGCATGGAGTGACCTTCCTTGTGGTGAGTGTGCTGAGTGCTGTACTACTGTTCTTTGTCTGTGTAGTGTATACGGTGTGCTGTTAAGAAAATGCTGGGGGTGAGGAGGTCAGCAAATTTTTCACGGGACTTAGTAACATTGTCTTTGGGGAGAGTGCCCTGCATGGCTTGCCATGAATAGAGGTATCCGGGGCGGGGGGGGGGGGGGGAGACTAAAGTTGTGAGTGTCAATGGAGTGAAGAGCACAGCAGGGATTGTGCATGGGCTGAGGAGTCATGTGGCAGAATCAAGGTGAAATATTTGCAGAGTAACCTTTGTTTATCTTCTCATGTTTTATGCCACCAGATGAGCTGGGCCCAAGCAACACCCAACATCCCATTGAACCGAGACACAGACTAAGTGCTTTGGACAGAATGAGACAACTACGCGGACAGAGAGCTTGTTCACGAAGTGCCTTGGTGCGAGACCTCGGGAAGCAGAGCCGAGCGGCAGTAACAGACATTTCAGTTGGGCTAAAAGCAGCAATGGCAGATGCAATTAACTGCAGCAACAAAAACCACACCGTTCTTATGGAACTAATGCGTGGAATGGATGAAAGGAGAATGCAATTGTACAGAGAGTCGCATCAGATTTACGTTGTAGAGCTCAGAAGGGTGGCTTCAGTCATTGAAACAATAGCACGAACTGCAAACGGCCAGCGCATCAATACAGTGACTTTTCCTGCTAATGCACTAGCTTTGCCAGAAATCCATCCCGACAATGCAGCCCACGCTGACGTTGCTCCTCTGGAAGATCCTGTAGAGTTAGAAAATGCCGAAGGAAACAATGCAGAAGAAAACGGAACACCCGCCAACGCTACACTCTCAAACACTGACCATGACACAGTCCCGGCAGCAACCACGGAAGCAGCTGTCAAAGCAAAAAGAGTAAGACGAACTGCTGTGCCCTCTAGGAGGTATTCGCCAAGCACCTTTGTAAGGTCTTTTAAGTAGTATTTATGTTCAGAATGACCGCTAGAAACCTTCAACAAGTTCTGTGCATAAATTACCCAAAACAATTGGAGAAAGTGTCTTTTGGCTGTCACGTTCATTATATTAGATATCTGTTTCGTAGTTCAACAAAGACAAGTATTAACCGTGATGCTGTATTCATATTTAAAATGTTACACAAATTACCATCAAACATCACATGTGTTTTCCTTTTCCTCAAGTGGCTATTTGGCAGAGGCTAATATCCATCATGACAGTCAATGAGTGATGCATATCTTAATGGAAGGCTAGTTAACCATGTTATATCCAGAATCATCCATCAAACTAGCACGCTCTGTGTTCCAAATTTTCAAAATTTATCTAAAGTATTTCAAAATTGTTTAACAATTATTTCAAAACAGGAAAACAACATAATGCTAGAAGGAAGGCCCCTTCAGACTATTTTGGTTGAGTTGTCCACGATTGGTTACTTTCAACCATGACGAAAAATGCTTGTGCTGTGTCGATAAAGAATAGTTTATGTTTTAAAAAAAGTTTACATTTTTTTTAGGGTGTTATTCAATCCTCTGTAATGGTTGGCTTTTTAAATGAATCCATTGGTTCATTGCTTCAATCGAACCCACACCACACAGTCAGTTTTGTGGCATGAGATGTGCAGTGCGTGGTGTGTTTGAAGTTGACCTGGTGGATTAAGTGATGAGTGCAGATGATGTTTTGCCCACAGTTGGCCATATAGGGGGTGATGATGTGCAAGGGAGGAGAAGCCATGGTTGATGGTTACTGAGAATCACAATGACTGTTACAACAGTTCAAGCAGCATCCATCCATCTAACGAGAATGGTCTGTGTTCCTGATTTTCCAAATGTTACCCATTTCCCCCCAAGTCTTTCGCAATTGTTCCCAAACTAGAGAGCAACATAATGGTAGCAGGAAGGGCACGTAAGTCTAATTTTTGTTGGATTCTGCGTTTTTTGGTTACTGTCAACTGTGAAGAAAAATTCTTCTGTTTTCTTGATAAACAATAAGTTTATGTTAAAGAAAAAACAAATAATTTGTTTTTGTTCTTTCATCAATCCTTTGCAGTGTTCAGTTTTTTAAATAAATCCATTGAATCATTTCTTCAATGGAACCCACACCACACAGTCAGTTTTGCAGCCGGTGATGTGCAGTGCGTGGTGTGTTAGAAGTTATTTATTTATTTATTTATTTAATAGATTTCTATACCGCCCCATCCTGCACAGCAGCTCGGTTGACCTGGTGGATTAAGTGATGAGTGCAGAGGATGATTTGCCCGCAGATGACCATATAGGGGGTGATGCCGAGCAAGAGAGGTTAACCCACGGTTAATGGTGTGGAGGAATTTTTATAAGGGACCCTATAAAATTAAGTTATACATAGTCAGAGTAAGGAAACATAAAATGGAAGACAGATGAACTCTGGGTAAAAACCATTCTTTGCTGAAGTGAGCTTTGGCCTGCTAGATAAATGTAATTATTAGACTGGTTTGGGTTTTGTTTCTCACAGCAAGGTCTGGGAAGCAGCTTCATACATGATAAACATTGAACAGCAGAAGGCCACGCCATTCTTCTTTTTAGCAGATAGGAGAAAACAGCCTTGCAGATGTTTTCAGTTAATTGGCTTTGTTTAGGCACCTCACTTTATAAACAGTTTAGCTTATAGTGTTTTGAGAATATGTTGCTGAGTATGTAAACAATTGCTGTAACCTTTTACCTTTGTATGACGTTGCTTTGAGTGACATGTCTGTATTTCTTTGTTTGAAATGTAACCTATAAAATACCTATGTAATCTGCAATCCAGCAAACCAGTCTGTATCCTTGCATGGATTCAGTTCTGCTCTCTCTCTCTGCGCTTTGAGATCAATAAAGGAACTCTGACAGATTTAACCAACATCAGTGTGTGAGTATGAAATATTCCTCGACAGTTTGGTGCGTTGGCCAGGAAGGCTCTTAGCCCGGCTGGTTCCAAGGGGGGCTGCGGACCGCTCTTCTCCTACCTTCAGGCTCCAGATAAGGTTAGGGGCCTTTTGAAATCCCTGTGGAGGTGTGGGTGAGGGGCTGCCCATGGACTCTGGGAATCAGACCATTGGGCAGACGCCTTCTAAAACTGAATGGGCCAGAACTGTCAGAGATTCTTAGCAGTGTAGTGAATAAGTAGTGTAAGAAGACTAGTCAGTAAAAGTTCAGTAATAGTTCAGTGGATCCACAGAATCCTGCCGAGTGGGGATTCTAAATACATATGCAAAATCCGTGGGGGTTGGGAATCCTGCCAGGAGAGGGGGTTTCTAAATGCATATGTTCAATCCTGCCGAGTGGGGATTTCAATTGCAGAGTATGTTATGTGATTTGAATGTGTTTCCCTCTGTGTGTGTACCACTAACAGTGTCTGGGGCTAAGCTGAGTGTTGCATAGCAAGGCTGCCTTGGATTGGGATAGCTGACCTGGATGGGGCTAATTACCTACCAGACGGGGTGGGTAATTTTGCGGATGTGCGCCTCTGTGGAATCCTATGACTTGGTAGTGTGAGTGAAAAGTTATTCCTCTCTCCCAGTTTCAGAACTGAGAGTAACGTGCATGTGGAATGCTTGTGGGAGTGACACAGTTGGAGTTTGTGAGAAGAAAGGAATGTTAATGAGTGCAGACTGCAGTGAATTGTGTTGTTAGACTGTGCTCTCTCCTTGTGTGAAAATCCTCTGTGTGTGTGAAAGATGGGGGCTGGGGGGTCTAAGCAGTTCTTCACCCCACCAAGAGAAAGTCCTGTGTGGTATATGTGTACACAGCATGGTCAAAATGCTTGTAGATTTTTGGATGTGTGGAATAGGTGTACCCAAGATTCCCATGAATCACAGTTTCCTTTGATTGGCTCTTATGATTTGGAGAAAACTGATCATCTCCGAGGAGCTTTGAAGTCAAACGGCTGTAAGGTGTCTCTGACTCAGTGGGAGGCATTTTATGACTGGCATACTGAAGCTTATAGAAGGAAGCAAGAATCAAGGATTAGATCCTTTATAGATTCTCAGGAGAAATTAAAAACTAAATTGGCTAAATATAAAGAAAAACAGAACTGAGACTGTGCGCACACCTAGTGCCCCGGTTCCTGACTCAGTGTGTGTACCTAGTGCTCCATCTTGTGAATCTGTGGTTCCTTTGTATCCTCAATTTAAATCACCTGAGGGCATGGATGAAGAAACTCCTGAGGATTTATCAGATTTTTGCAGCCCTGCATCTTTACCACCAGATCCTAACAATGCTGGGGTGCCACACCTGCAGCAGTCCCGAGGAGCTCTGGGAGCACAGTTGCTGCCTTTGCCAGCATCTGTGGAGACAGCCCCTCTCCCCGATAGCACGGGCAGAGCAGGCGCATCTGGGTCTGCACTCGGAGCATTTTCAGTGGTGTCAGCTCCCTTGCAGGACAGACTGGTGTGTCACTGAATTGAGTTCAGCTTTAGTCCTGTTTTAGGCTGCACTACTTTTAATTGGTTTTCATCATGTGAATAACACTGGGTATTTTCAGACGTTACGTGGTCAATGTCAACCACAGTCAATTCCCTGTGGTGGCTTGGACCACGTAACGTCTGTTGGGGGGGGGGAACGATGTTCCCCCCCCAGATGTTACCATGGCGGGGAATCACATTCACCATGCGAGCAGCCGCAGCGGCGGGACCGGAGGTCATTGTGTGGTGAAGGCGATTCCCTGCTGTGGTGACCCCTGCCGTCACATCTGGATGGCAGCCATGGCCCGGAATCCCCACAGGGATTCCAGCCCGTGGCCATAGCAGGTGAGCGCTGTGGCAGTATTGGCTTCAGCGGATGCCCGTCTCCCCAGAGGGTGGGTGGTGAGGAGCGTGGAGGGGGCGGGGCTGTGCAGCCGCACATTGCGCCTCGGCCCCGCCCCCTCCCCAATTCCCCGCTGGGATCCCCCGGCACATCTGTTAGGGCGTTACGGGTCATCCCGGCGGGGGATTAATTCATTGATTTCGTGATGAGGCCAATTGGCCCCATCACATCTGAAAACACCCTTTGTTTAGGATTCTGCAGGTGTGTAGAGCAATTCAATAAGAAATGTTAAGAACCTCCAGTAACTCAATTTCAAAGAAAAGCATGCTGCTACCTTAGCCTGATCAGAAAACATTGCTGCGGGGGAAAGAAGGAAACGAGAAAGTAAATTATAGTACCACTATTGTGGCCAACTGGAATGTTGGAAAGCAGATGTCCGGTCCAATGTGGTCTATTAGACCAAACATTTCACTCTTCCACCTATTTCTCTTGCCCAGGTTACCAGTTTCTGTTCAGACACCATCAGATTTTTTTCTGCTTTGTGTTAGGGCAGCTTGAAAAGCTGTAATTCCTTTCATTTTGCAGTAAGCCAATTTGGTCCTTTTTATTATAATTGTGTGTTATAGTTTGTTAAAAATTCATAGCAAAGTGAGTGAAGCAAATCAAAACTGCAAGATATGTGAAAATTAAGTTAACTCCTTGATGACTTCTGCCTAAATTTTTCAGTGCAAAGAAGGATATTGGTCCAGATACTGGTACCCCTATTTTTGTCCTGAAACACTTGGAGGTGCCTGTTTGCTGTGTTGCTCAAAATTTAGATTTATTGATTTTGTTGTTGACTCTATGATCTTTGTACTTTTCTGTACTCTTATAGTTAAATGTGGTTAAGTGTGCCCAGTGCTGAAGGCATAGCTGTTGGCTATGTAAAGTTGTGTTGTATGGTTGTGAGTTTGTTCATGTAAAAAGGAAGGTAATGTTAAGCAAAACAGGAGAAAATTCAAATCCTGATTATTCCGTTCCTTCAAGTGCACAGTTGGAGCGAAATAATGTATTGCTATTACAATTGCCTTTCTGTGTGTTTGTTGGTGATTGTGTTTGTTTGTGTACCATGTATGCTGCTATACAGAAGTATTTCCTGTGCCAAAAGTTGAAAGCACATGATTTGAAGGAATGCTTGCCTGGCTTTTGCACAGTTGGATCTGACAGACAGCTGCTGTCATTTTGAACTGTGTACCTCTCATATTAATTACAGAGTCCAGACCTGATAAACAGGCCCTAGACAGAGCCTGAACAAATTTAAATTAGTTGTTTCTAATCCTGAGAATTTTAGAAAGAGTTAAGTAGTAAAACCTGAGTGCATCTTAGGTACTGACAGTAAAATATTGATGGTTGTCATCAACAGATTTACAACTAAAATTAGAACATCCAATGATCAAAAAAGTTAAAAACTATTGTTGCCTATTTTAGAATTGGTCACCTGGAATTGCACCATGGATACGGACATAATATTGAAGCGTGGCAGGAATAGATGCATAGGTCCTTTTTTGGGTCCTTCTGCAGCCTTTCTGGATTTACAATCTATACACCTATATGTCCTGTCCAGAGGTGGCACTTGTACAGAACAGTGGAAAATAAATTGTGATTTTGGAATCATATTCCCAGGGCCAATGTTCAAGTGGGTATTGGATGTTCCAATAGGTTTGGAAGGAAAGAAATTACTTAGACCAAAAGACTGGTGGATCTATCAGTGGTTGGATCTGGGGCTACCCCGACCAATGGAGATGTTTTATATAGAGGCCCACAGAGTCTCTTGGGAGGAGGATCGAAGACAAAGATCAGATGGCCCTTGGACACATGTTTTCATATATAACTATTGGTTCCTGTCTCATGGTGTGATCCCTGGATGTGTACATTTGGCCCAGCAGACAAAAACTAAAATAATGTGGGCCCTTAGAAAAGAAGGGAGTATTGATGCCAATAATTACATATTGGAGCAATTGGCAGGTGCTGGAAAAGCAGTGACCCATAAATATCCAAAAATAAGTAATCCAGGTCCAATAGTATGGACACTGCAAAACTTGGCTGCAAGAGCCATGCTGACCAATTACATTCGGCTACCAGCATGGCTAAACCACCACCCTGTACGTTTGGTACTGCAAAATCTCATGGCACATGAAGCAATAAAAATTGGTTATGATGGGATCAAGTGCTCAGATTGCCAACAAAGAAAGACCAATGGTCCTTACAAACTGCCCTCTTATGTATAATAAAGTGCCTTATGCAGATGAGGGGACAAGGGCCAAAACAGACTCATGATTTTAACAGCTCACCCTGCTTTCTGCAAAGCGGAGTTAATTAAGTATTCTTCAAAGAGAGTTTCCAATGATTTGTGTTAGGTGGAAAAAAGCATGTAAATAAGATGGACAGACGGAATGTTGGTGTGTCTGCCCCGTGCAGAAACAGAACCAGAAAATTAATGTGTGTGTCAGAGTGACAAAAAGTCTTAGTAAAGTGAAATTGAAAAGCTTTGGTTTAATATTGTTTGCATTGGGAAAATGTAAGTGTTTTAGATAATTAGGTTAAGTTAGTTTAATTAGTTTTTTAAAAAAGTGTTGTTGCAATAGAAGCCCTTTGCTGCTGTAACCAATTGAGAGTTAATAAACAGAGAGAATTAAGTGGAAAAAAATAGTCCAAGCAGCTTACTTTAAAACTAAAAGTTTTGTTTTTGCTTTTACTAGGTTTAATAACGAGTTAATTGGAAAGTGGAACAGCCCCTTCCCCATAATCAAGTATGCAGTTCCCTTTAAATTAACTGATTACTGATTTTGACAGCATGGCAAAATGTTTAAAAGAAAACGTTTGGGAAAAAAGCGGCCACCAGCTGCGAGCCCAAAACAAAACTAAAAGTATTATTATAACAGTTTTAATGATTTGGTGTTCACTTGAAAAAATAATAATAAGGGGGGGGGGAGAAAGGAAGCAGTACTAAAGAATCATATTGCATTCCAGTGCCCACAATGGAACACCTTCCCCCCATAACCATATCTTCGTGAACAGCTCAGGAAGATATCTTGAGGGGGAGGAGGAAAGAAAAGCAGCTGTCTTTCCGCCAGCAAAGAACAGAGTTTGCTTTGATTAAAGGCAGCAGCCAAGACCTTTTGGACACTATGTGTCAGAAATGTCTCAACTTAACTTGATTTGGGATGTGAATGTCTGAAACATAGCAGCTGAATTAACCCCTTAGTGCCCAAACAACATTGTAATCCCTGTCTACTGCTTGCAATTACCACAGAAAAGCCCAGTGGCAATTTCATGTTCAGAGCTTATGCCAAAAACACCAAGTACACTTACTGGTTGCCTAGTATGCAACTGGTACAGGGAATAGGGCCACTGGCAGCCCCCCCAAGTTAATATTGCTATTAAAATGCTTTTAAAAAAAAACCCTCTCAGAATTAAAAACCAAACCAAGATTTTTGCCCCCAATCCCCAAGCAGTTTTAAAGCAGTTTTAAATTTGTCAGTGATGAATACTGAAATGCAAACCATCATAAAGGGAAACCAATCATAAGGGGCCCCAGCCATCCAGCCTCCCTAACCCTACCCAGTCTCCCTGCCCCCACAGAGAGCCCCTGCCCCTATTGACTCACCATTCTCTTCCCCCAACCAGCCTTTCTGCCCCTGCCCTCACACAGACCCCCCCAAATACACAGACACCCCCCCACCTCCCCCAAACCCCAGGTAAGACTTACCCTTCCACTTCAAGGGCAGAACACTGCAACTCAAGATCACCCCCTCTGCAGCCTCAGTCTCTCCTGACTCCTCCACTGCACAGCTTGGATGGCTCCACTGAGCACTCTCGCTTTCAGAGCTGCTAACCATGAGGCTGTGTGCCGCTACTGTCTGCCTTGTGCCGGCACAGCTTGCTTTGTCCCAGGTCGGACGGTCCCACGCTGCAGGGCAGTGCTTCTGGAATCTGGTCCTCACGGTCTGAGACTCCAATATCACTTGAAGCTGAGTCTCCAAGTTCACTCAACGCAACGGAGCAAGGTTTGGGGGGATCATTTGTGGCCGGACCAGTCGTCGGGCGAGGAGGAACCCGGGTGGGTGGGGGGAAGGAGCCGAGGGGCCCAGAGGAAAGAGGCCGCCTTGGCTCTGTATGCCGAGGATGCCAGAGGTTGCCTACTCCTGTTCTAACCTCTAGTCTTCCATGTTGCAGAGATGTCACAGGCCTCTGCCTGGGTTTCCCATGTCTGGCCCAATAGAGCCTTCCCCAGGGACCCTGGAGTCCCACCTGGCCTCTATGCTCCACCACCCCACTGATTGGCATTCCTTATGGCGGAGCCTCTCCATTACCTGTCTTCTCCACTACCTACAATCCCAGAGCAGAGCCTGCTGGTTCCTGGGCACCTACCCCTGCGAGCTATTTGCTGTCTTGCCCTGCCTCCCTTGGCAGACTCTATTGTTCTGCCCTAGAGCAGAAACAAAAACACAATTTCAAATTAACAAATAAAATTCAAGAAATGAATCAAAGAAATGGGTCTGAGGCAGGGGGGTACAGAAGGGCTGGCTACTGCTCCAGAAGCCCCAGGAGCACGGGTTCAAGGCTGGGCGCTTACACCAGAGCCATGCAGGATCCAGAAGGGTGAAGAGATCCCCCAGGAGCAGCTTTCAAAGGATGACCCTGTTGACAGCTTTCAGAGGATGACCCTGTTGCCATCTCCATAGCTCCTGGAGACTGCCCCCAACCCTTGTAGCTGCAGTGTTCAGACATGAATGGCTGCCCAGTAGTTATTTTATTATCATAAACGGGGCTTAAACTCCAGTGGCTACCGGTAGTTGGGAGTGACTGGCATGAGATGGGTCACACCTCCATGTCCTGTACTTGTACGTCTCTCAAGCTACAGTAGCTGGACACTGTCGGAGACAGGATGCTGGGCTCAGTGGACCATGGGTCTGACCCAGTACGGCACTTCTTATGCTCTTAATAGTTGTTTTTAATTTGCTGTGGTTGCTACGTTTATTCATTCGGCTTTGTTGTTTGGTGTTTTGTCATTCGGTACTTCCTTCACTTAGCTACTTTTGCAGCTTTCTTCTGCATTATTGCATCATGCAGATGATCTAATCAAGTTCAAGTTCATATTCAAATATTCAAAGACACCCCACCAAATAGCACTGCCAAAAATCCAAAGCACCAAATAATACAATGCCAAAGAGCCAAGTCACAACATGCGCAAGTCGATTATTTTGAATCTGACCTCTGAATTTTCTTTGCACAGACCCATTTGGCTAGGGTGAATTTGACAAATTGTTTATTCAAATTATTCATTCCCGATACATTCTGACCCTTATTGGGGGCTCCAGGTCTGCTTCCTCTTTCTAGCAGCATCCCCGTTAATGAATACCTCTTCACAGGGGAGTAAAGATAAAGTTGGTTCCCAAATGAAACCTCCCTCAACCCAGTGCCCCTCTGATCATCTTCTGTCCTACTGAAAAGGATCTTCTGATTTTATCTCAGACAACTTCATCACCCAAATACCCACCATAGCTAATTGTTCTCTAACTGGTGCCCTAGATGACCAGTGGCAGAAGGCGTGTTAGCCATGGGCTTAGTCCTGAAAGGAGTAAGGACTTACCCATAGCACCCTGCCACACACTGCTAGAGACGTGATGTCAGCTGCGTGTGACCAGCTAAAGCGGAGACGTCCATAGGCCAAGCCCTGCAGAAAAGCAGTAGCTTTCTATGGTTGATGTTCTCTGCTTTCTCTCTGCCTGACAAAGCAGACTGAGGGGTACCATTACAGCACAACCTTTTGGGTCCACCTCAGTGCAGAAAAATGGGGGGGGGGTAGACTGACAAGTCAAGATTTGGGGAACTTACACAAATGTGACCTTTCACTTCCACTTCCAAAAAACCAAGCTAGTTATATCAAAGTGGACCTCACTCTGTCCAGTGCTAGGACTTCCCTTTCTGAGGCATTTGCTTTGTGCAAATGGTTCCCCCTTTTAGCTCCATGAAACAGGTGAAAACTGTGAAAGGGGAAGTTCAGTGACCTACAACACAGGGGGGGGGGGGGAGATGGCGTGAATGGTGGTCCTTTTTTTCTGTATGTTCTTGGCCCCTCTACAGTGATTGTGGGAGGAGAACTGTGTGGTGCTGGGATCCCGCCATAGCAGCTGCCCCAACAGCAGCATAGGCCAGGTACTCCTTTTTGCTTCCCTTTGGGCGGGGGCAGAGGGTTGAGAAACTGGGTGGGCAGAGGGCTGAAACACAGGCGGGAAGGCGGGTGGCATGGTCTGAACTAACGGCTTTCCTTGTTGCCTGGCTACAGGTCTGCCAGCGCAATGAGCGCAGATTGAACCCCCAGCCACAAGCATCCAGCGGAACCAGGGCCTGTGGGTCTGCAGCCAGTGGCACAGGGAGGATTTGGCAAGGGAGCTGCTTTGGGAGACGACACAGCCGGCGCAGCGGATGAGATCCATGATGGCGTTAACGGCATGGCCAGGGCGTATAGGCAGCTGGTGCAGCAGAATGTTACAGAATTCAAGGCCTTTGCTGCTGAGCCCCGCCTGGACCGCGGCACTGGGCCTGCCTGGGGCAGCAGTTTGAGCGCTGGACAGTGATCAAGCTAGTGAGCAAAGAGATGAATGAGATGTGGGTCTGTCCCAAAGCAGCCTGTCCCAGACCATTCATCTCCAGACTTCCCTGCTCAAGCAGCGTTGCTGCTGTGACCATGTGCATTGTTGCTCAAGGTCAAGTACCATTTCCCAACCCCCCTCGGCAATTCATGCCCCACCATGTGGAACCCACCTGGGATCCCCCAGGAATCCAGCGCTCAGGTAAAGCACCAAAGCCCTCTCTGTGCAGTGCTCATGCCAGTGGCTAATAAAGTAAACAAAATAACGCATTCTAATCTGGACTAGATTAGTCCCTAATCCTATTTTACCCTACAGAAAGTCCATTCACTTGAGTTTGTCCTCAGCCAGGTGTAGTGGCTGGGTCCTTGATCTTAGTTGTTAGAAAGCAAAGTCTCTCCTCTCAGCATATTGCTGCAGTAGGCTGGCTGACA
>QEPC01007498.1:461907-472628 GCA_003113815.1 Sphenodon punctatus | reverse complement strand
TCCCACTGTAGAAATAGTCTTTGCATTTTTCAAAGGAATCGTTGGGATTCACTTCAGCCAGGGCCAACCCACCCCACACAGAGACACAGCCCAGGAGTGCCAGGAACCTCATGCTTCAGAGAAATGTTGTCTAGACTCTAGGCTGATTCCTGTGACCCTGCTATTTATACGCTCCTGGGAGGTGCTATTGAGGGTTTCACATGTCAGATACACTAACTCTGAGGTGATTGCTTCTGATTTACACCAGGGGGAGTGAGGAGGGGAAAATCCCACTCAGCATTTGTTTAACCCCAGGAAGGAAGGATTGTTGTAACATCTCGGGTTGGTCATTTGCTGCAGCTTCCTTTTATTCTGGGGAAAGGCAAATCTGACTTTATGGGGATTGTCTTCCAGTGGAAAATGGACCCAGGATGTATAGCTGCCTGCAGCCATAGGCCAGGCACTCAGTGATATAAAGGAAACCTATGGAAAGTTATGAACCCTGCAGGGTCAAACTTTGGCTGCTTTCAGTCCCCCGCCCCCCTTCCCATATCCTGGCTGCAGGAGGGAATGAGCAGCCAGGATATACGTTGGGATTGGCCGGTCTAAAAGCCCCTCCCCTCTCGCATGGCTTTGCTGGCAGATACGCGCAGGGATGCAGAGCTGGATTTCCTGCTCTGCATCCCTGCACGTCTCTGCTGGCAAAGCTGCGTTGTGGGGGGGGGGAACTTTCAGACCGACTGTTCCCCGTGCGTATCTGGGCTGTGCATTCCCTCCCGCAGCCAAAATATGCGGGGGGGGGGGGATTGGGGAGGGAGGTCTGAAAGTGGCTTAAGATTCCTTGGCTCCCGGTGGCTGGGCCGCATCTTTGGAACTCCCTACCGGAGGAAGCTCGCCTGGCCCCAAGTCTCTTGATATTCCGACGAAAGTGTAAAACCTGGCTCTTCGCCCAGGCCTTTGGGGAGGGGGGGAGGGTTTAGTGGGTTTGGTCTCCCCTCCCCTATTGATTTTTGTATCCCGGGGCCCTGCTCTTAATATTTTAATATTTTATACTGTATTTTTATATGTTTTAAATTGTTTTATACTGTTTTTATTGTTGGAAGCCGCTCCGAGCTGTATTCAGGAGGGGCGGGGTATAAATTCAATAAATAAAATAAATATAAATAAATTTCAGTGGAGTGGTGCTGATTCACTGCATCTGGGGATCTGGCTCCACTGATTTCAATAGAATGAGACTGGTTTATCCAAACAGGAGAGGTAGCAGGAGTAAGAAAAATTTCACATAATAATATTAGAATTGCCAGATGAGTCAGACCAATAGCTTATCTGTTTCAGCTCCTGTTAGACCTGAAACAGATAGCAAAATAATAATAATAAAAAAAATAACCACGGTTAATATCTGTTATTTCGGACAGTGTTGTGATTATTTGGTAACTTTCTGGTAACCACGGAGGTTAACCACCAAACTGGAATACTGGATTTTACCATTGCCATTTACTAGGGATGGGACTAACCATAACGTAACCAGTCTGGATAGAGAGAGGGCATAAAAACAAAAAGTCAAAAAGTTATGGAAATCCTCAGCCCAATGTGCAGCAGCAGTCAAAAAAGCAAACGGAATGTTAAGGGTTATTCACAAAGGGATAGAGAATAAAACTGAGGATGTCATAATTAATTATTTTTATTAACAAGCATTTATATAGCACCAGCAATGTACCTGGCGTGTTACAAAGTAATTGAATAGACACGGTCCCTGCCCTAGGTGCCTTTATACAAATCAGTGGTGCGACTGCACCTGGAATATTGTGTGCAGTTCTGGTGGCCCCATCTCAAAAAAGACATCGCTGAACTAGGAAAGATACAGAGAAGGGCAACGAGAATGATAAAGGCTCTGGAACGGCTTCCGTACAAAGAGAGGCTTGACAAGCTGGGTCTCTTCAGCTTAGAGAAAACTGAGAGGGGACATGATAGAGGTTTATAAAATCTTGAGTGGTGTGAAACGAGTAGATAGGGAACGGTTATTATCCTCTCAAATAGTACTAGAACTAGGGGACACTCCATGAAACTAGCTGCCGGCAGATTTAAAACAAGTAAAAGGAAGTTATTTTTCACTCAACGCATACTTAACTTATGGATTTTGTTGCCAGAGGAGGTTGTCAAGGCCAGTAGCTGGGTTTAAAAAAGGACTGGATATGTTCTTGGAGAGTAGGTCCATTAATGGCTATTAATCAAGTAATTTTAATTTACGGGATGAACTTCTTACTGTCAGGAGCTGGGAGTGAACAACAGGAATGGATTGCCCACTGTGACTGTTGGTTCTTCTCCCATGCGATCGAGATCGTCGGAGGACAGGATGCTGGGTTTGATGGACCATTGGTCTAACTCAGTATGTTGTCAGTTCTTATGTTCCTACGGGACGATTTGAAAATTAGTACAAGCTCCGAGGGCCGCACAGAAGTTGGGGAAGGAGGTGCTTAAGGAGGGAACATTCAGGAAGAGGAGGGTCCAGATCATAGATCTCTGCCCCCTGTTCTTGTGGGTATGCCCTCATCTCTGCTCTCTTGCCTTGAGTCCACTTTTTCAATGTCCTGGGAGTAGGAAGTGGATCCAGGAGCCATACCCAGGAACTATAAAGGGCCCAAATAAAAGCTAGCCCAGGCAGCATTTCATTTGGACCCTTAGTCTGCGGTTCCCCACCCCTGCCATACAGGACGATATTTAAGATTGGGGCTGTTTAGCAGAGAGAAAAGACCATGAAGGCAGGGGTGGGTGGGACTATCACAAAGAGAAACTGGACTATAGGCCTAACAAGTATGTAAGGCTAAAGGTTAAACATGTATGGTATGTTGAAGCTAAGAACTGGAAACTCACTTCATGTAATGTAAAACTGAGAGCCACTAACTCAATTAATGCAATGGAGAGAGACAAGCTACAGAATGTGTATTCACAGATAAGCCTGGCACCTTTGCAGACACTGACTATAGAGGTACAAATTAAGTTCTTCCTGCGGATGTGAGGAGACACAGGGATTCCTCCAAGCGGGAAGGTTTAAACAAAGGAAGTGAAGAGATATTTAAAGAGAGATTGGTTTCCCCGGAACCCAGTTAATGTTGGGATCTTGCTCAACCTCTGACTCGCGGAGTATGTCAGCCAGCCTACTGCAGCAATGTGCTAAGAGGAGAGACTTTGCTTTCTAACAACTAAGATCAAGGACCCAGCCACTACACCTGGCTAAGGACAAACTCAAGTGAATGGACTTTCTGTAGGGTAAAATAGGATTAGGGACTAATCTAGTCCAGATTAGAATGCGTTATTTTGTTTACTTTATTAGCCACTCTGTGTCAAACTATCTTTGCTTATGTAATCAATAAACTTTCTTCTTATCTATTAAGAAGTGCTTTCCGTTGTTCTGTATTGGGAACACAAGTGAGCAACTCGTGCCTTCAAGCACGTGCGAACCCAGAGAGAGAGTGTGTGAACGGGAAGCTTTCTGGGAGTTTGGGAGACAAAAGGATTATCCCCTTTCCAGGACTGAATCAGCCAGAGAGAGAACTGTTTCAGGCGGCCAGCAAGTGAGGGAAATTGAGTCAATCAACCCAGAAAAGGGGGTGGTGGACCCCCAAAGCAGGGAGTGCTGGAATAGGAAGGTGCTCAGCGACGGTTCCGTTACTGAGTGGAGCCGCTGCCAGGCACCTTCCCGCTCGAGCTGGGCCTCCCTTGAGCCAACCCGGACTGGATCGGGTCCGGACTGGTGGGGAGGACTTCTCGGTGACGTGGTGCCAGGGTGGAAAGCCGAGCTGCGAGGCTTGTGAGTGTGACCTGACCTGATGCTAGGGTGGCCATACCTCCCCTTAAAAAGAGGACACTTATGAAAAATACATGTTTCAGGGCTGCAGTGCTCCCAGTGCCACCCTGCACCATGTATTTTTCATAATCGTCCTCCTTTAAAGGGGAGGTATGGCCTCCCTACCCGATGCACACTGCTGCATGGGGCCCCTATCTCTTCCTGCCTGCGGTTGACACATTGTGTTAGACACAATGTTGCAGTCATGGGCAGGGTGGGGGCCCATGCAGCAGCTGGAAGGTCCCCCAGCCAGCTCAGGTGGCAATTTAAAAAAAAGAAAAAAGGAGGAGGGTGTGTGTGTGTGTGTGTGGTTTAGCTACCTTGGATATTGGGCCTCCAGCCAATACAGGCCTCAGGACGAATGTCCCTGTTTTTCCAATGGTAGCTGTGCCCCTGGTCAGTGCCCCTGTTCTGGGACCAGCTGAACACAGAGGAGCAGTGCATAGCTGGAGAAATGCACGATGCCTTGTGCCAGCGCATCAACTGCAACGCTAACACAAACACCCACCATCAGTGATAGTGAGCATCAGAAAGCTGTTTCAAATGATCTTTTTGTGTTATCAGTAAAGCCTTTAAAAACGTTTCCTGTGTCACTGTGTTTTCCTCTGACCCATCCAGCCCCACCACCCAGCACTGGGATGCCAAACTTTCCCTCCTTAGGCCCTCTCAAGCGCTATTTCCCACCCTTGCCTTTCCCTGTGCGTTCTCTATTGGCATTGGCAGGCTAGCCAGCTGCAGGCCTGGGAATGGCAATAGGAAGGACAGAGGTACAGACATGCAGCCTGCTACTATGTCCCCCCGTCCCCCGCCCTCAAGTGCAAGTGCATGGTCAATGGACCTGCCACCCCNCCCCCCCCCTTCCCTTCCAACTCCCAAAGTGGCTTATCACTATGCCATGCATGCCACCATTCTCCAAGGCTCCCCTTCCCTCCCCCAGACTTCCCTCCGTTTCCAGAAGAAGCATGGAAACCATGGATTATGAAAAATTAAAGAACTGTATGTAACAGAAAAATAACAGAAGAAAATTAAAGCACATTATTTTTAAAAAACATTTACTATTTCTACATGTGCCTGCCCTGACCGGGGGTGGGGAGGATTTTCCAGATCCTCCTCCCACAGATCTGTCTGTGGTGGAGTGTTTGTGGGAGGCGTGTGGGAATAATTAGTGGGGGGCGGAGTGTGCATGGCCCAGGAACTATTCACTGGCATGAGCACTGCACAGAGAGGGCTTTGGTGCTTTACCTGAGCGCTGGATTCCTGGGGGATCCCAGGCGGGTTCCACATGGTGGGGCATGAATTGCCGAGGGGGGTTGGGAAATGGTACTTGACCTTGAGCAACAATGCACATGGTCACAGCAGCAACGCTGCTTGAGCAGGGAAGTCTGGAGATGAATGGTCTGGGACAGGCTGCTTTGGGACAGACCCACATCTCATTCAGCTCTTTAACCACCGGCTTGATCACTGTCCAGCGCTCAAACTGCTGCCCCAGGCAGGCCCAGTGCCGCAGTCCAGGCGGGCCTCAGCAGCAAAGGCCTTGAATTCTGCTGCACCAGCTGCCTAGATGCCCTGGCCATGCCGTTAACACCATCATGGATCTCATCCGCTGCGCCGGCTGTGTCGTCTCCCAAAGCAGCTCCCTTGCCAAATCCTCCCTGTGCCGCTGGCTGCGGACCCGCAGGCCCTGGTTCCGCTGGATGCTTGTGGCTGGGGGTTCAATCTGCGCTCATTGCGCTGGCAGACCTGTAGCAAGGCAACAAGGAAAGCCATTAGTTCAGACCGTGCCACCCACCTTCCCGCCCGTGTTTCAGCCCTCTGCCCACCCAATTTCTCAACCCTCGGCCCCCGCCCAAAGGGAAGCAAAAAGGAGTACCTGCCCTATGCTGCTGTTGCGGCAGCTGCTATGGCGGGATCCCAGCGCCACACGTTCTCCTCCCGCAATCACTGTAGAGGGGCCAAGAACATACAGAAAGAAAGGACCACCATTCACGCCATCTCTATCCCCCCCGTGTTGTAGGTCACTGGTGGGTGAACTTCCCCTTTCACAGTTTTCACCCCATTGCCGCCGCCGCCCTGTCTTGTTCTCTCATGCGCTGTAGAAATGTATGTATTGTATTTAAATTTCACATGGAGCTAAAAGGGGGAACCATTTGCACAAAGCAAATGGCTCAGAAAGGGAAGTCCTAGCACTGGGCAGAGTGAGGTCCACTTTGATGTAAATAGCTTGGGTTTTTGGAAGTGGAAGTCAAAGGTCACATTTGTGTAAGTTCCCCAAATCTTGACTTGTTTGCTGACGAGCCTGCATTTTAGCACCACTCAAGATTAGAAATGTGATTTGTACATGATTTGAGATGGATGATGATTTATTTTTTTTTGCAGAGCACACAGGTCAATTATAGGTCAGCCTCCCCCCGATTTTTCTGCACTGAGGTGGACACAAAAGGTTATGCTGTGATGGTACCCCTCAGTCTGCTTTGTCAGGCAGAGGGAAAGCAGAGAACATCGACCATAGAAAGCTACTGCTTTTCTGCAGGGCTTGACCTATGGACGTCTCCGCTTTAGCTAGTAACACGCACCTGACATCATGTCTCTAGCAGTGTGTGGCAGGGTGCTATGGGTAAGTCCTTACTCCTTTCAGGACTAAGCCCATGGCTAACACGCCTTCTGCCACTGGTCATCTAGGGCACCAGTGAGAGAACAAATAGCTATGGTGGGTATTTGGGTGATGAAGTTGGCTGAGATAAAATCAGAAGATCCTATTCAGTAGGACAGAAGATGATCAGAGGGGCACTGGGTAGAGGGAGGTTTCATTCGGGAACCAACTATAACTACACTCCCCGGAGAAGAGGTATTCATTAACGGGGATGCTGCTAGAAAGAGGAAGCAGACCTGGAGCCCCCAATAAGGGTCAGAATGGAGCGGGAATGAATAATTTGAATAAACAATTTGTCAAATTCACCCTAGCCAAATGGGTCTGTGCAAAGAAAATTCAGAGGTCAGATTCAAAATAATCGACTTGCGCATGTTGTGACTTGGCTCTTTGGCATTGTATTATTTGGTGCTTTGGATTTTTGGCAGTGCTATTTGGTGGGGTGTCTTTGAATATTTGAATATGAACTTGAACTTGATTAGATCATCTGCATGATGCAATAATGCAGAAGAAAGCTGCAAAAGTAGCTAAGTGAAGGAAGTACCGAATGACAAAACACCAAACAACAAAGCCGAATGAATAAACGTAGCAACCACAGCAAATTAAAAACAACTATTAAGAGCATAAGAAGTGCCGTACTGGGTCAGACCCATGGTCCACTGAGCCCAGCATCCTGTCTCCGACAGTGTCCAGCTACTGTAGCTTGAGAGACGTACAAGTACAGGACATGGAGGTGTGACCCATCTCATGCCAGTCACTCCCAACTACCGGTAGCCACTGGAGTTTAAGCCCCGTTTATGATAATAAAATAACTACTGGGCAGCCATTCATGTCTGAACACTGCAGCTACAAGGGTTGGGGGCAGTCTCCAGGAGCTATGGAGATGGCAACAGGGTCATCCTCTGAAAGCTGTCAACAGGGTCATCCTTTGAAAGCTGCTCCTGGGGGATCTCTTCACCCTTCTGGATCCTGCATGGCTCTGGTGTAAGCGCCCAGCCTTGAACCCGTGCTCCTGGGGCTTCTGGAGCAGTAGCCAGCCCTTCTGTACCCCCCTGCCTCAGACCCATTTCTTTGATTCATTTCTTGAATTTTATTTGTTAATTTGAAATTGTGTTTTTGTTTCTGCTCTAGGGCAGAACAATAGAGTCTGCCAAGGGAGGCAGGGCAAGACAGCAAATAGCTCGCAGGGGTAGGTGCCCAGGAACCAGCAGGCTCTGCTCTGGGATTGTAGGTAGTGGAGAAGACAGGTAATGGAGAGGCTCCGCCATAAGGAATGCCAATCAGTGGGGTGGTGGAGCATAGAGGCCAGGTGGGACTCCAGGGTCCCTGGGGAAGGCTCTATTGGGCCAGACATGGGAAACCCAGGCAGAGGCCTGTGACATCTCTGCAACATGGAAGACTAGAGGTTAGAACAGGAGTAGGCAACCTCTGGCATCCTCGGCATACAGAGCCAAGGCGGCCTCTTTCCTCTGGGCCCCTCGGCTCCTTCCCCCCACCCACCCGGGTTCCTCCTCGCCCGACGACTGGTCCGGCCACAAATGATCCCCCCAAACCTTGCTCCGTTGCGTTGAGTGAACTTGGAGACTCAGCTTCAAGTGAGATTGGAGTCTCAGACCGCGAGGACCAGATTCCAGAAGCGCTGCCCAGCAGCGTGGGACCGTCCGACCTGGGACAAAGCAAGCTGTGCCGGCACAAGGCAGGCAGTAGCGGCACGCAGCCTCATGGTTAGTAGCTCTGAAAGCAAGAGTGCTCAGTGGAGCCATCCGAGCTGTGCAGTGGAGGAGTCAGGAGAGGCTGAGGCTGCGGAGGGGGTGATCTTGAGTTGCAGTGTTCTGCCCTTGAAGTGGAAGGGTAAGTCTTACCTGGAGTTTGGGGGATGTGGGGGTGGTGGTGTCTGTGTATTTGGGGGTGGTGGTGTCTGTGTGAGGACAGGGGCAGAAAGGCTGGGTGGGGGAAGAGAATCTGGTGAGTCAATAGGGGCAGGGGCTCTCTGTGAGGGCAAGGAGACTAGGTGGGGGCAGGGAGGCTGGATGGCTGGGGTCCCTTATGATTGGTTTCCCTTTATGATGGTTTGCATTTCAGTATTCATCACTGACAAATTTAAAACTGCTTGGGGATTGGGGGCAGAAATCTTGGTTTGTTTTTTAATTCTGAGCAAAGGGGGGGGGGGTTCTTTTAAGCATTTTAAGCAGCAATATTAACTTGGGGGGCTGCCAGTGGCCCCATCCCCTGCTGGCACTCCAGTGTCTTATGTAGAGGAAACTGAGACTCTGTGATCATTGAGGAAAGATTTCTCTCTCCTCTGAAATAGCATCTTAGTAAGAACCAAAGTTCAGATCCTACTTTGAGTCCTATCTTTTCCCCAGGACTAAAATCAGTTTGCACAGTGGCTATTTCGTGCATGCCCAGAGCATTTGGGTTTTTTTCAAATATCTCCCGAGATTCTCAAAAACCTCAAAAAATGCTCCATACACATGCAAAATCACTTCCAGGGGCTGCACATGCACAGAATGGCAGTGACCGCCATTTGCGCATGTGCAGAGTGGTTTGGGGATTTTCGAGAATCTCATGATATTCTCAAAAATGCTAGCAAGATCTCGCCGGGTGTGTGAGAGTCTTGCAATATTCTTCGCAAGGACACACAACGTTCTCGTTTATCCTCTAGTTCGAACCATTGTCGGTGGTGTACGGAGAATGGCACAAGGGGGCTCACCTGCCCCCAGGCCCTGCACCCCAGGGGACCCTTTGAAGCGGCCCAGCGCTGCTAGGAAATGATCAATGGGAAATCAAGCCCAGTTCAACCAGGAAAAACTGCCCATTATCTTTGTGTTGATAGGCAAGAACTCTAACTTCCTTGCTTTGCAAGGAGCTCCAAAGCAAATGAATAACAAAGGAAACACTTTGGTCTGGAAACACCTGGTGGGCTTTGTTGTAATGTTTGTTTTATATGAGATCCCATATAAGGAACACTCAGAAAGGCTGAGCTGGGAGATCTTGCAGCTCCTCTGGGCATACTGGGAGAGGGTTTCTCAGACTGCTCTTTTTATTTTACTCAAATTCCATATTGTTTCCCTGCTCTGTAGGACAGGGGAAGCATTACTACAACTTATCATTTCTACAGCACTACTAGTCGTATGCAGACAGTCCCTGCTCTATGAAGCTTAATCTGTAATCAAGATACACAGACAGCTACAATTAAGAGTCTTCCTACAGACTACAGCATTAATCAAATCTCTGGTGTTTCCTGTCCAGCTAGAAAACTAGTTTTTTCCCACCTCTCTCCCCAATTCAGCCATTCCATCCAGAAAAATGTGTCATGCTGGATGGGCTTTGACTCAGTCTTTTAAAGAGCTGAATAGAACACAATTAAAGCTTGCAGAAAGAGAGATTGGCTAACCCAGGGATTATCAATAGCAGCTCAAACCCCTTACAGAGCTGTTTGCAGTAGTGAGACCAGATACGCAGCCCTGCAACCTGTATTTCTAATAAGTGTCTTCTAAAATTTGCATATCTGGCCACCCTATTGAGGGGAGACATACGTTCTCAAATGCATAAAGAGGAAAGAGAACAATTGTTCTCTAAGGGTGTCTTCAGACGTTACGAGATCACGCTCAACCACAGTGAAGCACGCTCAACCCCCCCGTGGGGCCAAAGGGCCCTGAACGTCTGTTCGGCGAGAGCCAGATGTTCATCACGCTCAATACCCACATGGGGTCTGTTTCAACCACGCTTCCCGGGCTAGCCGGGGGAAGGTCCCGGGAAGCGTGGTCAAACGAACCCCCACAGGGAACCAAGGAAAATAATGTCTGGACGGCAACCCCCGAGCGGAACGGAACGAAACGAGCCCCAGCCGGGGACGAGGCACACAGCGTCGCTGCCGGGCAACCGGAAACAACACAAGCACCGGAGAGAAATTTAAAGCGAAATCAGCAGCAAGCAAGCGTGGCGGGATGGAGCGAGGAGGCAGGCGGAACAGAGCGGAGGCACAGATAGCGACAGTGGCGGGGCAGGAGGCGGAGGAGGGGCAGGCAGGCCCAGCGATGCAGGTGGAGGGGGCATAGGCACAGGAGGGGGGCACACGGGAGCACCCGACCAGGGAGCCGGCCCGGGCACAACACCCACAGCTGCAGGAGGGTCGCGGCGCCCCGGGCACAGCGGCCGGAACGGGCCCAGAGGAGGCACCCAGGAAAAGGGTAAGGGCAACCAAGGGGAGGGGACCAGGGGGCATGGGAGAACCCCCCTCGGCGGGGC
>QEPC01007498.1:434388-458091 GCA_003113815.1 Sphenodon punctatus | reverse complement strand
CTGGACCCTGGGCCCGATGGCCCTGCATTTTCATTACCCCCTCCCCCGCCGCACGGCTGCTCACCACGCGCCCGCAGGAGGGCTTCGCAGGCCAGGAGGCGCTCCATCAAAGCCTCCCGGGTGGGGAGGTTTTCGGGCTCAGAGGGTTCGTTTGCAGGGGGGAGCAGTTCTTCCGGTCTCTGCTCAGACCTGTCCCTCGCAGCTGCTTTTCCTTTTTTCTTCTGCCCATCTCCCTTCTTCTTTGCCCGCCCCATGGTGGCTCAGTCTGGGGAGATGGACACTGCTTCGCTCGTGGCAAGATGGCTAACCAGCGCTATAATTTTTGCTGCCGATCGCCTCCTTGCCACGAGGCGAATGGCGTCCTCGTGGCCCAATGCAGGAATCCGCCCCTTCTAACAGGGGCGGGGATTCCAGGCCCCTACGAAGCGCGCATGCGCCCGCCTCGTTCCCCGGGGCTGTTGCAGTGCTGCAACCAATCAGCAGCCCCACCCTGTAAGAGGACGGCCTGCAGCGGCCGCTCGTTCCCTCTCTTCTGCGCCTCTCCTGGGAGCACACGAGGAGGGGTGCGACAAAACGCCCATCGCCGCCATTTTGGCGGCGAAGGGTACTTGTAAGGGGATAGAGAATAAAACTGAAAATATCATAATGCCTCTATATAAATATATGGTGCGACTGCACCTTGAGCATTGTGTGCAGTTCTGATCGCGCCATCTCAAAAAAGACATCGCTGAAACAGAGAAGGTACAAAGAAGGGCAACAAAAATGATCAAGGGTATGGAATGGCTCCTGTATGAAGAGAGGCTACATGGTTGGGGCTCTTCAGCCTGGAGAAGAGATGACTGAGGCAATATGATAGAAGTTTATAAAATCACAAGTGGTGCGGAACGAGTAAATAGGGAATGGTTGGTTATTCACCCTCTCAAGTATTAATAGAACTAGGGGACACTCCATGAAACTAACAGATAGCAGATTTAAAATGAATAAAAGAAAGTGGGTTTTTTTCTCACTTAATGCACAATTAAGTTTTGGAATTTGTTGCCAGACAATGTGGGTAGCTGTCTTTAAGACAGGATAGAACAAGTTTCTGGAGGACAGCTCCATTAGTAGTTATTAGCTGGGTAGGTTTCGGGAATGTAAACTGTAGCAGGTTCCCACTGTCACTGTGGCTAAGCGCATGCAGGATCAGGGCCCAGGAAGAGTTAAACACCAGTCACTCCTACGGATTTATACACACAGCACTGTCCCAGGCCAGGCACTAAACCTCTGACCAATCAAAGTCCATATATGTAGAGCCAGTAGCCACACAACAGCCCCAGGCTAGCTCTCCAAACTCACTTTCTTCTTCCAGTCAGCTTCAGGTCTCCTTCCTTCAGGAACCCCAGGCCTGTGAGCCTCTCCAAGAGCTGTATCCGATTCAGCGTTCCATAGCAGACTATCCTCCTCCACAGCCCACCCCAACGACTGGACGCGGCGGTCAGACCGATGCCCCGCCCCCTTACCATGCAGTCGCACACATGAGTAAGGGCCATGTAAAAAGGGCCATTGCGACAAATTATATATATATATATATATATATATATATATATATATATATATATAAATCTGTTTGTTTACAGTAAACACAAAAATGTAATAAATAAACCTTATCATGCAAGTAAAAATTGAGGTCATCACAATTTTTACTTACATGATGAGGTTTATATTTTAATCAGTTTTATTTATGTATTTAAACATTTTATTATGTTTTTCCATCATTAGATAATACCACTGATCTGACCCCTGAAGAAGGGTATTCTACCGAAAACTCCTTGGGTTTCTGTATGTGGTTGTAAGATTCCGTGGATATAGTTAGAATTACATTTTTGTGTTTACTGTAAANTGTGGGGGTGGGGGTTGCTGCTGCCTGTGCCTTGCCCCTTGGTGGTGCCCCCCCTCGCGTGGTTGCGCTGCTCACCCCCCCTGGGGGTTCACTGTGGTGAACCGGCCGCCCGTAACGTCTGAAATCACCCAATGTCTGCATTTGTAGGAGATGGAAAAACAAACAAACCCCAACACAGACTGCTTTCCCTGCATTTTTATTGCCTGTGTAAATGGATTGGCAATAAAAATAGTAATTAGCAATATAGATCCTGCATTAGCAAGTGTTGTAAATCACCTGCAAACTGACATGCTAAAAAACCTTGGTTTAACAATCCAGCTAAATCTCCTTCACGTTGTTTGTAATGTGTGAAGTAAACTTCTATCACTTTCACTCCTCTATCCTCATAGCGAAGACAACAGCCGCTGAGGGATAGGGTGTGGGAGTGAACTGACACCAGATAAGATGCTGGTAAGAAGAATGGAAAAGCCCAATAATACTTTCCCACTACTGGGAAGACAGGAGACTCCTGTGAATGCGCCCTTAGACACAGAGATAGAGCAAGGAGCCATGATGAGTTGATGTTGTTGGAAGGAATATAACTGAAATATTTGGAACGGTTTCAAACTATAGGAACAATAGGCAGTGGAACATATTAAGGAAGTTTATGGTCTCCCCATGATTGGGAGATTTAAAAATCAGTTTAGAGAAGCATCTTCCAGGGATGGTTTGAATATTCCTGCCTCTTTGCGAGGGGATGGACCAGATCAGCCTTTTCAGGTACAGAAATCATTTGTAAACTGTGGTTGTGTCTTTGTCAGGGACATGCTGGGGACAGGAGTCTGGGGTCCATAGGAGTTGGTTCAGGGTCAAGCTCAGGAATTTTGTGCAGCATCAGGGCCGCATCTGGCGAGTAGTACAGAATCAGGCCCAAGGATCCAGAAATTCAGGGCAGGCTGGGGACCACCACACAGACCAGGGGAATTGATTGAAGTGGGAAGGCTGGCATGCTGGAGCAGGCAGGCAGATAGATCGAAGGACTGGTTTCTGGGGCAGGGGCAGAAGGATCTGTTACAGAAATAGAATCAAACAGAGGGCAGATGAAGGCCAAATAAACAGAGCAGAGCCAGTCCAAAACAAATAGGTTCCAGGAGGGCCAGCAGTACACAATGTGGGTTCTAAATCAGGAGTTCCCGAGTTACCACTCACGAAAAGGACCTTGGAGTCATTGTGGACAATACACTGAACTCCTCAGCTCAGTGGGTGGCGGTTGTCAAAAGAGCAAACAAAACGTTAGGAATTATTTGTCGGCGCACCCCCCCCAATGAGATGCAGAGACTGTAATGGTGTTTAAAAATGGCCGCACTCTTTATTGATGACGCATTCAGCCTTAATAGATGGTGGGTGAATTGCCATGGCAATTCTGGGTCCAGCACGCTACCTAATTAACTTATCTTATTAACTGTGGCACTGTCTGGATGCACCCTCCATTAACAGTGCCCGAACCTTAAACCCCGCCTCCCTCGACAGCGCTCGGGCTTGGCCGTACGGGAGGCGGGTGACGAACAACCAACCTTTTATCTGGGTAAGGAGAGAAACATCGACCCGGTGTGGAGACAGCGCATGCCCCTGGACACCGGCTCAAGGCCACGCCTCCTCAGGGGATGACCTCGGTGCCCGCTGTGCCCCGCATTACACCGAGTGTCACCCCCCATCTCTTAAGGAGATGCCCCCTTCTATTTCCTACCAATACCTATTTATCCTATGTAGCATGCTGGACCCCCGCCACATAGGGGCAGGCGCACACGACCTGGCCCGACACCCACCACCTATTCCCTCAAAAGGCCAGTCAAGTGCTCAACCAATTGGGCCAAATACATGTTGTTTCCAATTTCAGATAGGTGCACCCCATCAGCCCTGTACAGTTCTGGTCGGGTGTGCACCACTCCTTGGTGCCGTAAAACGGAACCCCCAAGCCCCGTTACCCATTTCCCCACCTCTCGGTTCACATTCTTTCTAGCCTTGTCTATCCTTCCCGGCCTAAGCGCATTTGCCCATTTAATCCTGGGTACCATAGCGGTCCATACTATTTTAACCCCCTTAAACCGTTGCTTAACGTGGAGTAAATCCCGTTTAATTTGAACAATCAAACCAACCGCTTTTCGGTTCGTAAGATCATTTTCACCGAGGTGAATAATTAATATTTCGGGGGAGGGTAACGTCCTCAAACTGTTCAACGTTGGTAAAAAGTGGCTCCAACGCATCCCACTTTTTCCAAACCACCTTATGGACGCCTTATCTTCAAAACCCAATTGAGAACCGGGGGGGGGGGCACAATACGCTGCCCTGCTTGCCCATCGAACCAAGCTGTGGCCCACGATCCACACAACTCGTCGAGGCGGCTGGGCGCTCAAGCTTCCTGACAGAAAATAAAGAAGGAGATGAGGGTTAATGCGGGTAGCAGCGCACATATTTCTTATATGCCCCTGACCGCCAGCGCCCAACCGCTTTGACAACCTTTTCAGGTAACCCGGCTGTTGCCGCAGCGGTGGCAGCTCCTATGCGGAAAGAATGGGTCCCATAACTCCCGGGGGGGAGGCCAATTTCTTTAAGAGCCCTGCGGAGCACAGCTGCTGCCTGGTAGCTCGTCACTAGGGTACCCTGCCGGTGTATGAACAAGGGCCCCGACTGATTGGGTCTGATGGTCAAGTATCTCATCATCTGCTGTAAGGGGCATATAATCGGCAGGCCGGCCGGGAACAACTCGACGGAGTGGCCCCGAGCCCTCTGGTCTGTTTTGGACCTTCTCAACCGGATGCATAGAATTGCCTGGGTCATGCTTACATCCGATACCAAAAATGCCCGACCTGAATCGTCGTACGAGGTGCTGCTGACCACTTCACTAATTCTAAAAGCCCCAAAATACATAATTGCAAACACAGTTCTAAATAACTGTGCCTCGTATTGGTCATAACAAACCTTATCCATGGCCTCAGCAACCCGCACGAGGATTGGAGTCGTGATAGGAGCGCGCACCAGTCGAGGAGGAGCTGGTGACCTGGCCCAGGCCTCTTGCATACGTTTAAGATAAAAACCCCCATCAGGGGGAGGAAATCCCCTGCATTTACTAAAAAAATTTAAGGCTGCCACTTTCCCTGAGATAGTGCCGCCCGACATTCCCTTGTCATGTAATTGCATAGCAAATTGTAGCATTTCCTGCTCTAAAATGGGGAATCCGATCGACCAACCTTTTTGCTCACGAAAATCCTGAAATTCCCTAAAAGCCCTACCGTAAGCGACCTGCGTTTTAGGGGCGAGGGAAGATTGGACGGTATTCAGGAGATCTAATTCCCAACGTTCCATATTCCCGTGGGCAATGGTTCGGGGTCCGGGCGAGCTTCCGGCGCCAGCTGACGGAATCGGTCCATCTGGAATCGGGACAGGGCATCAGCAATGCCGTTATCGATTCCAGGGACATGCCGTGCTTTGAATAAGATGTTCTGTTTCAGGCATGTAAGTACCAATGCCCGAACCAGCCCCATCACTCGTGTTGACCTGGAGGACAGTGAATTGACAACGTGAACAACTGCTAAGTTGTCGCACCAGAAGAGCACAGAGTGATTAGCAAAACGATCTGCCCACAGCATAACCGCCACCAGGATGGGAAATAGTTCCAAATAAGTCAAGTCTCTGGTTATCCCTGCTGAGTGCCACTTTTCAGGCCAGGGGGCTGCCGCCCATGATCCATCAAAGTACACTCCGAACCCATTACCCCCGGCAGAGTCAGAGTGCACCTGCATATCATCCTTGAGCAACCACTGATCTCTCCAGAAGCTGACCCCGTTAAACTCATCCAGGAAGCTCAACCACAATTCTAAATCTTTTTTTATTTCCTTGGTCACTCTGATCCGGTAATGCGGTAGCAAGTTCCCTTTTAAGTTGCTATACAATCTTGACAGGAATGCTCGACCTGGGGCTATTACCCTACAAGCAAAATTTAAGCTGCCGATCAGTGATTGCAGCTGAAGGACTGTAATCTTTGTACTTCTTAAACATGCCGTGATCTTAACTTTTAGGGCCCCCAATTTTTCTAATGGCAACCGTGATATCATGTTAACAGAGTCCAACTCAATTCCCAAATAGGCAAGGGCGGTGGTTGGCCCTTCAGTCTTTTCGGGTGCCAATGGAATGCCCAATTCCTCAGCCGTCACCTGGAACTGTTCCAGGGCGACCGCGCATTCATCTGATCGGGGGGAGCCGATGATCAAAAAATCATCTAAGTATTTGGTTACTCCCGCACCGGGCACCCGCTGCTGGAAAATCCACTCTACCAGGGAACTGAATCTCTCAAAAGCTGAACATGATATCGAGCAGCCCATTGGCATGGCTCGATCATAATAAAACTGTCCTTCAAACTGAAATCCCAGCAGGTGAAAATTCTCTGGGCTAACTGGCAGCAGGCGGAATGCAGATTTTACATCACATTTGGCCATTAAGGCCCCTTTTCCTTTAGCTCTCACCTTCTCGACAGCGACATCGAAGGATGCATATTTAACTGTCGAGAGCTCCTTAGGAATGGCATCGTTAACCGATCCACCCCTAGGATAGGAAAGGTGATGTATCATGCGAAACTCGCCTGCTGCTTTCTTTGGTACTACTCCCAATGGCGAAACTACCAGGTTGTGAAGCGGGGGTTCCTTGTAGGGGCCTGCTACCCTGCCCTCACTTACTTCCTTCTTAATTTTCTGTTGAATGATCTGTTCCAACCCCAGGGTGGATTTCAGGTTTGAAGGCCATTGGGTTGCTATAACCGGACCAGCTGGTATCCTGAAACCTGACTTAAATCCCCCGACCACATATTCTACTTCCGACCTTTTGGGGTGAAACCTGAGTGCCGCCTCAAGGCGATCATACCTGACTGGCGTCGGCCCCCTTTCCAGTTCTACCTTGCCCGGGATGTCCCTGATTGGGTTTTCCACTACCCCCTTTTTGCCCATTATTCCCTCTCTGGCCTCGCCTCTTCGGGCGAAAACAATTGGTCTCTGGGTGTGTCCCTCCGCAGTTCGCACAATTGTGTCGAAAGCGGCACGCCACCTTGGTACAATGGCCTGCCCTGTTGAATTCCCAACAGGAGCCGGCCTGCCCTTGTCCTCGTCTCTTACCTTCACCGTATTCATTGGCCGGGGCTACCCGCCCCATGACCAATGGGTGGCCGCTAGCCGCCCTGGGGGCCCGTGTCGCATCGATCATGCATTCAAGCCAGAGGTCTGGCGCATGCATGTCCCAGCGCAATCCTGGGGTTGTGGCTGCCCTATGACGGAATGCCTCGTCATAACGTAACCACGCTCCGGGTGGACCGGTCCCATAAGCCCTCCTAACTATGTCGCTATACTTATGCAACTCCAATGCCCTTTCTGGGTTTGCATAAATTGATACCCCCATGTAAACAGCGAAAGCTGCAGTCCAATTCTCCCAGTTCCTATCCGCCTTTGGGCGGTGGAACTTCTCCTTCTCTTTATTTTCATCCTGTTCGGGGTGATCACTAATTGGGTCGCTGAATAGCAGCGCGAACAAATCAACATATTCACCCTTTAAAATTTTTTCCTTTGTGGTTGGGTGTAAATGCTCGCCAAATGGGGCTGCCACACTCGGTATTGCGCCCCCTGGTGGTGGTGCAGTGCGGTGTCCTGGCTGGCTGCCCGTGAGTGTTTCGCTCGTTGCCTCCTGGGGGTTCCTAATCCCTTCAGCCCGTGACGACATTCCAGCTGCTCCGCCTATCTGGCTCAGCCCCTCACCTTGTTCGACCCTGCTACCCACCGGTGATTGCACATTCACTGGGGTTATCCATGCCCACTGGTTACCCCACCACACCATCTGTGGTGTGCCTGCTTGTGGGGTTGGAGAGGAGAGAGGTCCCATGGGGACAGAAGGGGGACCCCCCGTTAGGCCGCCCTGTTCCCTGCTAAGCTGGTGGCCCCGCCCATGCTGGGGTAACTCATTACCCTGCCTGGTTACGGGTTCTGCCGCCCCGTTCCCCTGCCCTACTGGCATTCCTTCCATGTCACGCTCACCCGTTTGGGGCAGCGACTGTTCCCCACGGCCTTGGTCCTGGTGCCTGTCGGCCCTTCCGTCTCCTTCATTGTTTCCACGACGCAGCTCCCTTTCGATTGCCTCGATCCGTCTCCACATATCTGCGTCGGCTGTCCTATCAGCTGGGCGGGATGCTTCCACTCGCCTCCGGGTCGCCGGTGGAGGTCCATCTGCAGGTGGGACAACCAGAGCGGGTGCGGGGGCCCTACCCCCTTGGGCTAACCCTGCGGTTGCCCCTATTCCTGATGGCCCTGGTACATCGGGGTCCACCAAATGCCGTTGGTAGAGGCCCATCCCAGGAACATTGTACCTGTCCCTATGCTCCCCGCCTGCCAGGCCATGGTCTGGCTGTTCACTATCCCCGTGCCACTCTGGCGGCATACCTCTGGCCTCAACCTGGTCTGAATACTGCCCAGCCCCCCATGTCTGATTCATCTCATTGGCCTGGTCTGGCCCGTTCCCCTGACCCCTCCCTGCAGTGCTTTGGCTGGATGTGCTTGGCCGGGGGGTCCTCTCGGGCTGTGGCCTGGTGGCTCCCCCTGCTGGGCTACTCCATAACAGGGGTCCATATAAGGCACCCCCATACCGGTCAGGGGGGGGCACAGACCTGTTCCTTCTTGGCGCCAGGGGACCAGGGTTTTCCCCAGAACCTTCCCCCTCATTTGGGCGCACAGGATTGGGTGGGGGCTGCAACCCCCCGCTGGACCCTGGGCCCGATGGCCCTGCATTTTCATTACCCCCTCCCCCGCCGCACGGCTGCTCACCACGCGCCCGCAGGAGGGCTTCGCAGGCCAGGAGGCGCTCCATCAAAGCCTCCCGGGTGGGGAGGTTTTCGGGCTCAGAGGGTTCGTTTGCAGGGGGGAGCAGTTCTTCCGGTCTCTGCTCAGACCTGTCCCTCGCAGCTGCTTTTCCTTTTTTCTTCTGCCCATCTCCCTTCTTCTTTGCCCGCCCCATGGTGGCTCAGTCTGGGGAGATGGACACTGCTTCGCTCGTGGCAAGATGGCTAACCAGCGCTATAATTTTTGCTGCCGATCGCCTCCTTGCCACGAGGCGAATGGCGTCCTCGTGGCCCAATGCAGGAATCCGCCCCTTCTAACAGGGGCGGGGATTCCAGGCCCCTACGAAGCGCGCATGCGCCCGCCTCGTTCCCCGGGGCTGTTGCAGTGCTGCAACCAATCAGCAGCCCCACCCTGTAAGAGGACGGCCTGCAGCGGCCGCTCGTTCCCTCTCTTCTGCGCCTCTCCTGGGAGCACACGAGGAGGGGTGCGACAAAACGCCCATCGCCGCCATTTTGGCGGCGAAGGGTACTTGTAAGGGGATAGAGAATAAAACTGAAAATATCATAATGCCTCTATATAAATATATGGTGCGACTGCACCTTGAGCATTGTGTGCAGTTCTGATCGCGCCATCTCAAAAAAGACATCGCTGAAACAGAGAAGGTACAAAGAAGGGCAACAAAAATGATCAAGGGTATGGAATGGCTCCTGTATGAAGAGAGGCTACATGGTTGGGGCTCTTCAGCCTGGAGAAGAGATGACTGAGGCAATATGATAGAAGTTTATAAAATCACAAGTGGTGCGGAACGAGTAAATAGGGAATGGTTGGTTATTCACCCTCTCAAGTATTAATAGAACTAGGGGACACTCCATGAAACTAACAGATAGCAGATTTAAAATGAATAAAAGAAAGTGGGTTTTTTTCTCACTTAATGCACAATTAAGTTTTGGAATTTGTTGCCAGACAATGTGGGTAGCTGTCTTTAAGACAGGATAGAACAAGTTTCTGGAGGACAGCTCCATTAGTAGTTATTAGCTGGGTAGGTTTCGGGAATGTAAACTGTAGCAGGTTCCCACTGTCACTGTGGCTAAGCGCATGCAGGATCAGGGCCCAGGAAGAGTTAAACACCAGTCACTCCTACGGATTTATACACACAGCACTGTCCCAGGCCAGGCACTAAACCTCTGACCAATCAAAGTCCATATATGTAGAGCCAGTAGCCACACAACAGCCCCAGGCTAGCTCTCCAAACTCACTTTCTTCTTCCAGTCAGCTTCAGGTCTCCTTCCTTCAGGAACCCCAGGCCTGTGAGCCTCTCCAAGAGCTGTATCCGATTCAGCGTTCCATAGCAGACTATCCTCCTCCACAGCCCACCCCAACGACTGGACGCGGCGGTCAGACCGATGCCCCGCCCCCTTACCATGCAGTCGCACACATGAGTAAGGGCCATGTAAAAAGGGCCATTGCGACAAATTATATATATATATATATATATATATATATATATATATATATATATAAATCTGTTTGTTTACAGTAAACACAAAAATGTAATAAATAAACCTTATCATGCAAGTAAAAATTGAGGTCATCACAATTTTTACTTACATGATGAGGTTTATATTTTAATCAGTTTTATTTATGTATTTAAACATTTTATTATGTTTTTCCATCATTAGATAATACCACTGATCTGACCCCTGAAGAAGGGTATTCTACCGAAAACTCCTTGGGTTTCTGTATGTGGTTGTAAGATTCCGTGGATATAGTTAGAATTACATTTTTGTGTTTACTGTAAATAAACAGATCTATATATTTTTGATAACTTTATCCAGTTCTTTGGAGTTGCTTGGGGTTTTTTTTTCTGCAGAGTTTGCTATCCTATTTTACCCCTTAAGAACATAAGAAGTGCCATACTGGGTCAGACCAATGGTCCATCGAGCCCAGCATCCTGCCTCCGACAGTGGCCAATCACAGGGGTCTGGGAGAAGCCCCCAACAGGTCACCATGCTATCCATTCCCTGTGGGTCATCCCCAGGCTCCCTTGGTTTATATTGTCAGCACACATGCGTGACATAACTTTTTGCCATAGAAAAGAACAACATATTCTTGGCCATATAACTTTTCTTTGAAAGCATGATTCTTTTTCTAAGAACAACCAGCGGTTACTAGACAGCGTCATTTAATTTTTGAACACATTCAAGATAACATACACCTTTGAATAACAGAGAGATCCCCAGCAACAGATCTGGTTGCAAACCTGGAAGTAAAGTGCCCCAAAACTCCAATGTAAAAGATAGGCAGGGATTAAATGAGAACTGTTTCTCGCCTCAGCTATAGAGCCGTAACTGCCGTAGAGCCGTAACTGCATCAATCAAACGTAAGCCTCGCCCCCTGACAGCAGAAATGCTGCCTCTGACAGCTGGAAGTCCCACCCCTGACCCTGGAAGTCCTTCCTTTGGCTAGTATGGAGTCCCTCTGTTATTGCACAGCACCCTGTTATTGAAATGCTCAGGATCTGTAAAGATGAGGCTAGGAGGAGGAGGAGGAGCAAGGAATTTTTACCACTCAGCAACTGTGGGTCTTGGATTAAACCCAGTTTTTATGTGAGTGGAAGAAAGAAATGCTAACAAGGCAACTTTTCCCCTGAGCTCAGCTAAGCGCCCTTTGACTCGGGTTCCTGGCAAGAGCTTGTTGATGCCATGCTAAAGCTATTTGACCAAGGAGTGTCTCTGAGCACCCGGAGTAAACAGACACAGCAGCAAATGCTTCTCCTTTCAAATGATATTTGCACCATAATGAGGCTCAAAAGAATCTTCTGACCTGCCTCCAAGGGAGCTAGGCTTAACCCCAGTGCCAGCTCTGACCATTAAGGACAGTTCTAAATGAAAGCCAGAAAAAAAATTAATTCTGTGTTCCATAAGATTCACCCCGCCCCCCTTTTTTTTTGGCCAATGGCTAGAATAAAAATAGCGAACTACTAGGCCTGAAAGCTGGCTTAAAATCTTGATAGTGGTGAAAAATAACCAATGGTGCTTGTGTTTTACATCTCTTATTTCAGATCCCCTGTAGCTCCACGGAACATAAACAAAGAACCCTTTTATCAGAACCTGACAGCTCCCCAGGACATCATGGACAACTTTCATTTCAGAGCCCCAGACTCAGAGCACCTTTATTTTGGACACTTTTGACACACACACACACACACACCCCACAGCAGACCCACACTTTCAAATCGCTCAGTGTCCATGGGGCTGAAACCTTTTAATTTGAATGAAAGCCAAATGTCTCACAATTTTAGAGCAACTGTTGTGATTTCAAGTTTCTGGAAGGTCCTAAAATGGTGATACTGACACTTTAGTCAGGAACTGCCTTATAAGTATGTAATAGATACTTATAAGGCAGTTACAATAGGCTCTGGTGCAGAAGGTGGATTGGGGCACCCTGTCTCCACCTCCCAATAGAAAGGGAAGCGACTGCACCCAGGAGCATGTCCCTCCGCCCCAAGTGCAGTTGTGTACCACGTGCCCCTGTTATATCTACACCCTTGATTACATAAGCTTTCGCTAGTCTGCATTCTCCACTCACTCCTTCCCATGGAAATGTCTTTTACATGCACCTGACAGAGCAGACTGTCATGAGGGCACACATTCTGGTGTGGTGAATTCTGGGGTCAGCTCTGGAAGGGTCCTGCCTGCTCTGCAAAAGTATAACGAGTCGTCTTTTTTTTTTTTTTTTTCCAGATCCCAAGTTGTGTTAGGGGCAGGGCTTAATTTCTGGGTGGGCTTGGCAGGGCTTAGGCTGAAGAGCCCCAGCAATTAAATTCAAGAGGGAGGGAGCCTTTTCCCTCCCAGTGGCCATTAGTGCAAACCACAGGGGCCGTAAAGGCCGTTTTTAGATGGACCCTGCCTGGGGTGGGTGGGTCCATGTGCACCGCCATGCACTTCCGCTGCATGAGGGAGGGGCCTTGACACGGTGCCGGATGACTGTGCAGTCTGTGTGCACCTGCACCCACGCACTGCCCATTCATGCCCCCGCACGGAAAATCCCAGGTTTTTTTCCATACGGGGGCATGGATGGGTGGTCACGGGATCCCGCCTCACCCACACCACCTTCAGATGGGTGCCCAGGTCCATGGGGGCTGAGCGGACGTCCGTGGGCACGTCCCGTCTAAAAAGAGCCATAGAAGTTGGAGCAAGGTGCTTAGCGTATTCGCTCATCTCTGCTCTGCGAAACTGACCTGTGGCCCCCATGAACCATGTTGACCTCTGCAGGATGGTGCGGGATGACTTGGTCAGGACAGGAAGTACTCCGACCAGCGTGGGATGTGGTGGTGGTTGTCGTAAAAGGTGGCAAAACGACGGTGGTTGTGGTATCTTTGGCAGATCTTAGTCACTCCTCTGCCGTCAACCCGGGTCGATCCTGTCTGTTTGTAGAAGCACGGTTTGCATTTGTTGAAGGAACCGTTGGGGTCCACTTTGACCAGAACAAGCCTAGCTGACATAAGAGACAGTCCAGCCGCACCACTGGGCCCATGGCTTAGAGGAATGTCCCCTTCTCCTGCTATTTAGATGCTCCTGGGAGGTGCCTGACCCCTCCCCTTGCTAACTTCATCTTAGTTTATGTGATAAATCATAGTTGTCATCTTTGATTCAACCCCTGCATCAAAGCAGGTTTAGCTGGTCCTAAATCACTCTAGACAAATATTTACCAAGCCCCACGTTAAAAGCCTCCAGTGAAAAAGATTCCACAACCTCCTTCAGCAACTGGATGGTTTTCCTGTTTGTAGAGTTAGGAATCCCACCCCACCCCCCGCAAATATTCAATTTAATTAATTTCTTTATTTCTGCAACTTAATTCCATTTCCTCCTGTCCCTCCTTAAGTGGTAATGCAGTTCAGTCTCCATCTTCATTAGAGACATCTTGTATAGATTTGAAAGCTACTCCCCTAATGTCTCTTCTCTGTAATCTGAGGATGGATGGGTGGGTTGTCCCCTATGCAAACTTTTAAGGAACACTTATGAAAAATACATGTTGCAGGGCCTGTGTTGGCACCCAAGACACCAGTGCAAGCCCTGCAACATGTATTTTTTCATAAATGTTCCTTTAAAATGTGCATAGGTGGCAACTCTAATGGGTAGTTGCTTTCCATTGTCCCCTATTTTAGTACAACGAGCAGGGGGAGAAATGCAGTGAACATGGGTCCCTGGCTATGTGAGAGAGTAACAGCTCCCTCTTTACTTTCTCTGTACCACACATAATTTTATAAACCTGTATCCCATTGCTCCTCAGTCATCTCTTTTCATGCTCCTGCATGCATGCTCCTGCAACCCACCCACCTCCACCCATCTCCACGCACGGAGCAACCAGCAAAAAGCTGGATTGCTCTGTGGGTGGAGAGGGTGTGCGCCTGTCTGATGTCTCCCCCCACAGCTCCCGCAGCGGTGTGCACATGGACACACACACACACACACACCCGCCATGGTCCATGTAAAAAGTGCCATGCATGATGGGTGGGTGATGGGTGGTTAAACTGGTGTGGGGAGGGGGGGGCACTTGTTTAAAAACATCGTTAGGCCATTTTTAAACAAGATGCTCTCACGCATGAACACTCAGTGTCCATATGTGGGAGTGTCGATATGGAGGTGCACTCCTGCGACCCACCCACCCATCCCCCACACATGAAGCAACTGGCAAAAAGATGGGTTTCTCCATGCGCGGAAGCGAGTGGAGGTGGGTATAGATGGGTGTGTGCCTGTCTGCATCCTCCCCCCATGCATGACCCATGTAGCAGTGCTCCACCTGCTGCACATGGACCCAGCCCACCCCCGCCCATTTAAAAACGGCCTATGCGTACTGCCCTTCACCAGACCAGACCAAAGAGCACAGCCCTTAGCAAAACACTGGGCATTTTTACACACACCTTAAAGTTCCAGATTTTTCAATCTTCTGGGTTTACAAGTCCAGAAGTAAGTTCTGGAAGCATTTTTCACACACACTCTGCCCTGAGACAGTTCCTGGATGCATTCTTCACACGCACACTGCCCTGAGGCAGCCTAAAGTAGCCGCAGCTGTAGACATGACAGGCTGCCATGGAAACCAAGTGACCACAGCTGCCTGAAGCAAAGCAGTTTACCAGGAGAACTTTTTACACACAAAAGTTCTGGGAGAAGTTCTAAGCAGAAGTTCAAAGAGCCAGATGTTTAAGATCTGGGTGAGTGATTTAGACACACAGAAAGTTCAGGATGTAACAGCAAACATGCAGGAGAAATGGGTGTGTAAAAACACCCGTTGTCCCTTCTATAGCAAATACTAAGGGCGCTTTTAGATGAGACAAATTTGCGCATGGTTGGTAAAAAAATGCGCGTGTTTTCATGCTCGTTTAAACACTTAAACCGTTTAAAATGCGCATTTGCCATGATCGTGTAAAAGTCGAAAGCGTTTTGAATGTGGTTTTTAAATAATGCACATTTTTTTAAACCGGTATTGAGCCCCTTTTGATGAGCTGGAGATGCCAAAACTGGTTTTAAAAAATGCGCATTATTTAAAAAACACATTCAAAACGGTGCAAATGCAAATCATGGCATTTTAAACGGTTTAGGTGTTTAAACGAGCATGAAAACACGCACATTTTTTTACTAACCATGCGCAAATTTGTCTTGTCTAAAAGCACCCATGGAAGCTTCCTCCTTATTATCCATATCCACTGTTGTCTCTGCTGCACAAATCCTTTTTCAGGAGTGGGCACCCCAGCCCAGCTATCCAGCTACCTGCAAAAAGGTTTGGAGGCCAGCTTGTCGTTCAAGCTTTCATAAAAGGAACACAAAACAATCGTTCTCTGTTTTGCAGAAATGTGAGTAATAATTGCTTATGCTTTAGCGTAACTGCAGCTTCTTCTCAGGAGCAAAGACGTGAAGGTGCAGGCAGCAGAAGCGGTCCCTACTGAGCTGAAGTATGTGTACAACATTCCTCACATTGACATCATTGAAATCCTGGAGAAATACAGAGGTAAGGATGTGCCAGGGCTTAGGTTCCTGAAGCCCATGTTCTGGTGGGCTGTAAGATAGCCCTGAAATCATTATTTGTTCCATGATCTCATTGCTATGGACTTGCATTATTATTATTATTATTATTTTATTTATTTATTTCTATAGAGATGGCAATGTACCTGGTGCTGTCCAATCATTAATTAGAGACAGGTCCCTGCCCCAAGGAACTTACAAGCTAGGAGAGACAAGGGAGAGGGGAACATAGAATCAGACAGGGATATGTTCACAAAGCTCGGACAACTTACTTGGGTCTTCAGGGGAGAAGGAGACCCTGAAGCAGCATCAATGAGCAATCTGTAGAAAGCCTGGTGGAAGAGAGAGGTTTTTCAGGGGGGATTTGAAGGTTGGGAGGGAGGAAGTGCTCTTTCGGCAGCTCACTGCTGTCTCTCTCTGGCTCTACAGCCATCTCCTATTGTACCTCTCTCAGGGAACGGGGCCCAAGTGATGAGCAGGCAGGCCTTAAAGGGACCATATCCTGATTTGTCACACACCCCCACACCCTGGCCAGCACTTACTTCCTTGCCTCCTTTCACCCCAGTGACTGTGACTCTGGATCCAGACACGGCTCACCCCAGCCTCGTGCTGTCCGAGGACAGGAAGCGCGTGCGACACGGAGGCACGCGGCAAGACGTGCCCAACAACCCCGAGCGATTTGATCCATACGTCATGGTTCTGGGTGCCGAGAGCTTCACCTTTGGGAGGCGCTACTGGGAGGTGGAAGTGGGGGCCCTCGCTGAGTGGGACTTGGGTGTGTGCAGAGAATCTGTGAGCAGGAAGGGGCAGATTGTGCTGTCTCCCATCAGTGGGTTCTGGAGACTCTGGCTCAGGAATGGAAACAAATACAAGGCCTTGATCTCCTGCCCCGCCCTGCTCCCCATAAGCACCAGACCCACCCGGGTGGGGGTTTTCCTGGACTACAAAGCAGGCGAGATCTCCTTCTACAATGTGACTGACAGGTCTCACCTCTTCACCTACAATGGGGTCTTCTGCCAGCCACTGCGGCCTTTCTTCAGCCCTGGCTGCTGCCACGGAGGGCAGAGCCCAGCTCCCCTCATCATCTGCCCAGCCAAAGAACAGGACTGAGGGGCGGCCCTCCCCCATGGGCTCTCGGACACCAGAGGTGGCATTAAAGTTGCCGGACATCCAGCCAGATGTGATCTTAATCACGTCAGTTTCTATGCGGTTCCGTTCCCCATCTGACAAATGGGGATGGTAAAATACCATTTTCTCCCCACGATTTGATCCTTTTTGTAGGATAGTAAAGGATCAGCCCCAAGCCGCTTGTACAGGCAGGCATGTTCAGTACCAAGCAGAGCCTCGGGACGGGTAACAGACTCCAACTCGACCGCAAGGCTAAATGAATGAGATAAACCACCTGGAGCCCAAAGGGTTTCCGATTAATCCAAGACTAATCCAATTAGTCCCTTTCCAGCAAGCCCGAAGAATCCTCCCACCCACAGGCCACAGGATGTGTTTGACGCGTTCATTTGAAACGTGTATGGCAAGCAAATTATTTTCTTGTCATTGTGTGTAGACATGGACCTTGATGTAATAATTTCCAACAGAAGGGATATACAACATGTTGACCTCTAGCTGTGCCTGCCATCCAGACACGGGGATTCTGTCCCTATAATAATTCTCCCCTCAAACACGGCTTGTCAGGCCTCCATCTGGGTGGGTTTCCTCCTAATTGGGTCTCCAAGCTGTACCTCTCTTGTGCAGCTACCAGAGGCCTCGTCCTAAGCCTTGCCTCTTTCCTTTTAATAAACATTTGTCTCGATCCAGCATGGCCTTTGGACTCCCATGTCTTCTCTGAGCGCCATCAACTTCTACAGATCGTACCTTCCAACACTCTTGTCTAGATAGACCAGGAGTGAGGTACGTTTTCCATCCTGGGGACCACTTTGAGACTGAATACAAGCTCCAAGGGCTACATACAAGTTGGGGACGGAGGTGCTTAAGGAGAGTACTCAAGAAAAGGAGGGCCCAGATCATCCTCTCCCCTTGTGCGCATGCCCGCATCTCAGCTCCCTTACCGTGAGCTCAGTTTTTCAGTGGTTGGAGGACCCAGGGGCCAGATCCAGGAAGTGGAAGTGGGCCACATAAAAACTTGCATTTCCACCTCGGGCCTAAGGTTCCCCACCCCATAGCTAGACTATAATATCTCCATGGCAGAGGTTACCTGTTGTTCTAGCTACACATAACTGGCACAGTACAGTAAGTGAATCGCTGTTAGTAGAGCTGTATTTCCCCCCCCCCCCCCTTGTAAAAAATGTCTTATTTCATGACACACAGTCTGAGTACAGTTACGGGCAGGGGTGTGTGGACTAGATAGGCTTTTAAGTCCTAAAAAACCCTATGATTATGTGATTCTAAAACAATCGACATTTGAAAGGAGGGTAACTAGCTAGGCAGCAATGCTGCAATGAAGGATTTGTTGTTCCAGTAGTTCACAAATGGAACATGAGTCAACAACGTGACACTGTTGCAAAGTAGGCAAATGCCAATTTGGGCGGCATTAGTAAGCATGTTGTATCCAAGATACGAGCGGTAAGGGTGCCACTTTATTCGTCACTAGTGAGACCTCGCATGGAGTAGTGTGTTCAGTCTGGGTCACCGTGATTCAAGAAGGAAGACCCTTCCCTCCTCTCACCCCAAAAAGCACCCAGCCCGGCCAGTGACCAGACGCACTGTGGTGTTGAATGGTGGTGGAACAACAGCAGTCATTCCATTTCCCAGTTAGGGCTGGGCTGGTGGAACCATGGGGTTGTATTGTGATCATAAAGTGAATACTGAACTGGATTTGTACAATTCTTTCAGGTTTCACAGGAAACTCCTTATCCCACAGCACGGGCAAAATTTGCACAGAAACCACGCAGTCAGTGTGAACATCCTGCCTACATCCAGGGCCAAAACACCCCAGCCATCAGCTCCCACAACAGGTGCCAAACTGGGCGGTCCCATTTAGATTGTCAGCTCTCGGGCAGGGACCGTGTCTATCTTATTCTCTGTAAAGCACCAGCTACATCGCTGGTGCTATATAAAAGCTTATAATAATAATCCTCACCTTCCCGGCGGAAAAGAAAATGTAGAAAGGTAGAAAACGTTTTAAAATAAAATAAAATAAATAAATAAAAAGCTGTCAGAGTTGGCAGGGTCTCCGACACATCTGCTTCTCGATCCTGCGGGCAATGCCAGTGGCTGTCTTTAGACAGGATGGGCCCGCAGGGGTTCCGCCCATCCCCCACAGACCCCGGTGCCCATCTGAAGACGGTGTGGGTGGAGGGGTGCTCCCACGGCCCGTGCACTGCCCTGCATGGAGCAACCCTGGTTTTTCCCAGTTGCTCCGTGTGGGGCATGCACGGGTGTGGGTGCACTCCAGACTGCACACTCATCCACCACTGTGTGAAGGCTGCCCCCCCCGCAAACACACACACATCGGAAGTGCGTGGCGGCACACACGGACCTGGCCCCGTCTAAGAACGGCCAGGGATATGTGCCAGGAGCCAGCTGGGCTGCAGCAGAATGGTCTCCCAGCAGCGAAAGCAGAACCACCTCCTCTTCAGATCCCGGACTTCGCACTTGGTGATACAAGCTACAACTCGGTACTGGGGGGCCTCTGAAATAGTTCAGACACACGGGGCAGGGACAGGAGGCCTGCAAGCTCCTGGCACCGACCATGACTGCTTTCCCAGGGGCACTGTTTAGGGAGGAAAGGGGACCTTCTTCAGCACCCTGGGTTTCATATCATGTGCAGATTGTGCTTCAGGACTTCTGGCCCTTGCCATGTATTAGTATTATTAAGTTTTTATATAGCGCAAGCAATGTAAGCTCTCGGTCTATCTTATTTTCTTTAAAGCGCCAGGTGCATCGCTGGCGCTATATAAATGCTTATAATAATAATGTACCTGGTGCTGAACAATCATTGAATGGAGACGGGTCCCTGCCCCAGGGGGCTTCCAATCTAAAATGGACAAACTGGAGAGGAGACAAGGGAGAGGGAAAGACAGGGCGAGACAGAGATACATTCATGAATTTGAGAAGTCACAGGGGCACGGACTTAATTATAGGAGACCCTGAATGATAGGACTGGAGCAGAGAAGGGGTTGAACGTGATCAAGGTGGCCGGTGTGGGGGTAGCAAAATCTGATACGGTGCCACTGCTGCTCTGGGAACACAAAGAGCTCTGGGCTTGGAAGAGTATGGGAGGCACCTCCCCTTCAAAAGTAGCTCTGGCCTCAAAGCCCCTCAGGGTGTTTACAAGCATGGCGAGAATCTGAATGAGCCTTTGAGGGGGTTGGTTTGCTTCTAAGGACAGAGATCTGCGGTCTCCTGGCAGGAGGGTGCTGGGCAGAAGGGCAAGGCCCTTTCCTCTCACCTCCCCCGTAGAACAGGTGGGGGGCAACACAGCTGAGCAGGGCCAAACCTAGGAGCCTTGGAAGAAGAGCAAAGCTTGGTGTAAGATCCTGCCCCCCCCCCCCCCCCAATGTCAGGTTTAGTAGGTACAGGAAGTGCTGGATAATTGGATCAATGTTCAGCAGGCAGTTAATTACAAGATAATCCTCTGTGCTACTTTGCCCTCTGTGGCAGCACTGTCAGATAGATTACAAATCCCAGCCTCAAAGGAACTGAAATGTCTGGAGTGGGAAGGGAAGATAATGGCTCTGGAAGCAAGCACCCTCAGTAGTACTTGGTTAAGGGGACCGCCAATTAAACTGAAATGAGCAAATCCTGCCCCCGCCCCAGTTATTCATGTGGCAGTGTGTTCCACAGGCTAATGGAGACCAAAAGCATAGTAGAATTTAAAATACAGGGCTTTCACCTAGCAAGCAAGAATATCCAGAAGGGAGAAAAAACATGGCAGCTATTTCAGGCCTGAAGAACACAGGGATGCTTGCCATACAAACCCCTTCCAAAGACCATCCTTTCCCCCATGGTGAAGCCATCCTGAGCCTCTGACCCATGTCAGCTTTCTCTGCTTGAGGATGTCGTGTAAACGCTCCCTAACTCCTGAGGGGGGGGGATCTTCCCCTAAAGAGCAGGCTAGTCCATGACCCCCTCTTCCTCTGAAGCAACCACCAGCATGGATAAAGGTCCAGTTGGCTCATGGGTCTGCCCCACATTGAAAATGCTGATGTTTCAAACAGAGAGGACGCGGACTCTCCCCTCCCCGAGGAAAGGAGCCAACCCTGGGTGAAATCAAACGAGTTGCTAACCCACATTAGCCTTTACCAGGCACGTTCCCACGTGCCCATCTGTTAGGGGGTGGCCGTGTGGTCTCCACAGAACTGCCACTCACAGTGGAGTCCAGGGACATTGCAGGCCCACCAAGTGGGCCAATCAGGATTAATGGACGCTCACATGTCTGTGTCCCAGCAGTTAGCTTCACCCACAGCCTTGACGGCAACCAGGTCCACTAGCACCATAGAGTCCTGCCCTAGCACGCCCAGCAGCTGAGAGGTGGGAATTGGAGCAGTAGCAATCTCCCTCCCCTGCAGCTGCCTTTCATGTGAGAGGCGCACTAGAGATCTCCCTCCCCGCCACAGTCTCCCTCCCTGCCTCTCAGCTGAGAAGCACACTAGATCTTCCTCCACCTGTCATCTCCCTCCCTGCCTCTCAGCTGAGAAGCAGCCATGGGGGAGGTCATCTTGCCTAGAAGATGAGAAGCCAGGCTGGAGCCAGGAGAATCAAAGAACGTCCATGGTTGATTGCCCCTGGGAGCCGCCTGTAATGCTGCTGCCGCTGCCGCTCCTGTTGGGCTGTTCCCCGTGCTGCTGCTGCTGCTCCGGATTCCCCACTGACCACCTGCGGGTAGGAAGACAAGAAGACAGTTAGTACCGGGGGTTGGGGGAGTCAGGAAGCCAGTGCGCCTGAGTTAGGGTGCCCTGGTGTGACCCCCCCCCCCGACTTGACTAGGATCCGGAAGTGGACCAGGGGGGGCATAAAAGGGAGCCGCCTGCAGAAGGATGCAGCAAGACTCACCTTTCCATCTGACTGGGAGCCACCTGTGATGCTGCTGCTGCTGCTGCCACCGATCCGGTTGGGCTGTTCCCCGTGCCGCTGTCGCTGCTCCAGATCCCCCGCTGACCACCTGCGGGGAGGAAGACAACAAGACAGTTAATACCGGGGGTTGGGGGATCCAGGAAGTTGGTGCACCCGAGTTAGGGTGCCCTGGCGTAACCCTCCCCCCCCCCCGTCTTGACTGGGACCCGGAAGTGGATGGGGGGGGGCATACAAGGGAGCAGCCTGCAGCTCTGCTGCAAGCCGCAGGCTTCAAGCCGCAGGCCACAAGCTGAAGGGCCACGGCCAAAGGGTGCGCCCTTTGGGGCCCTTCGGGGACCCAGGGGAGCCACTATCTTGGTGAACCATGGTTGCTGGGGGTAAAAGGGGGGCATGGGGGTTGGTATAGGGTAATAGGATATTTATTAAGGGGGCAATTATGAGGGAGGGGGAGGTTTCCCCTAGTACCGACCTCTGGTGGCAGCAGGGGAAGGGATGGGGGAGGGATTACTGTGGTGGGAGTGGGTTGTGTTTGTATTGATGGATATGTGAGTTATTGTTATCTACTGAATACTGAATATTGTTCTGTGCTACTATAAATTGGAATGACAACGGTAGGGATGGGTGAACAGATCACGGTTCGGGTTTGTCCATTCGGTTTGGCTGCGTTCGGTTCGCCGGGTTTGGGTTCGGTCCGTTCGGTTCTGGTTCGGCCGTTCGGTTCTGGTTCGGCTGTTCGGAAAAAATTATCACAAGAGCACGTGAAGCTGTAATCGCACCGGAAACCAGAAATTCGAGTGCGTGCAGAACTGTGTGGCGAGTGAGTGTGTGTTTGGCTGGGTGGCTGTTCGGTTTGTGTGTTTTGGCTATGTTTGGGTTGGGTTTGGCTGTGTTGTTGTGGTTGTGGTTGGTGAGTGTTGGTGTGTGTTGTGGGTGATTGTTTTAGCTGTGTGTGATTGTTTAAAAAAAAAAAAAGAATAAGGCTGCAGTGCAGCTAGTGCTTATTCGGCGGCTGGGGACCAACTTGCTGCTTGAGGAGGAGGAGGAGGAGGAAGAGGTTGCTGGCACTGCCCCTACTTCACCTCCGGTGGTGGTGTCTAGCTCCTCGGCTGAGGAGCAAGCGGCAGGCTCAGGAGGTGCTGCCAGGTTTGTAAACTTTTTTTTTTTACTTTGAGGACAAGAAAGACTCTATCCGTTAGAGTGAGCTCAATGGCGTGCGGGTGGGTGCGTGGGTGGTGGGCATCAGTCAGGCACAAACAGTGGGCATCAGCGGGTAGCAGTGGATGTCTGCCACAGAGAGAGAGGGTACTGTAGTGTGGGGGGGCTCTGGCACGAGCAGCACCCCCACCCAAACATGTGCCAGGCTAGCAAGGGTCTCCACTCTCCAGTTGCCATTCCATTCCCTACGCACCCCCAAATCAGGGCAGGATTTGCACGTGCCAGCCAGGGCCTTTCTAGTTGCAATCCCTAGCATCCCCTAGCACCCCCAGGAGGGCAGGATTTGCACATGCTTTCTAGTTGCAATTCCTAGCACCCCAAGGAGGGAGGACTAGAGGCATCATCATCATAAATGCATGATATTACTTTGGTGTTCTTAATGTGTTCCCATTTCAGAGAGGAATTGGATGCCGGCCCCAGCGCTGCTGCTGCTGCTGCTGCTGCTGCTGCCAGCACCAGGTAAAGGAGCAGGACCCCTAGGCAGAGGTCACCACTGCTAGTGACACCCCCAGACATTCGGCGCCGGAAGTTGGATGTCTGGAGGTTTTTTGACAAGGGTGACGGAATCTCCACATGCATGGTATGGCACGGGGACTGGAACAACAGGGAATGAATTGCCCTATGACCTGACCTGTTAGGAACGGAAGTCCCCTGCAGAGAGAGACTGGCCAGCCAGTCCACCCACTTGTGGAGACAGAATGCAGGCAGG
>QEPC01007498.1:415074-430473 GCA_003113815.1 Sphenodon punctatus | reverse complement strand
TATCTACACTAAATCTAACTGCTATTAACTATTCTAAATGCTATGAACTAAATGGATTATCTAATAAGTACACAGGCCTACTCCTACAAAAACTAAAACTAAATCACTAAGCACTATATCACTAAGCTAACTCCTACAACTGTCTACTATCTCTAACCTATCTATCTGTCTCTCTCTCTATATATATATATATGGGATGGGGGGGAATCACAAACAACACAAGGATGGGTACAAAACTGAAATGAAAAATAAATCAATCTAATAATCCTTTCTACTCTAAATGAAAAAAACCAGGGGAAGGGGAGGGAATCAGGAATGGAATATATTGGGAGAGGGAAAGGATTCAATGGAGGAGGAAAGGAGGAAGGAAGATTGAACACAGGGAACACAGGGAGGGGTAAAATAACCACTAATCTATCTAAGCTAAGCTAAATAAATGAATGAGAATATGGGGGTAGATAGGTTGGATGGGTGAAATGGGAGGAGGATGGCAGGAGCTGGGAAATGTTGGGAGAGGGAGCCTTCTGAAATGCCTGCTGTTCAGGAACAGTGACTAGCTCAGAAGGTGTTGGGAAAGGGGAAGGCAGACAGTTTTGTTTCTTGCTGTGCCCGCCTCACCGCAAGCCCCATTGGCTCCGTGCAGCCTAGCCCGTGGCCAATCACGGATTGCGAAGCCAGTGATCTGAGGAGAAAAGGGATGCTGATCGGGCAGACTGGCTGATACTCCAAGCCAATCTCCACCCTCCACCCCTGGTGCCTGGAAGTCTGTTCCTCAGCTGAGTCAGCTGACTCCCCCTCCCTGCCACGTTTGACCTTCCAGTGACCTGACACTGACACCACATTTTAGCCACCAGAACTCACCTGAACGTGATCCAAACTGACCGAACTGTTCGGTCATTTCGACGTTCGGAATTGAGTTCGGTTCGGTCTGTTTGTGTTCGGTTTCGTGTTCGGTTGTCCGAACAGGCCGAATTTGGGCCGAACTTCGAACTTCCGAACCGCGTTCGCCCATCCCTAGAGGATGGGCCCCTTCTCCTGGTGAGAGCAGGAGACTGGGCCGGAATCGTTTTGGTTCTTCCCTGGTGGCAGCAGGGATAGAACAATCGGAAAGGTAAATGATGAAAGTTTGTGTTATATTGTGATAAATTGAGGGGTTATTTGGGTTATGTTGTTTTTGTATTGAATTATAGCTGTTACTGTTATTTTGTATGTTTCTACCTTTGTTGTTAGCTGCCTCGAGTCGCCATAGATGAGAGAGAGCAGGATGCAAATAAAAGATGAAATGGAAAAAAATGAAAATTGCATAAACCAAGATGCAGACTGCAAGAGGGAGCGGCACTTCTTAGGAGCGTATGAATAGCAGGAGGAGGGGAATCCGCCTGGATGTTTCTCCGAGCCATGGGGCCACTAGCGCTGTTGAGCTGTGTCTCCATGTGGACTGGACTGACCCTGGCCAAAGTAGACCCCAACTATTCCTTTAACAACTACACATAGTATTTCTCAAAGGAAAAGAACTGGTTTGGTTTGACTCCAGTGGTGAGGCTAAGATCTGCCAGCACTACAGGAACCAGTGTCATTTTGGCCCCATGTGCACCCTGCACTGGTCAGACTATGCCAGGGATGGAGAACCTTTTCCCTCCCGGGGGCCGCTTTGAAAGCTTGCACACACTCCAAGGGCCGCACAGAAGTTCGGGTGGGGGCGCTTAAGGGATGGATTGAAGGAAAGGAGGGTCCAGATCATGGCTCTGTGCCATGGAACGGTCCCCTAGCCTTGTTTGCACGACCGCAGCTCTGTTCCCTTCCCTTGAGCTCAGTTTTTCAGTGACTGGAGATAAGAACGGGTTCCAAGGGCCAGACCCAGGAAGTGGAAAGGGGCCACATAAAACCTTGCCAGGGGCCGCATTTGGCCCCCGGGCCTGAGGTTCCGCACCCCTGGACTATGCATGGTCCATACGGTCCAGAATTGGTCAACTCTAGCAAAAGGCAAAATGGTCCGTGGAGCCAATTTCAGGGCCCTGTGTGAGTCTCCCTGGGGTTTCTGTGAGAGAGTGAGAGGAACCTCTCTGGGCGGGAGACGCGGCCTTTGCAACTCTGCGGACAGGAGACAGGACAAGAGCATATAGGCTTAAATTGCTGCAAGGTAGTTTTATGGTTAAAGACTAAGAAAGCCTCCAAACGGTATGGGCATTTGGGACAATAGTTGCCTTGAGAGATTAGTGCCTATGAGTGGCAGGATTGGCTGCTGGCTGCCGCCGTTCACGCAGGCCAGGGCTCTGTGGCCGCCGGTTGCCATGCATCCATTCGGCTCGCCCTCACACAGAGCACTCTGGGTTTCCTGCCGGGGCTCTCTGAGTGGCCAGGAGTGGGTGCTCCATGGCTTGTGGGAGCGCGCCTCCGGCCACTCCACCTTCAGACAGGTGGTCGGACCCGTGGCTGCCGGGTGGCCCATGCAGGGGAGCATCTCATTTGACGACACCCCTAGAGCCATAAGCTGGAGGTGACTTCAGAGGTCATCTAGTCTAACCCATGTTCCAATCAAGATGTGCTAGACTTGTGGCGTCTCAGACAGATGCATGATGATTATTAATGAAAATCAGTCAGATGTCACAGTCAACACAGTTCACGATGACCTGGCTGTGTGTTTAAGTGTGTGTGTGTGTCTGTCTGCAGAATAAGGGGTGAGAGGGCCAAACGGGGTGTTTGTGCGCGTGGAAAAGTCAGTGTTAATTAGGGTGGTCAGATACACAACTTTTAGAAGACACTTAAGAGAAATACAGGTTGCAGAGGTGCAGCCCTGCAACCTGTATTTCTCATAAGTATCCTCTAAAATTTGCATATCTGGCCACCCTAATGTCAAGCTGTGGGACCTGGCTGGGGTACACGGGGCCGCTCTTACGTGGTTCTGTTCATTCCTGGATGGGAGAACCCAGAGGGTGGTGATGGGCGGTGACTGTCCCGCAGGTTCCATCTTGTCCCCGCTCCTGTTCAATGTGTATCTGAGACCCCTGGGCGAGATCGCTTGGGGATTCGGAGTGAGGTGCCGTCAGTACGCTGACGACACCCAGTTGTATCTTTCCTTTTCATCCAACCCAGGTCCTACAATCCCGGTGCTTATTACCCAGTGCCTGGCTGCTGTTGGGGACTGGATGTGGGTGAGTCGATTGAAGCTAAATCCAGACAAGATCGAGGGGATGATGGTGGGCAAATCCTGTGATCTGTGGGAGGTGGGAACCCCTGTCACTGACAGGGTCTGGCCTCCCTTGGTCACTCAGGTTTGCAGCCTTGAGGTGCTCCTGGATCCACTGCTGAGCCTGGATTGTCAGGTGGCGGCGGTGGCCGGGAGTGCTTTTTACCAGCTTCATCTGGTGAGAAGTCTGCGACCTTTTCTACCAGATTGGATTTGGCCACCATCATCCACACCTTTGTAACCCTGAGACTAGACTACTGCAGTGCACTCTACGTGGGGCTGCCCTTGATGACCGTTCGGAAGTTGCGGCTGGTGCAAAATGCAGCGGCCCGCCTTCTGTCAAGGACAGGTCACTGGGATCACATTACCCCGGTGCTCCAGAGTCTGCACTGGCTGCCGATAGCTTTCCGGGCACAATTCAAGGTGCTGGTTTTAACCTATAAAGCCCTAAACGGCTTCGGCCCCAGGTGCCTGACAGACTGCCTCTTCCCCTATGTCCATTTATGGTCTCTGAGGTCAGCTGGGGATGCCCTCTTGTGAATGCCAACTGCCCGTGAAGCTGTTGCAATGAGGGCCCACAATGGGGCGTTCTTGGTTGCTGCCCCATAATTATGGGACTCCCTCCCCTTGGGGGTCTGCCTACGCTCGAGCCTGTTCAGCTTCCGGAGGAGATGCAAGACCTTTTTGCTTGGCCAGGCGTTTTGCAGGCGGGAATAGGGTTGAGTGGGAGTAGATAGAGGGGGCTGAGGAGGGGGGCTGATAGTGGTGTTGGGTTTTTTAGGGGGATTTTAATGTATTTTATTGTATTTTATATTGCTGTTAGCCACCTTGAGTCTGCGGAAAAGGATGGGGTAAAAATGTAATAAATAAATAAATATATTAAATAAAATGTCTCAGGCCTCTCTCTGCATCTTTATACCAGTAAAACCTCATGGGTACGTCACTAACAATGATAAATTCTGGACTGATGCTGAGGGAAGCTGGGTTCAAGTCCACCCTTACTCTGTCACAGGCTCCCTGTGTTGGTGAGAGTGCGCAAGCTTTTGCTCACACAGGGCCCTTCCTCAGGCATGCAACAAGATGTGATTTCCAAACAGGGTCAGAGGGCAGGCAGGCATTAAAAAAAGGCAGTGATGCCTCAATCTTTAATTTCTGCTGCCATCTTGTGGCCATTGTGTACCATTGCGCCCTCTCCTCTAATAGAATTAGCTTACTGGGGTATAAAAATACCCCCAGGGTTTTCCTGTGAATAACCCCTGCTGCTCTCTTTAAACGCCAGAGGTTCCCAGACTGCAGGCCAGGAGGACCCCAAGTGGGGCCACACCATCTGCAGATGGGGGTGATGGTCCCAATTGCTGTTTGCTCTATTGTGCATGTCTCTGTTGTTATCTGAGATCATGGAATTATCTTTAAGTCTTAAAATGAGATCACGCAGGCAAAAAAGTGTAAGTGCCACGGCTTTAAAATCAGCAACATTTGTGCACTCACAGAAGGAGACACAGCGCAGCTACACCAGATAACATGGACCACCCCGGGCTTGTGGGCCTAGATGTAGCCGTTATCACCTGCCCCTGTCCTAGCTATGCCCTTGGTGCAGGGATATTTGGGTATAGAGTGGCCAGATATGCAAATTCTAGAGGACACTTATGAGAAATACAGGTTGCAGGGCTGTACTGGACTCCAGTTTCCCCAAGCCTCCTCCCCAGCTGGCTCCAATGCACCAGGCCGGGATCCGAGCCCAGCTGGCTCCCAGCTCTAGTGCAGCTCAGCAACCGGTTTTAGGAACGGAGAGAAGCGCTCCCCTTTAGAGAGCTCTTTCCCCACCACACTGGAGGAGTCCCCCTAGCCCTTTTCATCCCTCGAGACAGTCCCTGGGGTGTTGGTCCCCCTCTTCTCCCTAGAGGCAGTTTCTGAGATTGGTTCCCATTCCCACACCATGATCTACTGGAAACTAGTTTGGGGTCTATCCATCACAATCTGCTTCTTGGCTGCTCCTGCTATAGTGTGAATTCAGTGAATGAACGAAGGAACCAACGGGTGGGTGCTTTCAGACGAGATGTGATCCTGTATGGCCACCCAGAAGGAGCCACCGAGCTGACCACCCGTCTGAAGGACGTGCAAACGGATGCGCACTCCCATGAGTCACTGACAGAGCATCCACTCTCGGTCACACGTGGAGCAATGCCAGGAAATCTGGAATGCTCCATGCGGGGCCAGCCAAATGTATGAGGCCCGCTTCCGTGACCGGGGTAGCCACGCTGGGAGCTGCCTGTTTGAAGTGCTCTCTCTTCCCTCCACCTGTGTGGGTGCTCCACGGCAGTGCAAATCGGCGGCCACACACACCCATCGCACCCTACTTGTTTGAAAACACCCAATGAATGAAATTTCCCCCAGCTTAGCCTCAAAGTTAGCCAATGGACTATTTTAAACATGCACAATTTACATTCGTTAACTTATAATACGTACATGTATACAAACAAACTGAAGCATGGGACGGGGCATCCCATGTTGTTTTAAAAATCTGCTAACTTAGACCCTTTTCATACCGGCGCGGGTTGGGGCGGACGGGTACACCGGGCCCACCCATACTCCTCTCCACCCACCTACACGCACGGAACAACCACCATTTGCGTTAGTTGCTCCGTGCGTGGGGGATGGATGGGCGGAGACGGGGGTTGTGCGGGAGTGCGCCCGCGCCCCCCACCCGCCCGCCCCGACAGTTGCACAGCCAGCCCCCAGCCCGCCCCCCCATGCCCACACAGCAGCAGATCTGCATGGGGGAGGGGTGCGTCTCGTGTGAAATGGGCCTTAGGGAAGAGCTGAGCTAAAGGATGCAATCCTGCACCCAGTGGAGCAAAAAGCAAGACTTTAGCAGGTGAAAAATGCACTTAAAATAGGGACATACTAAAACGCAGGACATGGATGGACAATTGGAAACAATGAGAGCAAATGGATGGACAATTGGATATAATGGGAGGAAATGGATGGACAATTGGAAACAATGAGAGCAAATGGATGGACAATTGGATATAAGTATATCCCCTTAAAATAATAATAATAGAATACATTTTATTTGTGCAGATAGTGCCCCACGCCAATGGTACTTGGGGGGGGGGGCGCTTCATAATACAAAAATATGATAAAACAAAATAATTTAAAAGGGCACACGCCTCTCTCCGCCCTCTATGGAAGCCGGTGGGGTTGCGTTCCCAGCTGTTGTTGGCCCCTGTGTGTGTGAGTGAGATTGTTCACACGAGCTGGTGCCAGCAGAGGGCTCTGGCTATTGCTGAGGGACGGGAAGCTGCTCTCTGTGTTTCTTTACAGCCTGGATCAGCGGATGAGTTTCCCGAGTCAGATCATGCCGCTTCCTCTCATTTGACCCGAGATGGCGACTGCAGCCCCGGTAGAAGATGCTGCTGCTTCCATTTGGGATCTAGCTAGGCTCTTGCCCTGAGCAGCCGCCTGCCTGTAGGATCTTGCGATCAGGAGAGAGAGATTCCCCCACCTCCCTGCGCCCGGCCCAGGTGGGGACGGGCTCAGGCTGGGGCAGCCCCGGGGCTCTGCAGCCAGTGACTCCAGATACACCAGGTAACTGAGAGAGAGACTCAGGCAGGGAAGGGGCCTTTCTGTACAAGCCGGGGTGGTAATTGAGCTCCCTCCTCCCCCCGCAGACAGAGGTGGAAGGAGGAAAAAGGGGGCGGGAGGAAGACTCTTTGGTGAAATCCCCGGCTCCAGTGCACAGGCGGGAGGACTGGAATTGGGGCTAACCCAGCCAGAGTGGAGCTGCTGGCGGCGGCCTTAGCTAGCCTCTGCTCTGGGTTTGCTGCTCCAAGGCAAACTGGGGTGGGGGCAGCTTAGTGGGGCCTATAAACGGATCTCAGTGGGGTTCACCCCCTTTATCTCTCTGTGGGGTTGAGCGCTTTGGGGTGTGTGTGTGTAACCTAGGGTGACCAGATATGCAAATTTTAGAGGGCACTTATGAGAAATACAGGTTGCAGGGCTGCATTCCTGCAACCTGTATTTCTCATAACTGCCCTCTAAAATTTGCATATCTGCCCACCCTACCCTGCACTCTGTCCTGATGAAAACAGGGGTCACTGTGAGGCCCCCAGAAGTAGAGCAAATAGCACGTCCCAGGACAGTCAGGTTCTGGTAAGACCAGCCCTGGGGTAATGGCAGAGACTGCCAATTTTTAGAGGGAGTAGGGCTATGGAGACCCTGGATTTTAGTTTTGCCCTGGGCCCTGCGAATCTGCTCACAGAGCAGATTCGCAGGGGGAATCTCCGCAGTTTCTCTCCGGGGGATGGATAAAGGGCTGCTGGGGTCGTCCCTCAGTATCCCCTGAGCCCTTTATCCATCCCCCGGAGAGAAACTAAAGCAGGGTGGACTGATCTGAACCAAGGAAGGCTAAATCGCGGAACAACATTTGAATGGCAGTTGTTCTCTAAAGAGAGGTGTGTGTTCATTGGTTAACATAACCATTTAAAACATGTTGATTTGCAGGTAAGCAACCTCCAGCGAAAGGATCACCAGCGTAAGACTCTTTCGTTGGTGCAGGGAGCTGGACTATGTTTCTAGTTCAGCTCCCTGCACCACTGAAAGATTCACAACCAGGGCCGTGATCTGGGTTTTTTGTTTGCTTGTTTGTTTGTTTTTAAGATGCTTTAGTAATACAAATAATTAGAGCCGTCAACAAAGCAAACTTTTTAGGTGAGAAACTGTGACATTTAACTGATCGATTAAGTGCTAAAATATTGTAGCATCTCAGTTCAGCTTTAAGCACAATTTACTGATTCATTGATGCTGCTAAGTTGCTTTTTGAAGTTAGTTACATTCAGTTTCTGAATATTTTTCTACTTTTTTCATTTTTTAAAATTAAAATACTTTTTAGTTGTATTATAATTGGTGCATTAATTGGTTTCAGTGAGTGTCGCCCACTGATGCAGAGGATGTGCTTGGAGCAGTGCAAGCAACCAGTTGTGAATTAGATCCGTGCCCGGCCTGGCTGGTGAAAGCCAGCTGGGAGACACTGGGGCCGTTGCTGGCTGGGGTTGTCAACGCCTCCTTTTGGGAGGGTAGGTTGTCACCCTTAAAACTGTGGTGGTCCGGCCCCTACGCAAGGAACCATCTTTGGATGCTGACTCACCAGCCAGCTATCAGCCTGTCTCTTACTCTCCCTTTTTAAGGAAGGTTATTGAACGGGTGGTTGCCCAGAAGCTTCAGGCTCATCTCAGTGCTGTTGGATCCCTGGACTCATTTCAGTCAGGTTTTTATCCGGGGCGTAGCACAGAGACTGCACCTTTGGACTTGGTCGATGATCTGCACTTGGAGATTGACAAAGGGAACCGTGTCCTCCTGTTCTTGTTAGTTTCATACAGCTGAGTGTGAGGTGGTGTTGACGTGACTGCAGGATCTGGCAGGGGTGTGCAGGACTGCTCTTGAGTGGCTGCATTTGTTCCTGTCGGGTAGGCTCCAGCGGGTGGTGATGGGAGGTTGCTTGTCTTCCCCTTGAGACCGCTCCTGGGGTCGTCCCGCAAGGTTCCTTGTCTCCCCTCTTGTTCAATGTGTATCTAAGGCTGGCGGGCGAGATCGTTGGGAGTGGGATGCCATCAGTATGCTGATGACACCCAGCTCTCCCTCTCTTTTTCATCCAACCCAGCTCCTGCAGTCTCAAAACTTAACCAATGCCTGGCTGCTTTTGGGAACTGGATGAAGGTGAGTCGATTGGAGCTGAATTCAGACAAGACTGAAGTGTTGGTAGTTGGCCGGCTTTGTGAGTTGGAGGAGATTGAGACTCCTGTTCTTGATGGGGTCAGGCCCCCTCTAGTTACTCCGGTTCACAGCCATGGAGTGCTTCTGGACCCCTTGGCTGCTCCTGAAACATCAGGTTGCAGCAGGGTCCGGGAGCGCTTTTCACCAACTTCATCTGGTGAGGAGGCTGCGGCCCTTTCTCTCCAATTCAGATTTGGGCACCGTCATCCATGCCTTCATAACCCGAAGGCTAGATTACTGCAGTGCACTCTGCCTGGGGCTGCCCTCGATGACTGTTTGGAAGCTGTTGCTGGTACAAAACACGGTGATCTGACTCCTTTTTGGAATTGGTTGACGTGCACACATTACACCTGTGCTTTACGGTTTACACTGGCTCCCTATAGCTTTCTGGGCACAATTCAGGGTGCTGGTTTTGATCTTTAAAGTCCTAAACGGCCTGGGCCCCACCAATACGAAGGGCTTCCTTTCCTACCATGTTCTGCCGTGACCCTTGCAGTCAGCTGGCAGCATGCTCTTCTTGCAGGTTCCACCTGCCCGTCGTATTCATCCGACAAGAGGTGTCCTTGGTTGCTGCTCCAATACTGTGGCACTCCCTTCTCCCGGAGGTCTGTCCAAGCCGAGCCTGAGTATATTCTGGAGGCGGTGTAAAACCTTGCTTTTGGGGAAAGTGTTTGGCAGGTGGGAATAGAGGTTAGGGTGGGTGTGTTTAGGGGCGAGGGTGGGGTTTTTGAATGGATTTTAAAGTATTTTGTGTTTCAATATTGTAAACCGCCCTGAGACTTTGGGAAAGGGGGGTGGGGGTGTAAAAATTGGAATAAATTAATAGTTCCTGCCGATAAATGCTTTCAGTTTTACAAAGTACAACTAATTAAAATCCATCCCCACCCTTTTCTTCAGATGAGAGAGACATTCTTTTCCCATTCAGGTAATTTAAAAAGTTCCCGTTGCTGTCTATTAAGTGGACAATGTCAAACTCTTCTTTTTGTTTTTCAGTGGTGTGATTCTGTAAACGGAGGGAAAGGTGAGTAAATGCAAACACTTAACCACTTTAATTGGCTTTTCGAATTAACTTTTAAAAAAATTAATGAATCCCCTATCAAACGGAATGGGGAAGGGGTGGGAACACACACACACAGACATGGAGGTGTCTATGGAGCAGACAACCAATTCATTCAAGCATCTTTCCCAAGAAAAATGTGGATAAGACTGTAAGATCCGCCGGCCGGGGTCAGACCAGTAGTCCGTGTAGGGTCTCCGACAGTGGCTGCTATGGGATCTTTCAGATAAAGTTTACATAAACAGGCCTGTTTTGAAATCATCTGTTCCTTGTTATTCACTCAGATCAGAGTTTAGGAAAACCCTGATCAAGAGATACTGGCTGAAAACAGACCGAACGCTAACTCCACTTTGGCCCGTTTTTACGGAGGCGGCGGTGGGGAGGGGGGGTGTCTGTGTGCGCACCACTGCGGGGGCCGTGTGGGGGGGGGGGAGGCGTCAGGCAGGCGCACCCCCATCTTCACTCACGGAGCAACCTGTCTTTTCACCGGTTGCTCCGTGGGTGGAGATGGGTGGGTTGCGGGAGTGCGCGTCCACCCGCTGCCACTTTTACACAGGGACTCCCCTACGCAGGGGAGTGCCTTGTTTAAAAACAGCCTTTAACTTCACTTTAACACCGGTTTAATATTTCTTCTACGTGCTGCGGGTTGCCTAGGGCACCAATACGGCCTGCCTGCAACACGCATAAGAAATGTGAAAGTGGAGTTAGCCGTACGTCTGTACCCCAGACTGTCTCAACTAACAGCCATTGAACTTACTGTCCATGAAATGTCTCCTCCCTTTCTGAGGCCAGTTCTCTTCTGTGGCCTATTCATGTGGACTAATTTAAGCCTTGATGAGCTAGCAAAGTGGTTGTGTTTGCTGCTTGTGCAACAAAGAATGATTGAAGGCAGCACAGGCAGAGCTGCATTCAGTAACCTTTCCTGGTGCCCAAGGGAAGGGCAGAGAGAGGCAAGCTCAGGTCCTGCCCCCCCCCTCCAACCATGTGTGTGTGTGGGGGGGGGGGGGGATACTGCCTTCCAAGGGGAATCCCTGAACGTGGTTCCTTCCCCTCCAATGTTGCTCCTGGGAGTCTGATTATAGTGGGGGTGGGGGTGGGGGGTGGAGGAAGGTGCAGAGGCTGCACTGGGATAAAGGGACCAGGTGGTTTCCCAACCCAGCAGAGGCTGTTTTCAGACCAGTGCATTACCCACCCAGTATTCACTGGTTAACCATTGGTTACCAGTCGGGTTTTCACACAAGCACGGTGAGTGGGAGGCGCTTCTCTGAAAACACCCAGTCTGGGGTTAGAGAGTGTGTGTGTTGGCGGGGGGAGCTTTGAATTGGACTACAGCCCTTTCGGAAATCTCCCCTTCTCACCCCACAGGCTGCAAGACAAGATCCTCGTTGTGCTCTGGAGTGTCCCCCTCAGTAGAAGAAAATGGCTGTCATGAAGCCAGCTCAGGTAGGAAGATTTGAGGGGCTGCTGAAGAGAAGGAGGAAGGCAATACGCAGGGGGAGAAAGGAAGGAGAACAGGGAGTGATGGACCCGCTAGGGACTTATATGAAGAGGGATGAAATCTCCATTTGTGGGCTGGGAAGCAAACGCTCTGAACAAGACCAAATTCATAGGTCAGACTCTCAGAGTCTGCTGTGTCTGATGGAGACACTCTGTCTCCCCCTGCCCCCCTTTGATCTTCCCCCTGTTAATGTTTCCAGGGCTGCCTCTTGCTGTCCAAAGCCTCTCCCAGCAGGAGAGTGACATGACCAGATTCTCATCCTGATCTCGGCTTCCAACACACCTCTTATGAAAAACACTCAGGATCTTTCCCGTTTCCTTTGCTGATGATTCATCTCTGGGCTACTGCTTGTTGTGAGCACAAGGGACACCATGCTTCCAGTCCCTCTATCACAGAGGTCATAGTCAGCATGCGGTGCCACTGTGAATCCAGCCAGAGTAACCTTTATTCGAACTTACAGGACTGGCTGACAAGGGAAAAGGCATGGAGTCCGCGAGTCCCTAGACCCAGCAAAACTACAAATCTCTTATGCACATGTAACCCTGTCATCTCTCTTTGGGGCTACACACACATTATTCTTTTAATAATCCAATTGTAGGTTAACACACTGGGTGTTTTTACGTACACATTTCTCCTGGATGTTTGCTGTTACATCCTGAACTTTCTGTGTGTCAAAATCACTCACCCAGATCTTAAACATCTGGATCTTTGAACTTCTGCTTAGAGCTTCTCCCAGAACTTTTGTGTGTAAAAAGTTCTCTTGGTAAACTGCTTTGCTCCAGGCAGCTGTGGTCACTTGGTTTCCATGGCAGCCTGTCACACCTACAGCTGCGGCTACTTTAGGCTGCCTCAGGGCAGTGATTGTGTGAAGAATGCATCCAGGAACTGCCTCAGGGCAGCGTGTGTGTGAAAAATGAATCTGGAACTTATTTCTGGACTTGTAAACCCAGAAGACTGAAAAATCTGGAACATTAACTTGTGTGTAAAAATGCCCACTGTTAGACACGTGAATATATCCTTTGATATCCAGTCAATGTACTGGTCTCGTGCTAGGCGAGTGATACCTAAATTGTTTTTACAACCGCATTCTAAGAACAGGCACTGCCAGACTTGGTCAGACCACTGGTCCATCTAGCCCAGCATCCTGTCTCCAATGGTGGACACCTTTGGTCACTTCAGAGAAGTATACAAACAGGTCATCATGGAATGATCCATCTCCTGCTGTTTGCTCCCAGTAGTCAGTGGTTGCATCCCTGAACCAACTTGGCTAACAGCCAGTGATGGACCCTATCCTCTAGGAACTTAGTTGACACTTTTTTGAACCCAATTACAGTACTGGCCTTCACAATCTCCCATGACAGTGAGTTCCACAGATTGAGTGTTGTGAGGAAAAATTACTTTCTCTTGGCTGGGTTTTTAAAAAAAACAAAACAAAACCTTACTTCCAGATAGTTTCATGAGGCAAGTGGATTTTCTCATGATGAAATCAGGGGGGATTGTGGCTGGGGCAGCAAGTGCTGAGGTGGGGCTCTTGTGGTTTCAGGGACCAGTGACCTTCGAGGAGGTGGCCGTGTACTTCACCGCGGGGGAGTGGGCTCTGCTGGACCCCGCTCAGCGAGCCCTGTACAGGGACGTCATGCAGGAGAATTATGAGAACTTAACCACACTGGGTAAGAATTTCATTTCCCTTTAGCGTGGTTGGTGCCATGTTGGTCTCAAGTACCCAGAGACACAGCTATTAAGACGATACCTTTATGGTCCAGCTTCTGTTGGTGAGAGTGTGCAACCTTGTCCGAAGCAAACTGTTAGAAGTGGAAAGGTGGTTCCTGAAATATTTGGGCTGGGATTTGCTTAAGGCTTTCCCCCAACTCCACGTAGGGCTGAGGAGACCAGATCCTGTTCTCCCCAGAAAGTTTTTTGTGGAAGTCTCTCTCTCACTCTGAGATTATTATGAATCATTTATATAGCACCAGCAATGCACCTGGTGCTGAACAGTCCTGGGGAGAGAGGCCCAGCTGAGGAGAGTTGCCACCTTCCCAGATGCTTTTACCTGGAGAATGGTTGGGCAAAAGGTCTTTACTGCCCAACTGCTGAAAACCTGAACTTGGGGTAGGGAGGAGAGATGAGGGTATGCGCACATGGACAGGGGACAGATCCATGGCACAGATCCTCGATATAGATTTTCAGCTTCCCTGCCCCCAACGTCTTTGTGGCTGTTGGAGCTTGTACTAAATTTTGAAGTGGGAGAGAAAAGATTCCCCACCCCTGGTGTAGTGGGTAAGGGATTGCAAGACCAGAACAATGATGCACGTTGAGGGTGTCTCCCTTGTACTGTATATATCCAACTCAGTTGTGTCCTCAATTGTGTTTTATTGGTCTCCTTTCCAAAGTGAACACCAGACTTGTCAGATTCCTTTCACATGAGAGATACTCCAGACCTTGAGCCGTTTTCATCGCCCTTCTCCCTGACTCCCCTTTGGTTCATTCAGTAATGCTCTCCCTGAGGTAGTGTGTCCATGTGGGACTCCAGGTCAATGAAGACGACTCCATTGTTTCCCAGAATGGAATTGCAGTTGAGACCTGCAAATCCAGATCCCTGAATCTCTAGTCTGCACTGTAAATGGAGAAGGGTTAGGGGACAGGGAGAAGAGTATATCGCATCCTGAAAAGCAGCTCAAATGATTTCTAATGCATTCTATAAAAAGGAACAGCTAAGACATTCATTGTACTTTGTCATGTTTGTTACACAAATTCATCCTTGCTTTCCCCCCCCTGCTTTGAGTAGGATTTCCCATTGCCAAGCCAGACCTGATCTCGCGACTGGAACAAGGGCGAGAGCCATGGGTCCTTGATCTCCATAGCCCTGGGAAGATGGGGAGAGGGAGAGGCGTCTGTACAGGTGAGAGAGTCCGTTAAATGGACGTGAAATCCATCTCTTGGGTGAGAAACAAGCTGGGGTCTTGCATACGGGCTTTGTTGAGCTTCCCCCAAATCTGCTTCTGCCAACCCAGCAAAGGATTGTAGCCAGCAGACTCGCGATCATAACTGCAAGCTACCATAACTGGTCCCTTGTACTAGTTCCTTCCTACCTTCGAATGTGGAAGCATAGCTGGCCCCTACCCTTCCTTCTCTCTCTTGTGGGAGAAGGGTTTAGGTTAGTGGCTCGCAACTGTAGTTCAGTGGTAAGAAACCTTCCCCCCAATTCTAGCGGCCGCTTTGAAAATTACAAGCTCTACAGGATGGTTAAGAGCTGTGGGGGGCAGGGGTGCTTAAGGGATGTGAATTAGGATGTGGGAATCATCATGGATCTAGGTCATGGATCCTTCCCCTGTCCTTGAGTGCATGACCTCATCTCCGCTCCCTAACCCTGAACTCTCTCTTTCAGTGCTTGGGGGTAGGAACTGGATCCAGGGGACAGATCCGGGAAGAGGGAAGGGCCCAAATGAATCAGCCATAGGCCGGATGCACAGGGGGTGGAGCTTGATGCTCCATCTGTCTGCAAGCCGGCGCGCACGCATGGGGGGGGGGGAGCGTGTGTACACAAACACGGCACACTGTGCTGTCCTGTATGTGTGTGCTTGCGCAGTGCTTGCCTCAGAGGCCAGCACAAACATTTTGGGGATGGCTTTCAAATGTACAAAAACGGGGAATGATTCATCCGCTGTCATTCACTGCTGGTCCCTGGACCCCGCAAGCTTCATTGAACACAGCGGGTGTCCTTGATTTCACGTTCCCTCAGCTCTATAGTGTTCCTTTTACTCCTGAAATTTTGATCTGGTGACCCTGTGGGTTGTTGGAGAAGAGATACTGGCTTGACCCATTTTGGCAGGGACTGGTTTTCACGGTATACTCCCCCCCCCCCCCCCCCCCCCCCCCCCCCCCCCC
>QEPC01007498.1:383668-413306 GCA_003113815.1 Sphenodon punctatus | reverse complement strand
CCCCCCCCCCCCCCCCCCCCCCCCCCGCACTGCCGCGGTGCTCAGAGTGCCGCACCAGGAAGTATAAAGGGAGAGCTCTGACCTCCCTGCGCTGCTGGTGATCGGTGCCTGCACCTGAGACACTGGCCCCTGGATTCCCTTGCGTGTGGATTGTGATAAAGAGAGCATGTGAGAGAGAGAGTGTTAGTGTAGAGTGGACGGTGTGGAAACGTAAGTACCTTACCCTGTCTTGCGATAGCCCTTCACCTGTTACCTCCATGTGTGCCCTGGGCGCCCCCTACTTGCGTGTACCCTATCCCCCCCGTCCTGTTCTCCTGGGGTCTCAGGTGTGCACCCCCTTCCCCATTGCCTTTCCATTCCCAACCCCCTGGTCCTGGTTCCTGTGTGAAAGGTGGTAGCAGGTGTGGAAGAGCGTCGCGTGGGTGGGTGTTGCACTTTGCCGCCCTAGGATGATCTAGGCTGGGGAGATCTCTCCCAGAAGCCACTTACGTTCCTGAGGGCTATATTTCTGGCAAGTGTCGACTGTCCCCAGAGGGGCCCCCTCTTTCCCCTTCCGTCAAACCCCGTTTCTCTCACAAGCAGGCGCTTGGCATAATTGGGGCCAGGTGTTATTAAATGGTTTTCCAGGGAGGCAGCTATCTGCCCTGTGCTTCCCTTGGTCTTATCTCAAGTAAGCAGCCAAGGACAGGCTGCTCTGCTAGTGAGGGGGGGGGCCTTCCTCTGTCCAGCCACAGCACAGCCGGTCAGGTTTCCAGGGTACTCTCATCCGCAGGATTAGACTTTCTATCCCAGAAAGTTTGGCCAAGCCAGGAAACCTGACAAAAGGGAAGCCCTAAGCCTCCATGTCACTCTAGAGACTTCTAAAATGTGCCATTGATAAGGGATATGTGTAGTGTGCCGTGTACGGTAATAAGGGTAGTGTGCTGTTACGTAAAAAAATATATATGTTATAAGAGCATAGTAGTGTGGCCATCCCCAATGGGTATCTGCAATAATGCTAGGGAGATGGGTCTTGCCCCTCGTCGCTCTGATCAAACAGCTCATGGGTATCATTGCAATAATAGTAATAACCTGAACCACCATTAATATCGCTGAGTGAGTGTTGCAGGATATAAGGACGCCACCAGGGGAGCTTCGTGGCCTTTTGCGCTGCTTCCAGTTATCCTGCTGCAGTTTTATCAGCTGTGCAGTGGATATCGGCAAGCGTAGCTGCCTTCTGCCACTGTTGGGAGAGGTGTCATACTACCCGTTTGTGGTGATTAGCGCGGCGATGTTCACGTCGGCACACACAGTCCTAGTTATGGCCGATAACTGCACGTTGGGGAGGAATACGTACTACTAGTGTTTATCATTTCTATAGCGCTGCTAGTTGTATGCAGTGCTGTGGTTGCCTAATTGGGTTAGTTGCTTGAGCAGGATGCAAAACCCCTCTGGATTGCCAGGGCATTGTAGGTTCTTAATTTGCATCATGGAGTACTCAAAGGCACACACCGTATTCCCAACGCGGATGGCTTCTTGAACTGTAGTGTTGTGCAAGGCCAGCACTGTCTGTTTCCCACCCTGAGTTCCTCAGATGCATAGCATTCACTGTATTAGATCATGCTTTGAGCAGCTTGCCAGGTTGACTATTTGCCCTGTGGTAGTAATCATTTGGAAATCAGGGTGGTGTCTAAAATAGGATCCATTGTGCACAAACCCCATGCTGTTGATGTACAATTCCCTTTCAGGTACTTCCCTCCTACCTTGGAACCGAGAAAACGACACCTATTTTCGTGACCCAATTCTCCTGTGCTACCACCAAGCTATCCAATTCAGCAGTTGATAGCATGTCTGCATTTATCTGTGATACCCTGAGTGATTTTAAGGGCTGTAACATTGTGGTGCTATTGAGAAAGTGTGGGACTGGAATCTAGGCGTTTGAGACAGTTTCTAAAGGAGGATGCTAGGCTGGCACCTGCCATGGAACACGCTACGTGTCCAGAGAGATTATCGTATTGCAACCTGCCCATGGCAGTGTTAAGTGACAGGGAGATTGTGCAAAGGTGGTTAGCTAAAAAGAGTGAACATCCAAAATCAAAGTAGCGTGCTGTTGAAGCAGCATAGAGTTAACTTTGCCACTGGAAGTAACAGCATTGTTCATTCCATTAAGAAGTGTGTTTATTTATTTATTTATTGGACTTGTATCCCACTCCCTCCAGCCCTACGGAAGCTCCGGGCATCTATACGGGTATTCATTAGAGTTCCAAAGGGAGACCCCTGTCATGGACCGCCACTTGCCCAGCCCCCGGTGTCCTCATGCTCAGACAGGCCCGTGCCTATCCTGCAGCCAGCCAGAGACCACTTTGCTGGGCAGGCCCCCTGGGAGGTAAGGCTGAGTGGGCAAATCCACCCCTCTGGTGTGCAGGTGCAGGCTGAGAGATTCCCCCTCCCCTGGAGGGATCTACCTGGAGCAATGATCAGACTAATGCCAGTCTGCTTAACACCTAACTTTACTGACAGTGGGGATAGGCAAGGTACAGCGCGCAGAGAGTATTCACGAATACAGAGCAAAAGAGCAAAAGGGGAAGAGAGTCTCACATTCGGTTCAGCAGTTCCTCCGCCGTGGTGCTCCCCCGCCTTGGTGCTCCCCAGAAAGAGGGGTACAGGGCTGTGGAGGACAAATCATTAGCAGAAAACAACATACACTAAGTCCATAATAGGATGAAGTTTCAATCCCCCTTGTGCAGATTCCACGTTAATAGGGCTACTGCTGGGGATGTTTGCAGCTGCAGCGTGCGGTATGGGGCACAGTTTGGGGAACTGTCCATGGTCCCACGCCGTGTATAAAGGCCCTTGGATTTGTAATCCATAGATAGTAGAGCTCTGGCGTATAGAGCAGAAGGGGACGCCCGAGGTACACAGCGCCGGGTAAGAGCTGCATGGGTGGGTACGCGGTAGCTATGCTGGGGTCCCTACGTATGCCCAGTTTACACCAAATAGTGGCGGCAGACACAGACCAGATGACAGGCACCACACAGTGGAGCTGGATGCTCGTTCCCCCAAAGGAGTTGAAAGTTCGGTATCGCTGATGCTGTCATGGGGTCTGTTCCTGGGTCTTCTGTCGTCCATGCCTGGCACCATGTTGATGATGGTGCTCTATCATGCACTGGAGTTGCCTCCTGTAGGAACAGCAGCAAACTCGGGCAGAAAAGGAGCATCTGTACCTGGGGAGGAGGAAGTAGATACATTGCCCGGAACGAATGCAGGATCATGAGCATTACCAGTTTTATGAAGTCTTTTCAGGCTGACATTATTATTATTAACAAACATTTATATAGCGCCAGCAGTGTACCTGGCACTTTACAAAGTAATAAAATAGACACGGTCCCTGCCCCTAGGGCTTACAATCTGAGAGACAGGAGCTGGGGGAGAGACTTAGGAAGGGGAACAGAGGGAGAGACAAGGGGTCTAACATTCATGAAGATGCGAGGTCTCAAGTGCACGTACTTGGCTTGGTTACAATGAGAATGACAGCAGGCAGGTCCATGTTGCAAGGAAAAGGGTAAACCGATCATAGGTATAGGAATAGTGGCTCAGCAGGATAAAGAGTCAGACAGAGCAGAGCGAAAGAGGTGAGTTTTAAGGAGAGATTTGAAGGTATGAAGGGAGGGGGCAAGGCGGATGTGGACAGGGAGGGAGTTCCAGGCATGGGGGGCAGCAAGTGAGAAGGGACGAAGGCGGTTAGGGGCGCAGGGAAGGCGTGGAAGGGCGAGAGAGGGGACAGAGGAGGAGCGAAGTGCACGGGCTGGAGTATGGAGGGCGATAAGTGCAGAGAGGTAGGGGGGAGCGAGGTTGTGAAGAGCTTTATAGGTGAAGACTAGGAGCTTGTGCAGGATTCGTTCAGGAAGGGGAAGCCAGTGAAGCCAAGAGAGGAGGGGCTGCACATGGTCGAAGCGACTGGCGAGGTAGATGACCCTGGCAGCAGAGTTTTGGACAGAGATGAGGGGAGAAAGGGGAGACCGGGGAAGGCCAGTGAGAAGGAGGTTACAGTAATCGAGGCGAGAGATGACCAGAGCATGAACAAGAGTTTTGGCAGATGAGACAGAGAGAAAAGGGCGAATCTTAGCAATGTTATGGAGGGAGAAGCGACAGGATTTAGCAACAGAGTCAATGTAGGGTTTAAAAGAAAGGGTTGAGTCAAAGATGAAGCCTAGGCTACGGGCTTGGGGGACAGGCAGGATGGTGACTCCATCAATAGTTATTGACAGTGAGGAAGGAGAGGAAGGATGAGGGGGGAAGATAAGGAGTTCAGTTTTAGCCATGTTGAGTTTGAGTTGACGTTGAGACATCCAGGTAGAGATGTCAGAGAGACAGTTGATGAGACGAGCTTGAACAGAGGGAGAGAGAGAGGGAGTGTCATCAGCATAGAGGTGGTATTGGAAGCCATGGGAGGCAATGAGTTTGCCTAAGGATGAGGTATAGATCGAGAAGAGGAGAGGGCCAAGAACAGAGCCTTGAGGAACACCAACTGAGAGGGGGAAGGAGGAGGAGGTGGAGTTGGAGAGAGACACATTAAAGGAGCGGTCAGAGAGGTAGGAGGAGAACCATTTATGGACAGAGCCACAAAAGCCAAGGGAGTGAAGGGAATCCAGCAAGAGTGAGTGGTCAACAGTATCGAAGGCAGCAGAGAGATCAAGGAGGACAAGTTCATGACTTGCATGAACCCATACGGATCCCTCTTTGCTGAGGTGGAGTAGGTACAGCAGAGGGTCCCAGTTTATCCTCTATGAGGTACAGTCCTTTCCACTTCACTTTAGGAAATGGATGAAAAAGGGTCAAGTCTTGGAGCATGACCATGTCCCCTACAGTGTGTTCCCCCAACAAATCTTTTTTCCCCCCTGAAACCATAGCTTAGTTTGCTCCTGTGCATGCTGGCTGTGGCTTTTCTGCACAGTGAGAATGGGGTCTTAGAGGGTAGTAACCCACATGGCTGTTAGTGCAACAGTAGCTAATTCAGGGGGGATGCGGTTAAGAATGGCTTCCCAGGTTGCCATAGGGTGGCCCGTGAGAACTTCATATGAAGCAAAAGTTGGTGGAATTAACTTTACAGGCCCTGAGGAGTGTCAGGACCAAGGGGGAAAGCAGCAGGTCCCCATCTCTTCCAGATTCAGACACCACTTTTTAAAGATCATTTCTTAATGGTGCGCTTCATTGTTCCATGTGCCCGGAGGCAGGCAGGTGGTAAGGGATGTGAAATTTTGGGTCCGTTCCGAGCAGGAGTCACACTTCCCACATGGTCTGGCTGGTAAATGGCCCCCCATCAGAATCAATAACTTTCACAATTGCTTATTGGGAGAAGAACTGCGTCACCAAGATTTTTGCTGTAGTGTGGGCTGCGCAGTTCTTAGTGGGAAAGGCCTCAACCCATTTGGAGAGAGAATCCCCTATTCACAAATTGTATTTATTTTTCCTAGCAGTTAGAGGCAGTTCCCATGGGTAGTCAATTTGCACCCGCTCCTGGGGTTCCCCGGGGTGAGGGGAGCTCCTCATTGAATGTGATTTGCTGGGTCATGCCAAGCACAAGTGAGGTATGTGGTCCCTTTAAATCCAATTTATATGACAGCCACCATCTGACATAGTAGTCATCTTCAGCTTCTGAATACTTTGGCCTCCCTTTGGATGGCCCAGCATACAAAATACAATGGTGAATCTTCACTGCCTGTACTTGGAGGGATGACCTGCATGTAGCAGCTGGAATATTTATTTTATTCAGGCTGGAATCAGACTGTTTGGGAGGGTCATTGAAGTTTGGTTTGCTGCTGCCTGTGCTTTTGCACCTGCATGGGTGAGAGCAGTGTTAAATGGGGACACAAGGGGGCAGTGCCAACTGCTTGTTTAGCCTGCAAGGCTGCTGTACCATTTCCCCCAAGTTACCAGACTCGAGGTGGTAAGCCTTAACTTCGACTAATTTAATGGAGAACTGTGCAGCAGTGTCCTGAACGAGTTGCCATAAGGCAGCACATTTGATAGGGGACCCATGCGTGGAGTGATAATTATTTGAGGCCTACCATTGCAATAAGAGGGCTGCTCCCGTACTCAGTCAGAATCCACGACAACAGTGAGACGAAAAGGAGGACCACAGCTAGAGCTGCTGGTTGCCAGCAAACTGGGCTGAATGTGGAGAGGTACTAAAAGCAGCTGATTTCAGAAGGGTGCGATCCTGGATTAAAACAGCAGCTGCCGCCGAGTGCCACTGTCCCAGTTGATGTAGAGCTGCCATCCTTAAACCACAGGGGTTGGCCCCAACTTTCCCAGATGGAGGCAGTTTTTAAAATACAGGGTGAGGAGGGAGGGCAGGCAACAGAGTGCATCCATGAGGCATGCCCTCAATTAGGATTCCCGCTACCCACTGAGCAGGTGGAGTGAGGTGCAGGGTTTGATGCTATCAGCTAAAAAACTCAAGCATGATCACTGAATGCAACTAGTGCTGACCTGGCTAATAGTCAATTTCCCCAATAAAAGCAAATTGTGGGCAGGGCAGGGCAGGTGGCTATAAAGATGGTTTGTCTCCCTTCAGACATCACTGTTTGAGCACTGCCCAATAGGCCGCAAGAACAGCTTTTTCACAATGGCTGAATTTGTTGTGAAGAACTGGGAGGCAAACTCTACCGCCCTATGATCAGTCCCATAAAGCTGAGTAACAGCCACCCACATACTAGCTGATTTTACAGTGATAAACCAATAAAAGTGGTGCATTTTCATCGGGGATTCCGAATGCTGGAGCTGAAGACAAAAATCTCCTTTAGGCGTGCATGCACCTGTGCACGTTCAGTATCCCATGCGGAAGCCCCAATCTGATCAGAGCATTGGCACTTTCCACGTACAAGGGGAAGTCTCGGCAGAAGCCAGAAATGAGCGACTGGAGATATTTGACATGCAGAGCTACCCGCTGCTGTTTTACTACGTGCACCCATCCCCGGGAGAGCGTAGGGGCATGGCCCAGCTGTACCAAGGCCCACCCTCCTCCTAGGGTCCCACGTTGCCTCTCTGCAGGCCCTTCCCTGACCATGCCCTGGAAACACATTGGCAGGCATTTAAACAGCAAAGGGACATGCTAAGCCTGCAGTTCTCTCACACCACCCCATTGATTCCCCGGGTGAAGGGGTAAGGACTGCAACTCTCGGGGATTGGGTGAGGAGGTGGGCAGAGCGAATTCTTCAAAAGCCAGGAAAGGCGCAGTAAAAACTAATCATTTGTATTAGGCACAGGAAAGGGGCAATAAATGTAGATCTTTGTTAGATCTAACAAAGAGGAGGGGGAAAAGGCATTTTCGGAGACTAAGTTGGATGCAGGGTGGCTACAGCTACAACAGCCGGCTTTCTAGTCTCTTTCTGAAACCCTCCAGCGGCAGAGTACCTACGACCTCCCTGGGCAACATGTTCCATTACCGCACAGCTCTTACTATTAAGAAGCTGTTCCTTAAAATTAACCAAAGTTTATCTTCCCGTAACTTAAGCCCCTTCTATCTAGTCCTGACCCCTTTTCATGCCTCCCCGTTAATCTTCTCTTTGATAGGGTAAACACCCATTTCTTTCAACCTTTCCTCTTAAGATTTGCTTTCCAGACCCTTTATCATCCTCAGTGCCCTCCTTACTTTCTTGAAGAGGCAACTTGATTACAGGGTAAAAACAATTTCACAGGGAGGAGTGACAGGTACTCAAGGCCTTTTTATGCTTGTGGAAACAAGGGCTGGAAATTATTAGTCAAAGAGGGAGGATTATACTGGCACAGGCTGTCTTGGGAGAAGGGTAGATAGTCCATCAGTCAACATCCTTTTAAGGGCTTATTCAGATCTTTTATTCTCCACCACCTGGTACAAGGAGTGGGCCACTGAGATGCAGGGAACTCAGCAGTTGTGTGAATACGTGTCAGGGAGCAAGGCAAACAGATTAAAGAACAAGAGACAAGTTTGCAAGGGAGAGAGAGGCCTATTAGATACACATTGCAGTCGAATGGGCTCAACATAAGGACTTGAGGGTATTAATAATTTCACCAGTGCTAAGGGAGCGTAGCAGATAAGGTGTGGGACTGAGACCAGGGTTCAAATCCTGTTTAAACCAAAAACTTTCTAGGTGGCCTCGGGCAAGTCATAATTCTCAGTTCCTCATCTGTAAAAGGGGATGGACGAGGCTGTTGTGAGGGTGAACTAGATAAGGATTATACTTAACACTGAAAGAACTAGACAGATGGCTATTAAATTTCCAACCTCAAAGTTGGGTATTTCAGTTTTCAGAAGAATTCCATTTTTAAATTCATTGCAAAAATCTATCACTTAGGTATTTGCCAGTTTGTTATCCACTACTTGGTATTCATCTGTGACAACCTGGATCGTTTATGACTGTTACCCCAGCTCTTCATTCATGCATTGCCTCTAGCATTGCGAGAGACAGATGGTGCAACCAGGACTTTGCCCAAGTAAGTGAAGTGCAAATACAAAACAGCATTGTTGAAGACAGGAAGTAGTAGGTAACCAAAATAAGGAGCAATGAATGTGTGAAATTCACAAACGAAATTTTTTGAAGCTGGCCTCCGTATCGGTTTCACAATTACAAGTTTGGATAGACCAAATTCTACAAAACATTATTCCTTTTGATTGAATATCTATTTCAGTTTTGGCTACAGCCACATGCTTTGACCACCCACCCAGCACCGAGGTAGCTGCTGTGGATTTAACAAAGATTGGGGATGGGGGTAGAGATTTACCTAGTGTTTTAGGTGGGCAGGTCCAAAAACCCAAATCCCTTCCCTATCTCTCACTGCCAGTGAAAGGCCATGCTGCCTCTTATGGAAACAACTCCCCCCACCCCCACGGCTTTGGAAAAGCTACTCAAACAGCATTTTATGCTCAAAAATCTACCTCAATTGCAGAACTGATCTAGCGTTCCCCACCAAGAAGCCAGGTGTCCTTGTGGGTTGATTTAAGAGACACTGAGAAAACTATGCTTTAAGCAGATGCTTTAGCCTACTCCACAGAACATCTGAGCACAAAATGCTGCGAGTAGGACCAATTTAGATCAATGGTTCTCAGCCCTTTGAGGGGGGTCCAGACCAAGGCTGTGAACGCTGATTGTCTGTTGTGATCCACGGAACACACACATGTGGTGCCTTTTGGACTCTCAGGCAAGCCCCTTTTGGAGCTGCAATTAGAGGTGAAAGCGTAATTGACCCAATTTTTAGTTTTTAATTTATATCCCATTCTAACTCCTTGAGGCAGCTTACAACAGGAAAAACACAATCACTAAATAAATAAGTTCACAATTCTATAATAACCCTAACAATAAACCCCCAGTCCTCAAACCCACCCACACTATCCACCTAACCCATAACTCTATCAAAGCTTCTCGCCCACCCCCATCAAGGGGCCATAGGGATTTTCCCAGTTCACCAGAATGTTCATAGCATTTCTACACCCCCAACCACCCCCCAACGCACGCTTTTGCATGCACCCACTTTCACTTTGGGGGTGGGGTGGGGGAGGGTCACAGAATTCCCATACCCAAACTCCACCTACCTCCGTAGTTATACCTTTCTCCATGCACTAAGGGGCTGTTGCCTTCCACCACCCCTCCCCCACACAACCTTCCTGCTTCCATTCTCCAACCATGGCCATCTCCATCATCATACACCACATAAAAATTAAAAATACAAAATTACAACAACTTTAAATCTAGCCCTTCCAGACCTCTGGTCACAAGTACCCACCAGCAACTTTTAATATCTTGATCAGAGATTAAATGACTACACTTTATGTTAATTTGTTAAATACAAAAATTAAACAATTTTCAACGTGTTTTTTTTATTTAAATTGTCAAACAACATACTGCTAACCAAATGAGCTAAAGAATGATGCTGTATAAATCTGGGTCAAGATTTTGTGTCACAAACATTCAGTGTGAACCCCATGTTTGAAGAATTCCGTGTATCTGCACGCACTTTAATGAAGCTGCATCCATTTTCCGCTTCTGCATGTTCCTTTTGCTATTTTAAAATTCAGTATTTTGGGCACTTCATTATTTTGTTCCCCTGGGTGACATTAGCTAGCACTAAATCATACTGGTGAAGTGAACAAAGTAGTGAATGCCAAAATACCAAAGTGACTTACAAATTTCACAACTTGCACATTTCACGATGAGACAAATTTGGATATTAATCTGGGAAAAAATATGACTTATCTTTGCAAATATGAAATATATTCATTGCTCCATTATAAAAGCATTGCAAACTAGGGCTAAAGTCAACTAAAGATGTTAATTGGTCAACAACTGAAACAACAAAGCAATCAAAGTATCAATGAAATTCAGAACTGTGAGCAAAGCAGGAAACAAATATGGTTCCATATTTGTTCCATTAAAACCAATACAAATACACCATATTCATCTAATCAGGTATTCACCCCAAATATTAGTTTCAGCCCTAGATCAGATAGTGCTTTTGCTTCCTCCTTCTACCAGGTTGGCAGGAAAACTTGGCAACAGACTTGGAGGCGTTTGCTAGACCAGAAAAACAACAATTTTGGAGAAGGGCGGCCCACTTTTCTGGAGATATTTCACAGGACAGGGAATGCAAAACGTGGGATAGTTTGTCGGTCTAATCAAACATCCAGTCATCCAAAACAAATGCCCAAGATGCTCACCCCCAGCGCAGACACCTCTTTCTGCACACACTAGGCATACCCAACATGCTCCCACAAGCATTCCACCTACAGTGCACATGCTCTCCATGTACAGCACACTGCTGCTGATAGCTGCCAATTCACAGGCACCACACGGGGGGCAGGGAGTGTTGCCCTGCAGGTGGGCAGCAGCTGCTGTGTGCTGCTCCACAGAGCCAGTGGACTGGCTACAGGTGCAGGAGCAAAGCAGCTGGGGCAAGGGTGCAGGGAGGAGGGTACTGTACATTCACAGAAAGGTGGAAGGGGAGAGTTAGCAGTCTTCCAACAGTTGGCTGAGCAACCAGAAAAATGGAGTGCACTACATTGAACTGAAGTGCACCACCCAACTGAACCTTACGGACCACTTTCCTTAAACTGTGGGTCAACTGGTTAACTTGTGGGACTGTCCCACAAAATGTAGGATGGATACTCAGCCTATTTGGGGGGTCTAATGCCATTGGTACCTGTGGCTGGGGAATGAAGGAGGACACAGTCAAGCTGCACTAGTCCCCCCGGCCGGCTCCTATACTGTGTTTGAGTTTCTGGTGCTTCCCAAGCCCCTTTCCATTCTTGTAGGATTTCCCACATATGGAAAACCTACAGGGTTTCTCTCTTACGTGGATTCTATGGTGGGCAGCGAGGGCGAAGCTGCCCTGGAAGCTTTTCCCACACTGAGGACATTTAGAGAACTTCTCCCTACTGTGGAGTCTGTGGTGCCTCAGCATGTTCGAACGGCTACTGAAGGGTTTCCTACATTCAGGACATTTGTAGGGTTTCTCCCCTGTGTGAATTCTCTTGTGGATAGTCAGGCTGCTGTTACTGCAGAAGCTTTTCTCACACTCAGCACATTGGTGGGGTTTCTCTCTCTCATTGACACTCTGATGCTGGCACAGGGCATCCCAGCTGCAGAATATTTCCCCACATTTGTGGCACCTGGGCCCTTTCCTACTCTCATACATCGTTCCTGGGACCTTGCTATCGAGCCACTCACAGTCCTGAGTGACTGATTTTCGACTCTTTACCTGCAGCCTCTTTGACCTACGTGGACTCAGGCTGGCTTTTTCCCGAGGAACAGCCCTTTTGGCTCTTCTCAATAACGTTCTCCGTTGCTTTGCTTGCCAAAGGACACTGCTTTTTCCAAAGCGTCGACCCTTAGAAGCAGCAGTATCTTTGGATCTTTTTGATATTTGTGGTCCCATTTGCTTAGCAGTACTAGCTTCTTCCTGTTTGTCACTCTGAGAAGTGCTGGGTTTGGCTAACGAAAACATGGTCTGTGGTCCCACTCGCTGGCTGACAGAGCCTTTTCCTTGTTCATGACTGGGAGAAGAGTTAGGGTCAGTTTCTCTTGCTATCATGTTTTGTGGTCCCAATAGCTGAGGGGCATCTGCTTTCCCCTGATGGCAGCTCCAAATAGCAATGATTTGGGGTGGTCCAGATGCCATCTGTGGTTCCATTTGCTGACTGGGAGAGCACTTTTCCTGCTTTTGGTCTGCAGAAGCATTAGGTTTGGTTCTTGATAATGTTTGTTCTGGTCCCCCTTGCTGAGATGTGCCTGTTTTTCCTCTGTGGCAATTCTGAGAATCATTGGTTTTGGAACTTTTTGAGGACTTTGTCTGTGGTTTACCTTGCTGACAGAGAAAGCATTTTTCAAGTGCGTGACCTGGGGAAACTTTACGTTGGGTTCTCCTTGGGAATGCTACTTTTGGTCCCAGTTGCTGAGCAGCATTGGTTTTTCCCTGCTGAGTGTTCCCATTGGATTTTCTCTGTGGTTCAGCTTGCTTCTGAGCTTCCTGCTGAGGAATCTTCTTAGGTAGCCTAAAGCATTTGGCATCCACTGAACTGGAGGATGCACTGCTTCTCACGACAGCCCCAGTTGGCTGTTTCATAGCTTTATAGAGTGTCTGATCTCTTACAAACCACAAGGTCTGTTCAATTCTTGTCCCAGAGGCAGGGCAATCATAGGGTCTCTCTTTTGTGTGAGTCTTCTGGTGTGTCTTCATATGTGAGGTCTGCCTGAACCCTTTCCCACACACAAGGCATGTATAGGGGCTCTCATCTGTGTGGATTTTCTGATGTCTAGCAAGGTGCCAGCTTTTCCGGTAGCTCTTCCCACAGTCAGAGCATTTGTAGGGTCTCTCTCTCATGTGTGCTCTTTGATGTATAGTAAGCTGTGATCTAAAACGGAAGCATTTCCTGCAGGTGAGGCATTTATAGGGTTTCTCATCGGCATGGATTCTCTGGTGTCTATCAAGATGAGAGCTCTGATGGAAGCTCTCTCTCCAGTCAGAGCATTTGTAGGGTGCCTCATCCCTGTGGATTTTCTGATGTCTATTAAGGTGACAGCGCTGTCGGAAGCTTTTCAAACAGTCAGAGCATTTATAGGGTCTCTCCCCTGTGTGTGTCCTTTGATGTACAGTAAGATATGATCTGGAAGAGAAGCATTTGGTGCAGATGAAGCATTTATAGGTTTGTTTCATCACATGGATTCTCTGATGGCAGGGAAGGCATTTTTTTGTTCTGCAGCTTTTCCCAGAGTAAGGGCATTTGTTCTGCCTTGCTTCTACATGGAGGCTCTGTTGATCACCATGACAAGCAGATTTACTCTCTCTCTTGTCTGGGCAACTTCTCTTCTGTTTCTTTGGCCTGTGTTTACTTTTACTGATTCTTCCCAGTCCAGGTCTCTGGAAAGTGTTCCCTTTGGATCCATCTGGAAACATCCCAAGCTGTTTCATTGTCTTGGGATCTCCCTGCTGAAGACTCTCATCCTCACTTGTTGTCCCATCATCTACATAAACATAAGAGAATCCACACGAGTCACTCCCTCAGCTGGAATGGCATAACATACTGTTCAATCTACCAGTCTATGGGTAAAAACAGACATGCTGTGGCTCACTCTGGTCTGGGACGCACCGGCATGTGTCTACATGTGCCATCAGATGTTGGTCCAGGATTGCTCTGGGGCAAGTAGGTGGCTAGCCTTGGCTGTGAACTTGGCAAATCTCCAAGGTCACAGTCTGGGCTAAGGTTCAACTGAGTCAACGTGGGGTAGCACGTATGTTCCGCACCAGCATACCTGCCCCAAGTTGGGGGTCGCCATGGCCGGCTCCGCCTCATTGACCGCCGTGGGAGCCATGTGAGCAGCAGGACAGCTCCCAGGCTGCGGATGTGTCATTTTGGGCCCTGACCCGGCCCAAGAAAGAGTGGTCTCTGTTTCCTGGGCCAGGGAGCTGCTGCGCCGTCGCCTGTTTTTACTCTGTGAAGCTAATAGCAGCACTCAAATTTACAACGAGGGACAACACAAACGGAAATTAAGGACATGCACACACTCCAACTCATAATTTTGAGTGAATTGTATAAATGTATGCAGATATAAGATCAGCCACTGCTTAATGTTGAGAATTGGCTTAAAAAGGGTTTGGTGTTTTTTTTTCAAAGTAAAAAAAATTAAAAGGAATCTTACTTATCTATATTTATATACATACTTACTGTACTGAATAACTCTTCACCTTCCAATTTCCCTTTCAAAGCTCTACGACCCAAGATTTGCTGGTTGATATTAATTCAGACATTAGAAAAGATTTTGCATATTACCCAGAAGTTAAACCGACAGGCTACTACTGTGGCATTAGCAGCATGGCTAAGTAGCTAAGCTTTGGAACAGCCATGCCAAGAGGCCCAAATTTTATTCCTCACTGTGCTTGTGTCCCCTCGATTAGATCCTGTAGAAAATGGGGAGCAGGTTCTAAATCCTTACCATGCAAAGCAGGAGTGGTTGGAAGAAAAAAAATAAGGAAGAAATGGATGGAAGGCATAGAAGCAAGATTTAAACTCTCAGCCTCCTATGCACTAGCTTGGGGACCATTCCTCAAAGCTGTTGGATGTCTCTCCTTTGATTTTACACTAGGTGTCTTTCCTTCTCTCCTTTGACTCTACATTAGCAGTGTGGGACCATGGGACAACTTTCAAAACAAGGGACAGGAGCGGGAAACTCTGCACAATGAGGAATGCTTGAGGGGCATGGCGGGGGAAGGAAGGAACAAATAAATGAAGCAATGTATTTGGGAGGCCAAAGTATCAGGTTGAATCCTGCCATTCTTATCACCACAGGAATGGAGGGGCCAAGTTACACTTCCAATGCAGATGAGAAAAGTCAGTGGGAGAGGGTGATAGCGTCAATCAGATGGATATGCAAAGTATTACACACAGGAATGAAAAGCCAAAAAGTGCAAGGTATAAAATGGGGAGACAAGTGGCTTGGCAGTAGCTTTGCAGAGAAGGATCTGGGTGTTATGGTGGATTGTAAATTAAACATGCATCAGCAGTGCAAGCCTGCTGCAAAAGGGGCAAATGCTATTCTGGACTGTATTAACAGACATCGTGTCCAAGACACAGGGGGCAACGATGCCACTTTTTTCAGCACTGGTGAGGTATCGCCAGGAATTGGTGTGCTCAGCAGTGGACACTACAACACATCAAGAAAGCAGCTAAACTGGAGAGAATTCAAATGAGAAGGATGAAGATAAATAAGGGGGCTGGAACAAAAGTCATAAGAGGAACATGGTTGTTTTCCACTGCCATAGAACACAAGGGAATGGGTTTAAATTAAAGCAAGAACAAGCTCTCTCTCTCCCCCCCACTCCAAAAAAAAAAAAAAAAAGAAGAGCAAAGGAAGATTTTGGTTAAATACTTGGAAAAATTTCCTAAGAACTGTTGGGCAATAGAATCAGTCGCTTAGGGAGGCTGTGGCATCTCTTTCCTTCAATGCTTTTTTAAAAAGCTTTCCAGAAAAGCGGCAATGCTCTAGGGAGAAGACATCCTACTTTGGAGCAGGGCGTTGGACCAGATGGCCCTAGCAGGAAGCCTGGGGCACCATATCCCAGGACAACGCAATACCTGTCAGGGGACAAACCTGACCTGAGCTGGCTGAGGATGAGCTGGGGAAGCTCCCAGGATCTCTGTAAAGATCCCACCAGGCTCCTTGATTCGGCCGCTGTAACAGAGTCTGTTTAAGCTGTTCCTCGTCTGCGCTCTTGTCAGAGCTCTGGAGATCTGGGACCCAGGCATCCTCCTCTTGTTTCAGCTGCGTGAGCAGCTCTAATCTGTGCAGCTGGCATCCTGTTGCAGGGAGGGGAAGAGAGCACAGGGCGAGTTATGGATAAATTGAATCATGGTCAACCACATTCTGTTATAACAACCTAATTTTTAGTAAAAACTCAGTTGAAGGTAGGGGAACCTCAGGCCTGGGGGCCAAATGCAGCCCAAGGCTCATTGGCCCCATTCCTGGATCCTGTGCCTACCCGCAAGCACTGAAGGTCTGAGCTTAAGGGAAGGAAGCAGAGAGGAAGGCATGCACACAAGGAAGCGCGAGAGATTCATGGCACAAATCCATAAGCTGGAGAACCCTCCTCTTCTTGAGCACACCCCTTGTGCCCCCAAATTCTGGGTGGCCCTTGGAGCTTGTATTAATTTTTAAAGTGACCCCTGGGAGGGAAAAAGCTCCCCACTCCTGTTTTAAGGCATAAAATTGTCCAGGCACCCTCACCACATGATCAAAGCTGCTGTAGGGCACTTGGCAAACGAAGCCACTTTCACACATTACCTGGTAGGCAGGAATAGTTCCACGATGGCAATCGAGGCTCTATTCTCATGGGAATTAGCGCACACAGGAACGGGTTATTCTGCTTTTATCGCGCAAAAACACCTGTCATTATAAAAGTTACATTGGGGGTCCCGGTCATGCAAGAGTATTCTTGTGGGACAGCACATTCCTATGTGCGCTAACTCCCATGAGAGTAGTTCTAGGACTGCAATCACGGCTGTTTCCCCGCTTCCCGGGTAACATCTGGAAGTGGCCCGAGAGTGCGCAACACTGTGCACTTCCGGTGGGTGCAAAGGCAGCCAGGACTCAAACAGTTACAGAGACGACCCCTGTGCACCGCGGAAAGGGAAACTCCACCCGAAGGGTAAGCTGCCCGAGCTCTGGTCCCCACTGACAGACAGGGGCTGGAAGAAAGAGAGGTGTGTTCTAAATACTCTCCCTCCCCCCCCACCCAGCATTCCCAATACAGCCATGTCATTCCGTCAGCTCCCCATGGTACCTTCAGTACAGCCACCCCATCTGAATCCCAATCCCCATGATACCTTCAGTACAACAAAAAACAACTTTATTTCTATAGCACCCCCACAATGTCCCCCCAGCAGCGCCACACCATCCCCCTCCCCCTAATACAACTATATTATCCCGCACCCCCAGCGCTCTCCCACAGCACAGACATGTCATCTCCCACCGCTCAGGATTCCCCAAGGCTCACTGTCAGATCTACCTTGACCACCCCCACTACCGCCATGCTATCCCCACCCCGGCACTACATCACTCCACACATACACAGCCCTGACTCCTCCCAAAGCGTAACCCTCAGCACCCCCAGGGCTTCCCTCCCGCTGCCCGTCGATCATCCACAGCTAAAGCCAGCCTTAAAATTTGCAGAGCCCAACACAAAGGTAAAATATTGGGGGCCAGGGGGCTTGTGGCCCTATCACCTCTTCTATGGCCCTTCTCCCCTCAGGGGCACCTTCCATGAGGCCCTAGAGATGGTAATGTTTGGGGTCCCCTTAGAGGGAGTGGGGCTCCCAGAGGCAGAGAAAAAAGCAGGCCCCAGGTCCGTCCCCCTGGGTTGCCCTGTGGTAAGGCGAGTCCTGTCCACAGCACAGTCATACCATCCTCCCCACCATCTCCATCTTCCACTCCAGCTCTTCCCCATAACTTCCTCTCAGCCGCCCCCATCCATGCACCTCCAACCCTCAGCTCCCCCCTGCAGGCACTCAACATCCCCTCATCTCCCCGACACCTATTCTGCCACAACTTCACACCTCCCTGCGGGCGGGAGCTGCTCTGGACTGCCAACTCTGTGGGCATGGGCGATACTACCCACCCAACTAGTCCCCGAACTCCTTCCCTTCCTGCAGCTGCCGTTTGGATGCCCCACAGCCATAGGAGAGGGGGAAATCGGCGGGTGTGAGGGAGATCCACGCAGTTCCAGAGGTTTTGAGGGAGGCATGGGGAGATGGGAATATCTACTGGCATTCCTTCCACTTGATATTTAAAATTATGCCCATGGGAGGAGTCAAGGGACCAATGAACACAGAATCAGGGACAGTGTTTTGGGAGGCAAGTACCTCCTAACACACCTTAACCTCTCCTGCGTTCCCATGCATAGGGGGAGTTAAAGTGAGGCTAAAGAGGAGGTACTTACTGTGAGGAATACCGAACTGAACATGAGGGAGGCTAGAGAGGCAGCCAGGGGATTCAGTGTTTACTGTAAACAAAAGCACATGTGACCATGTGGGTAGGTTCAATGGAGTTTCCAAGCTTGACTTGGGAGTTCAGAGGGGCCACTCTGAGCAAGCTCAGGGCGTGGTCAGATGCCTGGGCCAGGTGGGGTTGATGGTGCTTAAATACGCTGGGCTTGGGGGAGATTGGTATCAGACCCTGGGACTAAGGGAAGCTGGAGGCTGCAGGAAAGAGCGGCTCAGTGCAGGGACCTGAGCTGAGAACTTGGAGCTGCAGCTTGGGGAGAGCTGGCTTGACTGGGTCTGGACGCCTCTTTCCGGGCTAGATGGGGAGCGCCGCGAAGGAGGAACCACTGAACAGAATGCGAGACCGTTGCCCTTTTGCTGTAAACTTGCCGATACTGTCCGTGTGCTGTACTGTGCCTAGCCTCTCCCCCTATCACCCCTGTTAGTAAAGTTGTGTGTTCTTACCTCTTCAAAGTGGGGTTAAAATGGGAAAGGAGGCTTGCTTACGCGGACTGGAGTGAGGCAACTACTTCCCCATTCTGAGTCTTCTTCTGTCCCAGTAAACCTCAGCACTTCCTCCTTTGGATTTCCCTCACAGCATCTCTGCCTCACTGGCTCCTTGTTATTCCAGCTCCCCCTGCTGGAAGCTCCCTGAAAGTTCCCCAGCAGAAAGACCAAGGGAAGGGAAGGGCTATTTAACCCCTAGTTATCCTTGTTCATGTGAAAGCAGGATATGAGTAGTAGTACTTTGGAGTAACTAGCCTTGTCTGGGAGGACAAGTGCTTACGGAGACCAGGTGTTCCAGCCCAACTTGAGCCCAAGAGTCCAAGATTTTTCTATGCCCCAACTGGATGAATGTAGACCTGCCCCTGTGTGGGAGCCACCAAACTGGCAGGGAAGGCACCCCAGTGTAGAGCCCTGCTCGGGCACTAAGAATTTAGGCCCAATGTGTCCCAGAGCTCCCTCCAGTGTTGTGACATCAAAATGCAGCATGCCTGAATGGGAAAGGGCGAAGGCATGTTCTGGCACGGCTCCACCCCTTATGTTTGAATGGGTGAAGTCCAAGTGCTATCTTGCCAATTTCCAACGTCCCCCATGGAGCACGGAGATAACCTGAGCCCAAAGGGCTGAGGCAGATGGAGTACCTGACCTGCTCTAGGCTTGGTGCGACCCATCGGAACTTGTCGGCCTCCTGCCACAAACCCCCTTTTCCTTCCAGCATGTTCAAGGCATCAGTTTTACAGACCTTTGGCACCTTATCTAAGACAAGACTCAACATCTGCATATGCCAGAGGTGGGCAAATGGAAGTTCAGGAGTCACACGCGGCTCTCAGGCACCTGCATCTCTTGCAAGAAGTGGCTGCCTGGGGGCATGTCCATGCAGAAGCTTGGCTGCCATTTCCACGGCTGCTCCTAGGGTCATGGGAGCATGCCCAGCACCGCATCCCAAGGACCGTGGGAAGCTGTACTGCATCGGCCCCCATCTGGGAAGCCCCTAACCTACAGCCAATCAGCACCTTCACCCTGGTGTCCCGAGTCCCACACTGTAAGGTAATTGCAAAACCATAGGTCTACGAAAGTGGCTTCAGTTCCAGCAGGAACTTGCAGTCTCTTTGGGAAGAACTAGAACCTTGTACTAGGGGATTGTGGCTCTCTTGAAGTGAGAGGGGGCTGGCCCCTTCTTTCTGAATTCCCTACCCTACTTCAGGTTTACAGTCTTTCATGTGTGCAACTCAATCTCAAGGGCTTTTCGAATTAGGGATTCCATTTTCAAAAGTTCTTTAAGCAATAATATTAATGTGATAATATTATATTCTAAAACTTACAAAAGTTTACCAACCTTTTATTTTAGCTCATTAAAATGTGGGGACTATGTATACCCCGACGTAAAGTGTCTTGTGACACTTGGCAACAAGAACATTTTGGTATGTGGTTCTTGGGAACTTTGCCCATCCCTGGAATCTATAAAAATTGCCTCTAGAGAAGTGATGGGGACCAATCCCCCTCATATTTCAGTGCCTACGGAGGAACTGGAGGGCAGAAGTAATATCGGGGGAGAGAAGAGATCCTTACCCAGCGAGGCCACGTTCCCATAATTCTCCTGCATGATGTCCCCTGTACAAGGACTCTCCAATTTCGATTCAGCAGAGCTCGCTGCTTATTTGCTACAGCGTGCGGTTGCTTCCTGGAGGGTCTCTGGCACCTAAAAGAGAAAACTCCCTCCACTTGGTACCTGCTGACCTAGACACAATCGACCACAGGCAGGGAATGAAAAATCCACAAGCTCCAGGTTTGTTTCCAAACCAGGTGCATTTTTCTAGAAATCTCTCTCTTTTCCATCCCCTACGTTCTCTCACCCCACTTTCCAGTGGTGCTACATTGACTCAGCAACAGCAGCACAAGGAGATTCAGCAAGTTGAATAACCAATGGGGCACTAATACCAGGGTTCAAAATATATCGAAATGGCAGAGCAATTTGAGCTGGTGGTGGGGTGGTGCTATATGTTAAAGACGGCATTGAGTCAAGTAGGATTAAAATTTTACAGGAAGGAATCTGGAATCTCTGTAGACAAACTCCATGCGTAACGGGGAAGTGTATAAAAGCGGGGCTATACTATTGTCCCCCTGACCAGGATGGCAAGACTGACCATGAAATGCTAACAAAGATTAGACAGGCTACTAAAGTTGGAAACATAATAACGTGGGATTTCAATTACCCCAATATTGACTGGGTGGTTTCTAGATACAATAATGACTGCTTCTTGGAGCCGCTGGTCCAAGAACCATCGAGAGGAGGAACTACTTTAGATTTAGTGCTAAGTGGAGTGCAGGACTTGGTGCAAAGGGCAACGGTGGTGGAGCCGCTTGGAAATAGTGATCATAATATAATTAAGATTGACAAAATTACTGGAGGGAGAATGGTAAATAAGACTACTGCAGTAACATTTAACATTAAAAAGGAAAGCTATGCTAAAATAAGGAAGCTAGTTAGAAGGAAATTAAAAGGAGCAGTTGTGAGAATTGTCTGCAAGAGGTGTCGAGTCTATTTAAAAACACCATTTTGGAAGCCCAAATTGAATGTATTCCACAATTTAAAAAAGGTAACAAGAGGACCAAGCATCTGCTAGCGTGGCTAAATGGTGAGGTGAAAGAGGCTATTAGAGACAAAAAGGCATCCTTTTTGAAACGGAAAGCTAATCCTAGCGAGGAAAATAGGAAAGAGCATAAGTACTGACGAATTAGATGTAAAATGTTAATAAGACAGGCCAAGAGGGAATTTGAAGAGAGGCCTGAGTGGTGTGGAACTTGTAAACAGGGAACTGTTATTTACCCTCTCAACAAGTACTAAAATTAGGGGACACTCCATGAAACTCACAGGTGGAAGTTAAAACAGACAAAAGAAAATATTTTTTCACTCAGCATACAATTAGGTTGTGGAATTTACTGCCAGGGGAGGTGGTCAGGGCCAGTACTACCGCGGAGTTTAAAAGAGGTTTGGACAAGTTTCTGGAAGATAGTTCCATTAGCAGCTATTAGCCAGATAGGATTGGGGAACAAAACCCTTTACTGTTTCCTGGGGATGACCCACAGGGAATGGATAGCACGGTGACCTGTTGGGTGCTTCTCCCAGGCCCCCATGACTGGCCACTGTCAGAGACAGGATGCTGGGCTCGATGGACTGTTGGTCTGACCCAGTATGGCACTTCTTATGTTCTTATGCCTGCTAGAAAGGCAAAAACTAATAATAATTTTTTTTTAAAGTACATCAGAAGCAAGAAGCCTGCTAGAGAGTCAGCTGGGCCATTAGATGACCAGGGGGTAAGAGAGGTGCTCAGGGAGGATAAGGCCATTGCAGGGTAGCGGAATGAATGCTTTGCTTTGATCTTCACTGCAGAGGATGTTAGGTAAATACCCACACCAGAACTGTTCTTTGTAGGTGATGAACTGGAAGAGCCATCACAAATCAACACAACTCTGGAGGAGGTTCTAGAGCAAATAGACAAACTAAATAGTAACAAATCACCAGGACCAGATGGTATTCACCCTAGAGTTCTAGATATGAAGTTGCAGACCTACTACTGGTAATTTGAAACCTACTGCTAAAATCTGCCACTCTACCCGAGGACTGGAGGGTAGCGAATGCAATGCTGATACTTAAAAAGGCTCTAGAGGTGATCTGGAAACACAGACTGGTGAGCTCGATGTCTGTCTGGGCAAAACAGAGGAAACCAGTATTAAGAACAGAATTACTGGGAATATTGATAAATATGGCTTAATGGGAAAGAGTCAACATGGACTTAGCAAAGTGAAGTCATACCTCACTCATTTATTGGAATTTTTTGATGGTGTAAATAAATACGTGGATATGGGTGAGCTGGTCAATAAAGTATATCTGGATTTTCAGAAAGCATTTGATAAGGTCCCTCCTGAGAGACTTATGAGGAAATTAAGAACTCATGGGATAGGAGACCGTATCCTATCGTGGACTGGTAACTGGTTAAAGGATAGGAAACAGAGTAAGACTAAATTTCATGATTGAGAGAGGTAAATTTATCCATTTTCACAATGGAAAGGTAAATAGTGGAGTACCCCAGGGAGCTGTACTGGGACCAGTGCTGTTTAATGTATTCATTAATGATCTGGAAAAGGGAGTATGGTGATCAAATTTGCAAATGACACAAAGTTATGCAAGGTAGTTAAAGCATGAGCAGACTGTGAAGAACTTCAGGAGGATCTTGTGAGACTGGGTATTGAAATGGCAGATGAAATGTAATGTGGACAAGTGGAAAGTGATGCACACAGGGAAAAAGAATCCAAACTCTATGTACACAACATTGGGTTCTAAATTTCGAGCTACGACTCAGGAAAAAGGAGTCTTGAGTCATTGTGGGCAATACATTGAAATCCTCAGCTCAGTGTGCAGCAGTGGTCAAAAAATAAAACAGAACGTTAGGAATTATTTGTAAGGGGACAGAGAATAAAACTGAAAAGATCATAATGCTTCTATATAAATCTATGGTGTGACCACACCTTGAGTATTGTGTGCAGTTCCGGCCACCCCATCTCAAAAAAATATATAGTAAAAATAGAAAAGGTAGAGAGAACGGCAACAAAAATGATAAAGGGTATGGAACCTTTGAAGAAAGGCTAGACAGGTTAGGGCTCTTCAGCTTGGAGAAGAGATGAGAGAGGGGAACAGGATAGACGTTTATAAGATCATGAGTGGCGTGGAACGAGTAAATAGGGAACAGTTATTTACCCACTCAGATAGTACTAGAACTAGAGGACACCCCGTGAAATGAAAATGTAGCAGCTTTAAAACAAATGAAGTATTTTTTTGTTCAACACACAATTAAGTTGTGGCATTTGTTACCAGAAGGTGTGGCCAAGACCAATAGTATAACTGGGTCTAAGAAAGGATTGGACAGGTTTCAGGAGGATAGGTCCATTAGCAGGTTGGTTTGGGGAATGTAACCTCTTACTGTCGGGAGCTGGGACTGAACAACAGGGAATAGATCGCTCCATTGTGACCTATTGTGTACTTCTTCCAAGAGACAGAGATTCACCACTGTTGGAGACAGGTGCTGGGCTCGATGGACCACTGGTTTGACTCAGTATGGCACTTAGGGCATGAAATCTGCAGGGACCTGGGAGCCGTTGGTGCCCAGAAAACAGAGGCTGGCGACTGGTTCAGGGGTGAAGAACAGTTTAATATCAGGGTAAAGTCTGGTGACTTCGTTTATTTATTTTTTGGCTCCCAAAGTTTGATATGAGATTTCATAACTTGATGGCACTACTTGTGTTCTTAAAGTCCTGCTGTTGGGAGCTGTGATCTCGATTGATATTTAATATGCTTTGCATGTCTTTGCTGTCGGGATGTCATGAAATCATGTTTTAAGTCTCACAGTGGGGCATCACAAGCAAAATACTTGGGAGTCATTAACCTCAACCTTCCCAGATATTTACCCAGCTTCCTCTTAAAAGCCTCCAGCGACGGAGACTTCACAAGCTCCCGAGGCAAACTATCCCAATGCCCCCAAAGTTTATCTTGCACAGAAAACCTGTAGTCTTAATTATTTACTACTTTTGGTTTCAGTCTAGAACCTTAAAAGGCCGCTCTTAAAAATTTCTGCAAAAACTCAGTTTCCACCTAGCCAAGGAATTCCCAAATATTTTGCCTGTGTAATCCTATTGTGAGATATAATCCAAGCAAAGGGTAGCAAATGAGAACAGGGATGGTGACACCCCCCCCCCATTCCCCCCTCAACTGCAGATGGCATAACCCCATTAGCATAGCCCACAACTTTGGGAACCTCTGATCTATCCCCCATTGTCTGCTCAGGACAAAATAAGTTTTGGCGTCTCTTATCCCCACAGCACAAGTTCCAGACTGGGGCTCAGACCGGAAAGAGAAGGGGGTGGGGGTGGGGAGGCCTTGAGCTCCCACCAGAGTCTCAGCAATGGACCCTGGCCCAGCCTTTTTAGGCAGCACCAAGAGTGCTAACACCTGACTTTCAGAGTCTCAAACTCCTTTGTGTCCTTATCCCAGAGAACACCACCTGGCCTGGCTTCCAAGCCTTTCTGTTAGGCACGGCAATTCACAGCAGAAACCCTCTACCTCCCAGAAATACTGCAAGTCTGACCCTCTAACGGAAGTCCATGCCAAGCCTCCCATTAACTTCAATGAAGGTGGGGAAAGGAGCAAGATTGTTCCCTCTATGTTGGATGTAGCTTTAGAGTAGAGCCACATAAAACAAACAAGCCCAGTTTTACTCTCGGGTGCAGATCTGGGGTTAATTCATGACAAGGGGACGCTTAAACTTAGCAGAGCCCCCTCCCTCCCCCCACTGCACAAGCCATGGTGCAAGTGGGGTAAATGTTGGAGGGATTGCATTTAAGAGCAGGCTGTGAAAATTCCTTCTCCCTGGGTTTTTTGTTTTGCTTGTAGCAAGGTTTAACAATTGTGCTAATTCTCTCATGCTCATTTGTCATAACATGCGAAGGAATTAATCCTGCTGTCAGCCTGCTCCACAGAGATTTCCAATCACCAGTAGAGGCACAATCCTGCACCATTAAGGTCAATGAGAGCTGGGCCCCTGGGCTTCAATAGGTGGAAAATTGTGCCCCAAATGTCCTGTTGTTAAAGCTTATTTTCCCTTTGTTTCCCTCAGCATGGACGATCACCCCAGGTCTGCCCCGAGGTACATACCCCATTCCTTCCTTTCTAGAGTCAATGGACAGGATTTCCTCACCCCAAAGTCTTTTGTTTTGCAAGTTAAGTCTCTCAATTAGCCCATTAAAACAACTACTTTTCCCAGTCACCTTCCCCCCCAACACTCCCTTTCCTGCCAAAGAGGCTTAGGTGATCTACTAAGCACTGGATTTTTGGATTGGGGTGGGTGGGTGGGGGGAAATTTGGGAATTCATATCCCCCTCCCCGCTCTTAAACTTGGGGGGGGGGATGTATCTCTGTCTCCCCCACCATGGTTACACCTATGTGCCTGCCCTCCATCCCTCCTCCCCCATCCGTGCAGACCCTTGAAGTTTCCTTACCTCAGCCACTTAAGATGGGATGGTCCTTCACAAGGTTGTTCCCTTCAGCCTGTGGAGAGAGAAGGAACTTGAGTCTTGCTCAAAACCCAACCCCCCGCCAGCGAGAAGCCGCTTTGCCCTGACATAACACGCACCCCCCTCAAAGGCTCCATGGGGAAGGACCTCAGGAAGGAGCCCCTTTGGGGGATCCTCCAGGAACATCGTATCTCCCCCCTTCCCAAAAGCAGGAGGGGGGGATTATCTCTCTCCATCCGTCCCCTGGGTGTTAGGAAAGCCTCTCTGCCCAAGGGGATGGAGCTGGACAGGGCTGGGAGCCTTGCCCCGCTCTCCCCCAATGCCCCACCCATTCCTCCCCCTGCCCCTCTAGTCTCTGCACCCCCATCCCAATGTGCCCAGATAAAGGCAATGAGGAAAGGCTGTTTTGTTTGGAGACAGAGAGAGAGACCCTTCCCCTCCATTACCTGGAATCATCACCGGCTGGAAACTCCTGAGGAGCTAGTCCCAGCCTGAGACACACACTCCCCCCTACAGTGGCAGGGAGAAAGGCTGATTGGAATGAGAGGTCTCTCCCCCCCCCAGCGCGCAGGCGCGGCTGGGGAAGCAGCAGCCCCTAGCACGTGCCCAACCCCAGCCGCAGCCCCAACCCCCTAAGCACGTGCCCAACCCAGCAGCCGCACCTGAGCTCCAGCCCCAACACCCCGAGCAAGGAAGGGAAAGAGAAAGCGCGCGGAACGCAGCCGCCCTTCTTGCGCAGAAGCAAAGCGCTTTCCTGGCAGCAGCTAGTGAAACTATCTTCCCAGCAGGCTTTCCACGTGTAGGTGGGAAACTAATTTCCTAAGGGCGGGGAATGAACGGGGTGGAAACAGAAATGTTGTTATAGTATTATTTATTTTACACAGTATTTGTGCACCATGGGTCACTTCGTCTTTGCAAAAAAAAAAAATTGTTTTAAATGGGAGATGGAGGGAAGAGAAAGGAAGGGTGGGAAACCAGGATGGGTTGTGGGAGGGCAAATTATTCATTTTTAGTATGGGGTGGTGATTTTTTAAAATTAATTATGGTGGCCACCTGTGATGGGTGTTTTTTTTACCTGACACACTCATAGGGACTGTCTAAAAAGAATGACACAGCATGCCCATAGGAATGCATTGACCTTCCGCGAATGCCCATAGGGATCCATTAAAAGATCCAAAGGCCATAGGCATACCTCAAAATGGGCTCCTGGGTGAAGAAGATCCCTCCCCCAAATACTCTGAAATAAGAATGACACAGAATGCCGATATCCCCGAATGCCCATAGGGATCCATTGAAAATGTTCAAACACTCCAAAGGGTGATGGGGGACTCACTGGGACACCTCAAAATGGGCTCATGGGTGAAGAAGCCCCCTCCCCCAAATACTCCAAAATAAGAATGACACAGAATGCCCATAGGAACGCATTCACCTTCCCCGAATGCCCATGGGGATTCATTAATGCCTCGAAATCTTGCAAATGGACGATAAGGGATGTGTTAAAACCCTCTAGGGTCCTGCCCATAGTCATTGAGAACTAGAATGTTTCTTTAAAAAAACGCTCTGTGTTTCAGCAAAAATAAAAGAACACAATACATGAACAAGAATAATAAAAAAAAAATATATGCAAATCCTCTTCTGAATTCAGGAACGTCTTTCCTGTTGTCCTGCACTCAAGATCACGCACTTCAGTCCTCTTCCCCAATATGATGTGTTCTGTGGTAACTTGTTCAGGCCAGCCAGCAGCATGGAGTTACCTAGACTCTCAGGTCATATACACTGTGAGTTCTGGTATCTTGGCTGGTGGTCCTTGTAACGTACCTTGGGGTTTTCTCCTAGAAACCTTCGCTAAGAAGCCTGCTGAGCTGGACACTATACTTTTGTTAGTTAGTCACGAATGTGCAAAAAGAGCCCTATGAAAATGTCCAGAAAGCATTGGTTTCTTCAAACTTTAACTAGCGTAGATACTAATATAAATGAAAATTTAACAAATAAACCACTGTCCTATGTAGAATATATGGCAAAATACTTCATATACCTTATGAAACAAGAGTTAAATTATATACTAAAATGCTGTGATCCTGGTGCTGCAAGGCAACCTGGGATTTGTAGTCTTCTGCCTTTCCCTCTCCAAGGGAAAGATGGAGACCAGTGACGGGGAACCTGTTTTTCTGAAGTAGACAAAGGCTCCTTGCTAAGTAAATTGGTATAAATTTTCTTTGGCTCCTTCAGCAATATCACATTTTCTTCAATGTTAGTGATTGTTCTTTTCATTGATGGAACATAAGGTCTCCTGGAGAGGACCTTCTGTTACCATGGCAAGATGGGCAAAACAGACTTTCATCTCCTAAGTAGTGAATTCCATACAGAGGTTTGGGAGCTTGGCATTCCCGTAGGCTATAGATATGTTTTTTAAACCCTGCAAGTGTTTCTTTTTCTGCACCATTGGGATCTTTTAAATAATAGTACCTTTTCAGCACAGGTGGTAAGTTTATTCTTCGAATATGCATGTTTGTTCCTTTAGAAACCCACCTGTACTGATCAAAACGAAAATCCATCTTCTGCTTCAGTTCTTCTGAGGAGGGACGGTACACAAACACTTCTCCTCCCTTAGGAAGCACTGGTGGCACAGACATTACTTTTGTTTCAACAATTTTCCCCCCACGAAGAATCCTGAATACCTCTTCCATGGGAAGATCTGTAGTTTATCCAATTAAATATGGAGTATTAATGGAAGACATTTCAACAATTGAAAGTGGCTTAGGACAAATATTTGTATCGCTGACTGTATTTTATTTTAAATGATAGAGAACATATATCTTCTCCAAAAAATTGTTATATCTCTTCAAGACAGCAACATTGTGGTCCACTGTCTATTCTAACATTCGTCTGGCAGTACATTTAAAGATTAGGCCTTCATGCGAAACCTGTCTCAATATTAAGTTGTCTTCTAGGAATTTTCTTTTCTTTTCTGGATAGTTAGCTGTATGCCACACCACACAAATAATGCTAAGGACATCTTTGGTGGATTTCAGATGTACCCTAAGAGGCACATAGGGATAGAATTGTTCTGTGCAAGACTACTTTATGACAGGCCACTTGCACATTAATCTTGATCTTTTCACTACTATGAATGATATTAGTTGACAACAGTTCTGCAATTTGGGCAATGTCCTCTTAAAGTATGGTTATAAAGTTGCAAAGAATTTCAAACCTTGTGTATCCTTTCCACAGTAGATAAGGTCATGGGTTTTGACAGCAACAGGCAGAGGTTTCATCTCAGACTACACACCAGAAGCTGAAAGAATCCCTTCTAAGGCAGACCACCTCATTTATAGACATGGGAGCATGGTATGTGTTAGTATACTGTGATTGGAATTTGGTGCATATTGGGGAATAAAAGGAATGTGTAACCCTGAGAGAAGATAAAGAAATCAGTTCAATGCGTTCCTATGGGCATTCTGTGTCATTCTTATTTCGGAGTATTTCGGGGAGGGGTCTTCTTCACCCATGAGCCCATTTTGAGGTGTCTCAGTGAGTCCCCATCACCCTTTGGAATTTTTGAACATTTTCAATGGATCCCTATGGGCATTCGGAAGAGATCAATGCATTCCTATGGGCATTCGGGGAAGTTCAATGCGTTCCTATGGGCATTCTGTGTCATTCTTATTTTGGAGTATTTTGGGGAGGGGTCTTCTTCACCCATGACACCATTTTAAGGTGTCCCGGTGAGTCCCCATCACCCTTTGGATTTTTTGAACATTTTCAATGGATTCCTATGGGCATTTGGGGAAGGTCAATGGGTGATTTCAGACGTTACGGGCGCCCGATTCACCACAGTGGATTCCCAGCAGTGGTGAACTGGCTAACCACCCCCCATGGGCAAGAGAGGCCCCAAACAGACATGACGGGAGCGGGACCACGGCAGGAAATTGGACCGGCAGACCACGGCCCGGGGCAGCACAACAGATGTTACGCCGATCCCGGGCCATGGTCAAAGCACCCAGAAGGCGCTGGGGCGGCTCATCCCAGCTGCTGCTGTGTGCCCTTTAAATCTCCCTCCCCGGCCTGTGTTGTTGCTGGTTG
>QEPC01007498.1:344119-379943 GCA_003113815.1 Sphenodon punctatus | reverse complement strand
AAGACTGGGGGCGGTGGAGAGTGGTTGCTACAACAGGGGGCGGAAAATAATTTCTTGATCCTTTTTAGGAGGGAACATCCTTGACAAAGTGGAAATCCGGTTTCCAACAGCAGTTACAGCCAGGGAGCTTGCTTCACAAACAAAACTCTAATACAGGTAGGAAGCAGAGTTTGCAATGGATGGGGTTGGGGAAGATGGCCTAGATCTCCACCCAGAATTCCATCCCACCTTTCGGGTTGCCACCCATGCAAATATTTAAGGAACGCTTATGAAAAATACATGTTGCAGGGCCTGCAGCATGTATTTTTCATAAGAGTTCCTTAAAGTTTGCATGGGTGGCAACCCTACCCACCTTCCAAGAAAGAAACATGAGGTCTGGACACTCACAGGGGCTGGTGATTTTCCCCTTGCACCCTCTCATCTATAGTGTGAGCCTGCCAGAGAAAGGGGCACCAAAGGCTAGAGGGGAGCTGATCCCAGCTCAGGTATCATTGTCCAGTGTCCCTTGTTTAAGGGAACATTCTTTACTACAGACCCACACAGCATAGTGGGTGTCCCTTCTTTCAGACTCCACAGCTTGATAGTATCCCTTAAAAAAACACCCCAAAACACCAAACCCCCCCCCAACCTGGATCTGTCAACACACATCCCAGAAGCAAGAGGGAGCTCAGCATCTTCTCCTGGCATGAAGCTGGGTGGGCAGAGGTCAGTTGTGAGGTTGAGACCTTCCGCAGCTAGAGATACTCGAATCCTAACTGTCCCCATCGCCTTCTTTGTACTCTGTTTTGCTGACAAAAGCTGGGTCTTGCAGGCCCAGAAAGTGTGTGCAGGTGTGGGGGGGAGCAGAACCATAAGTAGTCTATGGCGAACGTGGGGGCAGCCACAGATGCATTTACTCGAGTTGGCGCCAACCAACCATGCCCCAGGGCATCTGAATCATCCGCTGTGTGTCTGACCTACTGTGGCTGCCTGCCCCAAACTCCCTTCACTGCTGCTTCTGCCAGCCAGCATTAAGCAGGAGTGCTTAGCCAGTACTAACCGGGGGTGGGGGGGCTCCTCCTTCTGCAGGAAGGCCCCGCTCGGGGTGGTAGGGGGGGGAGAGGGTTTAAATGCTCCAGTACTGATACTGCCTACCCAAGCAGAGGGGACCTGTGGACTCTGAACTTCCTGCAGCTAAGGACAGGTCACAGTCCGGCCACTGAACTCAGAAGGAGTTCTGGTTTTGGTTTTAGTTTATATTTGAGCTGATGCAGCCCAAGGGTAGCTTGGCTACTGTGTTCCATCCAAATAAAGGGCACTGGTAATATGACCCCCACCTAGCTTCCGTGCTTCATTGAGGGCTTGATCCTGCTTTGCTTCAGTGCCGCGGCAAGAGACGGTTGCAGATATCGGAATCCCAGCTGCTTCCACCACCTTCCTTCTCATCTCTGCTTTGCTGATGAAAGATAGATCTTGCAGGTGGAGCAAGTAAGTGGTTCAGAAGCACGTAACATTCTCCGTCATTTCCTCAGGACTGAGCTACCCATTAGACCGGGGAAAAACATTGCGGGAGAGGGGGGAGCAGCTTTCCAGACACCAAGGGGTCTGACAACTCTCAGGGCACTCTGCTCCCTCGGAAGCTCTGAAGGTTGTGCAGACCCATTGTTTCCTCCCTTTGCAAGGCTGGCGTAGATCTCGAATAAAATAATAATAATAATAATAATTAATATATTTATATAGTACCAATGTGCCTGGCACTGAAGCATTGTGATTAAAGACAGGTTCCTGCCCCAAGGAGCTTACAAGCTAGGATGGCGAGACAAGGGGGAGGAGCACATAGGGGAGAGACATTCACGAAGTTGAAATGTTGGCTGGCACGCATCTCAAGCCTTTTCCCAGGACTCCTGCTCTGCTCAGCTGATTAGCGGGGAGGAGGAGCTGCTTCCATGTCAGTCCTGTGGTGGGAATTGTGTAGCAAGTGGGGAAAGAGGCCAACATTGTTTTGTCCAGAGTGGCCAAAGGGTTAGGACAGGCCTGGCATTCGTTGGAACACAAACTGTATTTATGTGTCATTGCTGTAACAACGACAAAGCCCAATCCCATTTTTCAAAATTTTATTGAAACAAACGGAGAGAGAACGAAATGCACTTGAGGTATCTGAATTGGAGGTGAAACAATAGTGATTTGTAGTGGTTTCTTCTGTACCCTTCCCCGTTAGCTCTCCAGAGTCTGTGGTAAGGGATGTTTAGGTGTCTTCAGGGACCTCAGTGAAGGTAATGAACTAAATTGGCTCTGGAATCATTAAATGTTGTTCCAGGAGACAAAGTGGTTTGAATGATACCACTGTTGTTGGTGGAAATAACCAAGCTTTTGAGCCACACAGGACTCTTCCTCAGGCGTATAACAAGGCAGGGGTGAAATATCCCTGTTGAGGAAAAGAGTGTATTTTGGAGGGTCTAGAGCTGTTGGTTTGAGTTTACTCCCGTTTGGCTCCAAGTAACAACTGGGTCGACATTCACTGAATTTCACACTTTCCGAACTGCAAGTTAGAATTTTGGGGCTCATTTGTGGAGTTTACGTGCCATTTTGATATATGATGATGCAGTTTGCTGTGCTTGGCATTCGGCAACTTGGTAACTCTTAACATTGTTCTGCTCTTGCTGGCTTTGACTGGCTTATATTAAAACACCTCAAAACAGGAAAAATTAGTATTTTGTTTGGTTATGATGATTTAACCTGGTGGTCTCAAGGTGGGATGCTGGCAGAATTACGTTGGGAGGGGATGGGAGAGCTGCTTTGCCCCAATCCTTTCTAAGTGTCGCGACATCATGATGCTCAGAAAAGGGACATGATCACATGAGAAAGAGACCCCACCCCACCCCTTTCTGATATGGCCATGCCCCCTTTCCAAGTGTCATGATGTCACACAGCTTGGAAATGGGTGAAGTCAAGAGGGTGCAACCACATTTCCCTCCTCACACAAAGGTATTCTGGAGGCAAGGAGGCAGAGAATGCAAGAAAGAGCACAGCTGGGAAACACCTACCTCTGCTTTTGACTGAATGAGAGGCAATTGGCAAAAATGCTAGGGTAATGACAGTCGGAGAAGAAGGTGATAGAGAGCAAGCTGTATGAACATGTGCTAATCAGTCGTGAGTTAAATTTGAAGTTCTCCAAAGGAGAACTTCATAATTTGGAGTATTTATTAAAACAGAGGTTCACAAACTTCTTGTTTGTGTGACTCCATTTTGAGACTTTAAGGGTGCAATCCACCAAACACTTACTCTGGAGTAGCCTTGCAGGGCTTCAATGGGACTACTCCGGAGTAAATGTTTGGAGGATTGAAGCCTAAGTCACTCCAAACAGCAGCAAAGACAGGAAAAACACATAACTCTCAACCATGGTTTACAGAAGAGCGATTGCTTCTGGATGCTGCCAGGTATTTATTAGTGGCAGTCTACAAAGTGCAGGCACAGACTATCTGAGCAGGAAGGTACCTCCAAAGGCCATCTAGTCTAACCCCCTGCTTGGATGTAGGATGACTACAGCTAACCAATGTGCTTTAAACCTGGTGGGGCCTTGACACTCCCAACTGCAAAATGCTTGGTGGGACATGGGGACATGGTATATAATGGAATTCATTTAAGCATAATTTGCATAGCTTGATAAGTGAAATTAATGTTTTCCCTAGGACTCTAGGGATGTAGTGCTACTTGATCTGGATAAGGTGAATTCTGAACCCTGATAACGCCAATTTTAAAGTTGTATAGACTATATCCAGCCAGCTAAAAAACATCAGGACCTTTGGGTGTATTCATGATTTCTTGGGAGCATGTGGTTAAAATACTGTAGCATATTAGGGATGAGCATCCGGATTGAATTACGGATCCAGATCCGTAATTTCTGAATTAGTTATGGATTTGGATTTGAATGCCATTAAAGTCAATGGGAAAATTTTCCCATTGACTTCAACTGGAAATGGATCTGTGCTCCCATCCACGCTCCCTCCTGGGGCACTGGGTGTAACCACCCCCATCCTCTGGGGCCCTGGAGTGTACTTACCAGCCTCAGGAGGCTTAACTGAAACTCCGCCGTGCTGCTGCTGCTGTGTGTGTGTGTGTGGGGGGCTCCTGGAAGAAGGGCTGTTTTGTGCACGTGGAGCCCTTTTCCCAAAATGGCAGCATCCATTTTGTGCATTTACGGACTGGCTGCCCTTTTCCAAAATGGTGACAACACTACCACCACCATTTTGGAAAAGGGCTGCAGCAGCAGTGGGGGACCAGCAGAGCTTCAATCAAGCCCCTTGCTCCCCCCACAGGGCGATAAGTACAGTCCAGGGCCCCGGAGGGCAGGGGGAGGGTGCGATCTGGAATGCCAGATCTGAACGCAGGACATAAGTCAGATTGATCCGTAATGAACAATCTGAATCCAGACTGCTCCCATCCCTATGGCATATGCCAGGGTGAGTCTTCATGTCGGGCAGCCTGGAGATGGGCATTAGGGAACATAGGTTCTCTCCCAGCGCTCTGGACATGCAGTCTTCCGCTGACAGCCTGCCAAGCAGAGTGGGTTGAGTGTGAGTGTAATCCTGTCAGTTCTGACTCTGGGAGACTTAAGCAGGCTGTTAGCAGAGTGAGCACCAGGTTTCCCTCACTCCCTCCACCCAAGACTCCAGTTAAAGGGACAGTCACAGGCTGCTGAGGATTGGGATATGTGCCCATTGCATCTGGAGGGATGTGAATCATGGAAAGGCCTATCAGTGCAAAGACACACATTGGATTTGCCCTTGCTAGAGACTGCTATTTTAATAATAATAATAATAATAATAATAATTAAAAAAAAAATAGGGATGGAAATCATTTGTTCCCCATGGTCACTGAGGGTAGTCCATGACTGTGAGTTGTAAGGAAGAAAGATTTATGTTAAATATTAGGGGTGGGGAGGAAAAAGTAATAGTAGGCCAGAGGAACTTTCCAAGGGAGTCCCCATTACTGAAATGTTTAGAAATGGGTTAGACAAACATCCATCAGGAACAGTTTAGGAAGAATGAATCCTGCCTTGGTGCATGGGGTTAGATAAGGTCACTTTTTAATATCCCTTCCAGTTGTAGCATTCTAATGTTCTACCTGACCCGAAGTCCTCCCCTTCATTCATGCTGGAGTTAGGATGTAGAAAGAGGGATGGGTCAGTAATGGGGTGAAAGCAGACATGCACCTTAACTCTGTTTTAACAGCATTTTAACATTTCTTATGCATGTTGCAGGGCTGCATAGAGTGCCAGTACAGCCCTGAAACATGCATAAGAAATGTTAAAGAGGTGTTAAAGTGGAGTTACATGCTTGTCTGTTTACACCCAAGGGCATCGGAGATCTCTTCCTACTTCAGGGAACTGGTGGGCCCCAGTACAGAGGTTAGCAGGAGGGAGAGAGAGCAAGGTCTTAACCAGAAATCCTTTTTCTGGGAAGAAAAATCACAGAGGGAGAAAAGGGATTTCTTGATTTCCTCTGATCAGAAACGAATCAAAGCTTCCCCTCCGCTGCCAGGCAAAGCTAGAACATCAATAATCAGCAGGGGTGCAACAAGTGTTCCAGCCCAGTAGGGCGCCACACAGATCCTCCTCGGAAGTCCTGATCCCATATGCTCTCCCCTTGACCCAACAACGCTCCCACTGACACTCCCCTGAAACCCAGGGCAGGGGTGGAGATTCACTGTTCCCCATGCTAGAGTGAGGTCAAGGAAAGTCCCCAGCTCCTGCTTGGGGATATGGGTGTCTTTGCTGCAGTTGCTCTAAATTTGAGGGAGAAGGGAAGAGCCTCCTTTTAGGAAATTGAGATGGGAAAGTCTTGCTTTTGCTTCCCCTGTCCTCATTACACCAATATCAATCTGATTGTATCATAAACAGGAACTGAACCCAGAACCTCTGCAGCAAAAGTAATGCATACAGACTTCTGCAGCTGTAGTAACCAGTCAGAAGCTGAAGGTGAATGAAGACTCTGTTTCATGAGAGAGTTAATAGCATGGGTTACATAAGGAGCCCAAAGCTTGTGACTGAAGCATTAGACATTGTAGTGTTTTCAGTCCAGAGGCACCCAAGTTCAGTCCTTGCAGATGCTGGCCTGTTGGGGAGGGGAATGTCTGAGATTGGCTAGTCCATGCTGAGAGGCACTCTGAATGATTTTCTATTAATGTGTGTTCTCCAGTGCTTGGTGAGGGTGCTGACAGACACAAAGCGGTTCCCACAATCAGGGTATTGTACAGTTTCTCCCTCATGTGGATTTGTTGGTGGACAATGAGAATTGAGCTGGTCTCAAAGCTTTCCCCACAGTCGGAGCACTGATAAGGCTTCTCACCTGTGTGGATTCTCTGGTGCCTTCTCATCGTTGCTTTATCCTTGAAGCAACTTTCACGCTTGGGGCATTTATAGGGACTGTGCAATGCATGGACTGACTGATGTTTAAGAAGGCTTCTATTCCTATGGAAGCTTTTCCCACACTCAGGCATTTATAAGGTTTTTCTAGTGAATGGTATTCCTTATGTATCGTGAGGGATGAGTTGTCCATAAAGCCCTTCCCACATTCAGAGCATTTGTAGGGTTGTTCTCCTGTATGGATTCTCTGATGATTAATAAGGCTTGAGTTAATTCTGAAGCTCTTCCCACACTCAGAGCATGTATAAGGTCTTTCTTGTGTATGGATTTTCTGGTGTTTAATAAGGGATGAGTTACACATGAAGCTTTTCCCACACTCAGTACATGTATAGGGTCTTTCTCCTGTATGGATTCTCTGGTGTATAATAAGGCCTGAGTTATACCTGAAGCTTTTCCCACAGTCAGCGCATTTATGGAGTTTTTCTCCTGTGTGGATTTTCTGGTGTTTAACCAAGTCTGAATTACCCCAGAAGCTTTTCCCACACACAGTGCATTTATAGAGTTTTTCTTCTTTGTGGATTCTCTGGTGTTTAACCAAGGTTGAATTGCCCCTGAAGCTTTTCTCACACTCATTACATGTATAGGGTGTTTCTCCTGTATGGATTCTCTGGTGTATAATAAGGCCTGACTTATACCTGAAGCTTTTCACACAGTCAGTGCATTTATGGGGTTTGTCTCCTGTGTGCATTCTCCAGTGTTTGACCAAGTCTGAATTATCCTTGAAGCTTTTCCCACACACAGTGCATTTGTGAGCTTTTTCTTTTCTCTGGTGTTTAAGCAAGTCTGAATTACCCCTGAAGCTTTTCCCACACTCAGTGCATTTATAAGGTTTTTCTCCTGTGTGGATTCGCTGGTGTTTGACCAAGTCTGAATTATCCCTGAAGCGTTTCCCACACTCAGGGCATGTATACGCTTTTTCTCCTGTGTGGATTCTCTGGTGTTTAATCAAGCCTGACTTACCCCTAAAGCTTTTTTCACACACTGTACATATATATGGTCTTTCTCCTGTATGGATTCTCTGGTGTATAATAAGGCATGACTTATACCTGAAGCTTTTCACACAGTCAGTGCATTTATGGGGTTTTTCTCCTGTGTGGATTCTCCGGTGTTTGACCAAGGTTGAATAATCCCTGAAGCTTTTCTCACACTCCATGCATTTATAGGGTTTTTCTCCTGTGTGGATTCTCTGGTGTTTGATCAAGTCTGAATTATCCCTGAAGCTTTCCCCACACACAGTGCATTTATGAGCTTTTTCTCCTGTGTGGATTCTCTGGTGTTTAACCAAGCCTGAGTTACCCGTGAAGCTTTTCCCAAACTCCGTGCATTAATGTGCTTTTTCTTTGTGGACTCTCTGATGCTTAAGAAGAGCTGGTTTCTCTGTGATGTTTCCTCCACATTCATAGTATTCATAAGGACTTTCTCCTGTGTAAATTCTCTGGTGCTTAACCAGGTCTGAGTTATCCCTGATGCTTTCACCACACACCACCTCATGGGTTCCTTTATGTTTGTTGAGGGCTGAGTTGAACATAAAGGCTTTTCCACATTCAGAGCATTCATAGGGTCTCTCGCCTGTATGGATTCTCTGGTGTTTCAGAAGGTTTGAGCTAGTCTTGAAGCTTTTACCACACTCAGTGCATTTATAGGGTCTTTCGCCTGTGTGAACACTCTGGTGTCTAACAAGGTCTGAGTTAGCCAGGAAGTTTTTCCCACACTCAGCACATTTATATGGGTTATCGCCACTGTGGATTCTCTGATGTTTAATAAACTTTGAGTTATTCGTGAAGCTTTTCCCACACTCAGAGCACTTACTGGACATTTCTGTCTGCTGCATTTGGAATGTTTTCTCCTGGAAGAGTTTCTCACCACTGGGACACTGATCTGGTTTCTGTCTTGCGTGGATTCTCTGGTGATGATTTGCCAAGCATTTCCAGCCCTTGAAGCTTTTTGCACAATTGGGGCATTTATGGAATCTTCTCTTCAGGTGGCTTCCATTATGTGTAGTGAGAAAGTTTTTCTCTCCAAAACTTTTCCGAACATCAGGGTTTGCATCATGTCTCTCTCCCATATGGATTAGCTGATGACTGGAAATAAGTTGGTTGTTATAGCTTTTCTCGCAGTCAGGGAATTTACAGTGTTCCTCTTCTGTGTGGATGTCCTGGTGTGTAGGGATGGATGTGTTTTTTCTGGAACTTTCCTTAAAGTCTGGGACTTTACAAGTCTCTCTTTTGTGAATTCTCTGATGATTGGCAAGGGATATTTTATTTTTATAGCTTTTCCCACAGTGAGGGCATTTGCAGAGTTTCTCTTCCATATGGATTCTCTGCTGTGTATGAGAAGTGGTGCTCTTGCTGGAATTTTTTTCAGAGTTGGGGTCTTTATTGGTCTCCTTTTCTGCATGGATTCTCTGATGATTGGAGAGGGAAACTTTGTTTTTGTAGCTTATCCCACACTCAGGACATTTACAGGGATTTTCACTCATGTGGCATTTCTGATGTTTCTCAAGACATTTTCTGTCTCTGAAGTCCTTCCCACAGTCTTGGCATTTGTGAGGGTTGTGCTTCCTGTGGATGTTCTGGTGCTTATCAAGAGCTTTCTTTGACAAGTATTTTTTCCCACAGTGAGTACATGGATAGGTGGTCTCTTTGGTGTGGGTTTGCAAGTGTGCAATAAAGGTGACGCTCCCAATGAATTTTTCCCCGCAATCAGGACATTCATAAGGCTGCTTCCCCAAGTGGATTCTCTGATGTTTAGCAAAGGCTGTTCTGTTAATGAAAACTTTTCCACAGCTGGAGCATTTGAAAAGTTCTTTTTCATGGAGTCTTCGATGGTTAGCAAGGGTGCATTTCTCATTGAAGCCTTTTCCACAATCAGGGCATATATAGAGTTTCTCTTTCATGTGGGTTTTATGATGTCTGTTAAGGGTTGATTTTCGGTTAAAGCTTTTTTGGCACAAAGTGCATGTGTTGGGTTTATCTCCTGGATTTATTCTTTGCTGGTTCTTCTTATTAGGAGAATTGGATTGAACTCTTTTACTACCTTGGGTTTCTCCCTGCTGAGATCTTGAAGGAACATTCATTTGAGTTCTTCTCTGTGGTCTTGCTGCCTTTGAGCCACTGACTAGAGTATCATCCTCCTCGCTCGTCATCCCATCATCTGCAGGGTAAAAAGAGAGAGAGAGAACCCAGAATTGAGTCACTGCCTGTGACTTGAGGGGGTGGGGATGAAGGGAAATCCAGATAGGGGTCACTGCCTGTGCAAGGGAGAGAGGGATTCCTCAGGTAGGGGAACAGTATCCAAAATATCAGCTAGAGGAAATGGAATATGCAGAACCCAAAAGCTAGAGTAGAGAACAAGAGATAAGAGGAAACCAGTTCTGAGGCCATATCCCATCTGGATGCCAAGCTCTTGGGTTAGAGACCTGCACAAAACTGGCTAAACTGACCCAGCCTTAGGACAAGGCTTGGAGAAACCCATGATTCATCTTCTCTCCAGCAGGAGGCTCTGGGATGCTGTCCCTCAGCAACTGTGATAGGAGGGCCAATGGCCCAGCTCACTCTGCTAGCATCCCATTGGCTAGCTTGCAATGGTGCCATCACCCCATTGGCTAACTCACAGTGCTCTCTGCTGAGAGAGCGAGAATTTAGCCAAATTCCATTAAAAATGTCACAATGGGAGTAGTGACAAATTCATGGTATCCTGTTATGCAGACCTCTACAATAAGAGGAGAAAGCTGAGGGGCATTCAGGTTGCGAAGGAAGCCATGAGAAACATCTTCCTCAAGGGTACAATGCCTTCTGGAGACAGTCCTGACCTGAGCTGGATGAGGAAGCACTGGAGGAGCTCAGGGTGCCTCTGTAAAGATCCCACCACTGGGCTCTTTTCTTTGGCCACAGTTTCAGAGTTGGTTTAACTGGTCCTTCGTCTGCGCTGTCATCAGTGCTCTGGAGATCTGGGACCCAGGCCTCCTCCCTTCGTTTTAGCCGTGCAAGCAGCTCGTATCTGGGAATCGGGGATCCTACTGCAGGGGAGGGGGAGAGTACAAGAGGGGTTATAAATCAGGAATATTGGTCACCAAGCATACTGCACAAGATTAAACCAGTCCTTTCTAAAGCTTCAAGAGGCTCTTCTAGCAACGTGTGTGACTCTCCAGTTTCCCACTGGGAACAAACATAGAAACAACGCCCACCATCATCAGTCACAGATCTGGAAGATACCTCGAGGGGCATCTATTCCTGCACCAATGCAGAATTTGCCATACCTGTGGTATTTTGTGAGGAGTATAAAAAAAAAAAAAAAAAAGACAGGTGTTCAAAATTGATGGGAAGGCATGCTCACAGAATCTGGATTTTCTGCTCAAGGAATTTGGGTTTCCTGGTTACAGAATTTAGAAAAACTTTTTGCAGAATAAACGGGCCTGCTCTGTGTTACACCCAGAGTGTTTAAATGAGTCGGTTACAACCCAGCTCTGAAGTCTTGTCTTCATAGCTCAAGCTGTAAAGACTTCTGCTTTCTAAGTTTGGATGTCCCCAAGTTTAGTTCCTTGGGGACTGGGTTGGGGAAGGTGCCTTTATGGTTTGTGGTGCCATGTGCAAAGACGTTGTGGACAAGAAATTGCAGGTCACCTGGAAACCCCTTTTGGCATAGGACACAGTGCTACTGTACTGGTAACACATGCCTAAAGATGGGGAGGAGAGTGGTACATGAATCAGGGGTGGCTGGTGGTGGTGGTGGTGAGATGCCCCATTTCCAGAGCTTCTGCCTCACTCCCCTGTCCCCCAACTCCCTGAAGCCAGCCTGGCCCAGCCCCAGGCACCTCTTCTCTCTGCACCTCTCAGGCACATGAAAGGTATGGGGAGGAACACTGATCCTCCTGCCTTCTTCCCTCCCCTCAGAATAGTAAGGCTGGCTGGCCAGCGCACTTCGTTCTCCCTCCCCGCTGGCCGCCTCTCTGCTGACCAGCACGTTGGTGGGGGACAGAGAAGGTTTGCAAGCACATGTGCACAGAGCTGAAAAGCACTGTGCACTTCTGAAGCCCGCAGGGCTACTTTGGCATAAGTAGTTGATGGATTGTGGCCCAAATATTTAAGTTTGTTAGGATGTTTTGGTGGGCTCATATAGTGGGGGGGGGAAAAATCACAGACAGAATATAGAAGCTTTTCCAAAGGATTTATTTGGTGATTCAATTTGTTGCAGGTAGGACACTTAAAAATGATTTTGTTTTTCAGGTTGCATGCAGCCTTGTTTGGTGTTAGTGTTTTTGAAAAGGGAAGATAGTGTTTTTTGTCCCCCATTCTTTAAGCAGTCTGATGCTACTGGGAATTTGGAATCTTAAGGATTTCTCCATGTGTTTTTTCTTTTTCATTTTATTCACTGGTCTGGGAGCTTGTAAGGAAGATACTGAAAGTGCTATATTAGAGACAGGGAACCTTTTTCCTTCCAGGGACCAGTTGAAGAATCGGTAAAAGCTCCAAGAGTCACATAAAGTTGGAGGCAGAGGTGCCTACAGAGTGCACTCAGGAGGAGGGTCCAGATCATGGATCTGTGCCCTGGATCTGTCCCATATCCTTATGTGCATGCCCTCAACCCTGTTTCTTTTCTCTGAGTGCAGCCTTTCAGTGCTTGGGGATAGGAACTGGATCCATAGGCCAAATCCAGGAACTTCAAAGGGCCAAAGAAAAACTAGCTGCAGGCCACATTTGAGCCCTGAGCTTGAGGTTCCCTGCTCCTGCAGTAAACACTTCCTTGGTCATGGAAACAGGACTTAGCAGTGGTTATCTGTCAGGAGAAGACGCTCCTTCCTGACCGTCATTCACTAGACCATCTATGCAGTCAGTGCTGTATGTGCAAGAGAATTGTTTTCTTGGCCTCCCCCGTGGTTCACTTACAGCCTGAAGCCCAAGTTCTAACCGTCCCTATTTTAACAGACAGCCTCTTGCTTGTAAAATATATATGAACACTCTAGCTGCATGATCTGTGGGCATTTTCAGACAAGGCACTCTCTACCCACCGTTATACATGTTGCAGGGCTGCGGTGTTGCCCTATGGGTGCCGTGTAACATGTATAGTGGGTGGGAGGTGGGTGTGGAGTGTCTCGTCTGAAATGCCCCGTGACCTGCTGTGCTGGCGAATTCTAGAGCGTGCCTGTATGGTCTGGCGGGGAAAGCTGCCCCTTCTGTTTAAACCAAAAATAACAGTCATTTAACTTTTCCAAGAGAAGTCTGTGGACTCTGCCTAATCTAGGGACGTAAAGAGGAAAAGTCAAACACTGTGAAATCAGTCAAGTCAGCACTTTGAGGGAGGAAGGAAACCCAGGCCCTGTATACAAATACATGGTGGCCAATTTAAAATGTTTTCGAATCATGAGCTGGGCCCCCAAAACCATGAGATGTATTAATAAAAATAAAACTGGATCCCACCCCCAGGACTTTTAGTTTGGGAGCCTGAAGTCACATGAGTCTGTCCCCTGTCCTTGTGTGCATGCCCTCATCTCTGCTCCCTTACCCTGAACTCAGATTTTTGGTTCTTGAGGGTAGGAACTGGATGTTAGGAGCCAGATTCTGGAACAGGAAACGGGGCACATAAAAACTTGACCTGGGTCACATTTGGCTCCCAGACCTGAGGTTTCCCACCCCTGGTGTAAGGGAAGGAAAGCAGGGATGGGAAGGGCTGGTCTGAGGTGAGGGATTAGAAATACAGCAGCATCAATGTGGCTCAATAGCTAAGCTTTTGGTTTACTATACTGTGTCCTAAAGTATTCTGCCCCATGCTGCCTCCAGAGGGAACTCTTGTATTCATGCCCTCCTCTCTCCCATCTGTAGCTGCAGCTGAGGTGGGGAGTGGGAATGAGGGAACTGTTTGGGTTCTTTCGTGCATACTAAGATTGAAGTTCACACTGAAGCTTCCCCCACATAGGCATCTATAGGGCCTTTCCCTGGTAGGGTAGATTCTCTGGTGTGTACTGAAGGCCGAGATCACCCTATAGCAATTCTCAGGGTGAAGACAAATGTGATGACAGTGAGGTGGCTCCCCAGCCTGCCCTGGGGTGAACGACTGCAGTCACTACTCCTTGGGTTGGCAGGGAAGGCCGTTCACATGAGCAGCCCTTAGCCTGGGCGTGAACTACTGGCACAAGTCCCTCCACAACCAGAGTGGTCTGAGCATCTGTCCACATGGGACAAGACTCCCAGGCCAATGCAACGCAGCTGGGAAGAACTGCCACCAAACAGCTGATGGGGTTGCGCTCCTGGTCCCCCCATCAGCTGTTTGGTGACTGACTACATGCACCAAACAGCTGATGGGAGGGCCCAGGAGTGCCCCCCCCATCAGCTGTTTGGTAGCCAGTCAGCCTGGCTGAAGGGGCAACGTAGTCAGTGCCCCCAGCCAATAATAGTAAGAAACAGCAGGAGGAGGAGGCTGGAGCCATGCCTTCTTCCTACAGTTGGGCAAAGGAAGATGGTGGCTAAAAGCATGGCTGGGTGAGCCCCTATCTTCTCCCTGTTTGGGCTCCCCCCCACCCCTTCTGTTTGGGATTCCTTTCCCCTTTCTCTCCGTTCTAATCTCCCCCTCCTGTTAGGGATCCCTTTCCTCCCTCACCCCTCAATTCAATCTCCCCTTTCTCTCCCTTCTAACCCTGTCCCTTTTTATTCCCTTTTCCTTCTAAATCCCCCCCCCCCTTTCTGGGCTCTCCTTCTCCTAGCAATGGGGGTGCTTAAGGGAGTTAGCTCAGCAAGGGGAAGGTTCAGATCATGGAACTGTGTCATGGAGCTGTCCCCTGTTCTTGTGGGCATGTCCCCATGGCTGATCCCATATTCTGCATTCATTCTTCCAGTGCGGCCCATGCTAGTTTTTATTTTAGTCTCTTTATGTTTTCTGGATCTGCCCCCTGGATCCAGTTCCTACCCCCAAGCAATGAAAGACTGTGCTCAGGGTAAAGGAGCTGAGACAAGGGCGTGCACACAAGAATAAGGGATAGATCAATGATCTGACCACTTCTCTAACTGTACGCAGCCCTTAAGATAACTTCTATGAGAACCTCAGAGCTTGTGTAGTAATTTTCAAAGAGGTCCCTTGGCCCCTTTTCCTAAAGGGAAAAGATTCCCCACCCTATCCTAGGGTGATAACTAACACAATGTGGCAGGTCTGCAAGGCCATCCTGGTAACATGGTTGGGAAATTCACCCTTGCAGAGACTTCAGGAGTTTAAAGCACCTCAAACAATTCCTGTGGAGATCTTCTCAAGATCTGTATTGAAGACCTGCTCCTGGAGCCACCTCCTGATGGCTATCTCTGCTCAGTAACCAGTGCCACCTGCAGTTTGGGGATTCAGTCATTGTGCCTTAAGTTGGCGGGTGACTTTGCCTCTGGTGTGTGGGGTTCCACAATGTGGAACTTGCTCGTTCTAGATTTAAAATGTGCCTGAAGACTTTTTATTCCCCTTCCTCCAAGTGATCTGATGCTTGACAAACGTTTGCCGAATTCTGAATGTTAATTAAATTGGTTGGTATATTTTCTAGACTCACTGAGTACAGTGGGGGGAAATGCAAGCAGAACTGAAGTTTTTCCAAAGGATTTATTTGCTGACCTATTATATTCAAATTGTTTGCTGCAGTCAGAAAAATTAAAAAACAAAAACAAAAACAACTTGCTTTGCAGACAGCTTTGTATGGTTGTATAGTGTTTCTGAAAGGGGAAAACTGCTGTTCTTTATGTTGATGGCCCCATTGAATTTTGTCCCCTCTCCCTGAGTGGTCACTCAGGGAGAGGGGACAAAATTCAATGGGGCCATTGAAAAAGCTTCTTGCTGAACTTTGAATGTTTAAATTGGTTGGAATATTTCCTGGTCTTACTGAATGCAATGGGGGGAAATGCAGGCAGAGCTCAAGTTTTTTCCAAAGCTTTTATTTGCTAATTTGTTATGTTCAGTCTTCTTGATGCAGTGTGAAAACTTTAAAATTCTTGCTTTTCACACAGCCTTGAGTAGGTGTTTCTGAAAGGGGGAAATAGCACTGATCTTCTTAGTTGTGGTCACCCTGTTGATTTGATGTTACTTACAATATTGGCATCTTAAAGATTTTTTATTTCCCCCCCCGCTTTGGCCTTGGAGCTTTCAGGAAGGTGCTATATAAATGCTTGATGATAATGATTCTGGACACACTGAAACAAACGACATAATACCCCATGTGAAATTTTAAAAAACCCAGCTACAAATGGAGTAGTTAAATTTTGGAGATCTTTTGGAGGGAGGATGATTGCCCTGGCACTTAGGATTCTGGAACAAAAGCTTTGCCCCCAGGCAGTTCATGGAGCAGAAATTCGGGGTTCTGCTACTGGAGCTGACCTTAAGGTCTTTCAAAATAGCCTGTTACGGAATATCCTGGGTGTACCTAAGGACACCCCTTCCTATATGTTTAGATTGGAGACCAGCAGGGGTTTGCCAGTTAAAATGAAGACTCATTTGAATATGATATATTACTGGCTGCGTGTGTTGTCTATGCCCAAAGATTGTTTGCCCAAGCTCTGCTGGAGTGAGCAAGCCCAATATGATATTGGCTTTCCATGGAGGAGCAATCTTGACCGACTACTAAAAACAGCTGGCTTCTTTGTCGAGTTTTTTTTTTTTCCAGGTATGGGTCAAGGCAGAGCTAAATTTATAATTAAGACCAGATGGCAAGACATTTTTGCACAATCTGATCTGACTGCAATTTCCTCTGCTAAAACAGCCCCTTGGTATGGCAAATTCAAATCCCAACATCAGCTGGAGCATTATTTGACTGCCATAGGTAGCTACGCATTACACAGGGAGCTCACTTTATTGAGATTCCAACAGATGGTTGTGGCTGGTCGTTACAAGAATATTCAGTATGACCAGAGATTGTGTTTTTGTCACTCGGGTCAGTTCGAGGACCTTCTGCACTATCTGTTTAGCTGTGCGGCATCAGCAGATATCCAATCCAAATTATTGACTTCCCTAATGGCAGGTAAATTATACTGGGATACTGCTTTGAAATTGTCATTCTTGCTGTCAAGCCCTTCAGTTCAGACTACTTTGAAGGTTCCTAACTTTGCACATGTTCTTGCCACACTTGTAGGCACTCCCTGCAAGACAGGGAGGTTGCTTGCAATTCCCCCAAGGGGTTGTGTGATTGACTTGCATGGTAATTTATGTCTGGGGTTAGAGCAGTCTAATTTTATGTTTTTATGCTTTATGGTTAAGTGACTCTTGATCTTTATTGCTATGCTGTGCTTCTGTGTTTTTTGTGTTAATTGTTCTTTTATATGTGATGATTTAATTTAGTTATGACTTACAGTTGAAACAAATAAACTTTTTACTTATGTAATACCCACTGGAAACAACGGAGGCAATAATAATGGGATTGGCAAATGATAATGGGCATTAATTGGCTGCAAAGCAATACAATCAAGCTGCATCTTTAGTGGGAGCAAGAGTGTGTGGAATAATGAGGAAGGCACAGGAAAGAGTAAGTGGATGACAGGAATGCTGTCCATGGTCTCCTTGTCACTCCTCCCAGTCACTTATTTCACCAACAACCTTGTCATTCTACCTGCTTGTCATGGCATTCCTCCTATCGTTCCACCCAAGTCTTTGCTACTGCACGCGATCCCCATAGCCTCTTCCTTGTCATTCCACGCAGTTCCTATTCATGCCACTCAGTTTGTCACTTCACTCCCAGTAGCCTCCTCCCCCTCTCCCTGGCTCCATTATTATTATTATTATTATTATTATTTATTATTATTTTTGTCATTCCACTCCTCCTCCCCTTATTATTCCTGTTCCCTATTGGAGATGCAGTGCCATTGTATTGCTTTACAGCCCATTAAAGCATATTGTTGTTCACATGTTTCTGTTGTTGGCCGATTGGTATTTGTGTTCCCTCTTCTGTTTCCCAAAGTCATTCCATGTCATTCATTTTAAAATTTCCAAGGATTCTGGCCTCTAATAGCCTGTAGTTTCTAGATATGAAAATGTCGGCTTGAACTGTACTTAAACCTATGCTGTCTCTGTTTGAATTTCTGCTGGCTTTGGGAACTGACCCACACTGGTGCATCCAGGGGCTTTTATTCTGCTTGAGTTGCCAATTGGCAATCCAAGAGCAGGGATGGAAGGGGCTGGTCTGGGGGGCAGTGATGTGGGGCGGAACATTTTCCGGTTCTAAAAATGCATTGTTTCATATAATTAATTAGTAACATAGTGAATGGAGAACTATACCTAATTCCAATGAAAATAATTTCCAAGTAAAGCTTTGAATTTGTTTGAACATTTAAACCACATTAATTGTGCTTTATTGAATTCCCCCTCCCCCCTCCCTAATTTTTTACTTCAGTACTTTTGGCTATTGTAAAAAAACTTTTGAGATATTTATTCAGCACATAAATTTTAAGTGTCATTTTTGAGTTTTGTTTACTAAGTACACATCAAATAAACATGCTAAATCAAATCCCAATTGATTTAGGGTATTGAAAAAATTTTCGGAAAATTTGCATCTGAAAATTTGCAGAAAAAATTTCTGGAAAACCCACATCGCTGCTGGGGGTGATGCAGTGTGGTTGAGTATCTAAACTTTAAGTTGTCTGTGCTGCTTCCTAAGTATTGTGCCCCATGCCCCCTCGCATGTGAACCCTTCCATTCATACCCTCCTCTCTCCCAAATGCAGCTGAAGTGGGGGTGGGAGTTGACAGAACTGTTTGCATTCTTTCAAGCATACTTGAACAAGTTTCTGGAAGCTAGGTTCATTAGCAACTATTATTTATTTTATTTTTATTTATTTCCTTATATTTATATGCTGCCCCCCATGCCTATGGCATCTCGGGGTGGCTTCCAACATAATATAAAACAATTTTTTTAACATAAAAAGTCTACAACATCTTAATTAAAACAAATTTAAAACACCCCCACAGAAATTAACCCCCTCCCCTCCCCTCGGAAGGCCTGGGCAAACAGCCAAGTCTTACAAATACGTCGAAAGACCAACAGACCCGGGGCCAGGCGAGCCTCCTCCGGGAGGAAGTTCCACAACCGCGGCCCGACCACCGAGAACGTCGTCTCCATTGTGGCCCCCCGTCTTACACGGGGGACCTCCAGAAAGGCGCCCCCGGTGGACCGAAGGGATCGCTCTGAGGCGCGGAGGGCGCCTTTCTGGAGGTCCCCCCCAAGATATGAGGGGCCCAGACTGTGCAGGGCTTTGTAAATCAATACTAACACCTTGAATTTGGCTCGGTACGCTATAGGCAGCCAGTGCAGAGCGCGGAGCACCAGTGTTATGTGCTCACGCCGCCCCGTCCCCATCAGGAGACGGGCTGCCACATTCTGCACTAGCTGCAGCCTCCGAACCAGAAACAAGAGAAGCCACACGTAAAGCGCGTTGCAGTAGTCTAGCCTCGAGGTGATGAAGGCATGGACGAGAGTGGCCAGATCGGGCCCGGAGAGGTAAGGTCGAAGCCCCTGTACCAGGTACAGCTGGCGAAAGGCAGCTTTAGTCACCGCCTCCACCTGCCGATCCAGACGGAGGCCTGAATCCAAAACCACCCCCAGACTCCGAACCTGAAGAGCAACAGGCGGGTGAACCCCCCATCAGGGGGCCAGCACCTCCCCCGCCCTTCCCACCACCATCACCTCCGTCTTATTGAGATTGAGCTTCAGTCTGCTCTGCCGCATCCAATCCGCCACGGCCTCCAAACATTGGGAGAGTAACGAGTAAGTATTAGCCAGGTAGGTTTGGAGAATGTAACCTCTTGCTATTAGGAGCTGGGAGTGAACAGCTGGGAATGGATTGCCCCATTGTGACCTGCTGGGTACTTCTCCCAAACAACCGAGATTGGCCAGTCAGAGACAGGGTGCTGGGCTCGATGGACCATTGGTCTGACCCAATATGGCACTTCTTATGTTCTTACTCAGGGCCCCGATGCTTCCACAGAATGTTTTTTTTAAATTACACGTGAGTCTGTGGGGCTCCTAGGCTGATTCTGTATGTCCCTTACCCCCACCTGACCGGGCTGGATTGGGTGGGAGGATGGGGTTGCCTTTCTCCCTCCCCAGCCCAGCAACTCACCTGGCTCCGACTGCTTCCCTCCCTCCCACTCACCCACTCTTACCATCAGCAGGAGGCAGTGGCAATGTGCTTTTTCAGAAAATCCTGGGCCCTGGAGGAGTGGCAGCAGACACTGGAGCTCCTAGGCAGCTGTTGTGGGAACCTCGGAGTTAGCTGCCACAGCTCAGGACCTTACAGCATGGCATTCGGGCACATGCATGCCATCTTTTCCCTCTGGGGGCCTACTGGAAGTTGTAGTTCAGCATGCCTCCTGGGGAAAAAGATGGCACGCATGCACCTGAACGCCATGCTGTAAGGTCCCCAGTGCCAGCGGCTAACTCAGAGGTTCCCACCACAGCTGCCTAGGAGCCCTGGTGTCTGACAGCAGTGGTTGCTGTTGCTCCTCCTCCAGGGCCCTGGATCTCTGAAACAGTATGTTGTTGCTGCCGCTGCCACCTCCTGCTGCTGATGGTAAGAGTGGGTGAGTGCGAGGGAGAGAGGGAAGCAGCTGCAGCTGGGTGAATTGCTGGGCTATGGGAGCACGGGGGTGGGGGGCAGCCCAGCAAGGATGGAGGACAGAGAGCTTCTCTTGCAGCTGTTGCTCTGGGCTGGGTGAGGAGGACGCACTTTAAAGAGTGAAATAAATCAAACATGCATGTAATGTTTCCTTACCTAAAGTAGACTTAAACCCTTGACCTGCCAATTTTCTTTTGTAGCCCCTGGTCTACAGGAGGAAGTGCTCGTTCCCCTGTCTTTGATTTGCCCACAGTTCTTTGCATTTTGCTCAGTATTGCATGCTGCCAACCTCATGTAGTCTTTAGATCCGTATTCACTGTGTTTCTATGCATTGTGTATTCCATACTAATGTGTGACATTTCTGGAGGTCCCGCTCTCTGCCTCCCCAACTAATACTGCATTCACACCTTTACAACGGTACGGTGGTGGTGCTTCCGCAAGACAAAGATGTGGTGGGGGAAGGAGGCAGAGGCTGGAATTACCGCCAGTGTGAATGGGGTTTTGCCGCAACTTCACTCGTGAATGACAGGGCTCAAAATCTAGCCCTGTGATTCACAAGCGAAGTCGCGGCAAAACCCTGTTTGTACCGGTGGTAATTCCGGCCTCCGCTGTCTTCCCCCGCTGCGTCTTTGGATTGTGGGAGTGCTGCCGTCGTGCCCCTGTAAGGTGTGAATACGGTATTAAAAAGTCCACCAGATGCCACGGCTTCTGCGAGTACAACCGTGAGGTTTGCAGGGCCCTTTAATACTGCTGCCCTGACCAGGATGTTCCTCTTGTCCATTGGGTGGTCTAACCATGAGTTGACGTAATGTATACAGTTCCAGTCATTGCTGTTTAGGAGAATGTGTTAGAAATAGAGGGGAATTCAGAAGAGACCAACAAAGATGATCAAAGGTTTGAGATACAAGAGCTATGGGGAAAAGGAACTGGAATGCTTAGCCTAGAGGCAGGAAAACACCTAATGGAGGACATGATCACAGCCTTTTAGTATTTAAAAGGCTCCCATAAAGAAGATGGGAAAATAATGATTCTGTCTCGGTGCAGGGGCTTTGGACTTGGTCACCCTTGGAGTTTCTTCCAGCCCTGAGATAAGTAATTCGAGTAAATAACAGCTTCCTATCTCCTATTTGAACTAGGGGACACCCGATGAAATGAAGTGACAGCAGATTTTTAACAAAGAGAAGTACATTTCTCACTCAACACATAATTAACCTGTGGAACTCATTGCCAGAGGGATGGTGTGAAGACTGATAGCATGAACGGGGTTCAAAAAAAGGACCAAGTTGTTAGAGGATAGATCCATCATCAATGGCTATTGGTGAGCAATGAGACCTCTGACTGGGGGTGGGGGATGGGAGTGTAGCAGGAAGTGGATCACTCTGTTATAATAATCTGTTGTGCACTTCTCTAAAGAACCAGCTACTTTTGGAGCTAGATAAACCATTGGCCTGGGGCAATCCATCAGGGACTATTCGCTTACAGTTTTGTCACTAGAAATCCCAGTGATAAGGGGGAAAAAAACACAATCCTCACCCATGGAGACGACAGTGATGTAATTCTCTTGCATGATGTTCTTGCAGAGCCTTGGGCTTCGCCGCCTGGGGGGCAAGGGGTTCCAGGGGCCCTCAATGGGATAGACAATCACCTCCTCAGAGAAGTCAGGCACCTAAAAGTGCAAGCACCCCTCTATTCTCAGTACTGGTTGCCCCAGCTGTGGTCCCACCAGCTCAGGGCAGGCACAGGACATCAAGAAACACTCGCCCTCCAGCTAAGCCGTTATGCAGGAATTTTCCCCCATCCCCCGCCTGCACAAAACCCACACCAGCAGCTCCTCCTTACCTGAGCCAGGTCTGCTCCAGCCATTTCCTTTAGGATGGAATGCTCACTCATAGGGGTGTTCTCCTGCAGCCTGTCAGGGGAGAGAATTGGGGAGATCTCAGAATGGGCTTCACTCTATTTCAAATCCCCATCTTGATTCTTTTTCAACCCCCCCATTTTCTATGATTCTAGCTCCTTCTCTGCTGTTCGGCACTTTAGAGCAGGGAGGCACTTGCCTGAACTTGACCCCAAGTTGTCCCCAGATCCCCCCCCCAGGTGTGACCCCAATTTGGCATTTAAATATAATCCTGTGACCTCAGACAGCAAGAGAGAGACAAAACGTGGCAACTAGCAATCATGGGCATGACCCCATCTGCATTTCGCAGGACCCCATTTGTAGCTCTGACTCATAGCTTGGAACCTCAGTCTTAGCCTCCGCCCTGGTGGGAAACCACTGGGTCCCTTTATCCCAGCAGAGCCCCAGGACTAACACTCCACTCCCCCCCACCCCACATACTGTAACCAAGCACCCCAGGGACAGAGTCTGGAGGAAGGGGGGGGAGAAATCCACCTGGGAGCAGTGTATATCTCCAAAGAGGCAGGGACTTAGCTTTGCCTATCTCTATGGCCAGGAAAGTCACTCTGCCCAGAGGGAGGCAGGAGAGGGAGCTGAGCAGGGCTGGGAGCTTGGCCCCTTTCTCCCCATGTTTTCTCTTCTCATATCCTCTCCCTTTCCCCTCATGAACTCAGTTGCTGTCCCATTCCAAGGCTCACTCCCACCCGCCCACCCTCTAGGTCTGGCTCCTGCAAAAAGGGACCTTTAGTAAAAAGAGCTCCTTTTCTACTTGCCCCCCAGCCCCATTCCCACTTACCTGAAGTTATTGGTTGCAGAACCCATGGCTGCTCCAGAGGCTAGATCCAGTCTCAAGAGCTCCACCATACCCACCAAGGGAACTTACAAGTGAAGGTCTCTCCCAGGCACAGACCCAACTGGAGAGGAAGAAGTTTTCAGTCCAGGCTCCCAGGTTGCAATGGAGGCAGCAGCAACCTCGGAATTAGCTCAGCCCCCAGCCTGCTGGGGGGGGGAGGGAGAGCAATCAGCATCCCCTCCCTTAGCAAGAGCCAGAGACCTCTTGTGGCAGCAGATTAGGAAACCTTATCCTCATACTCAGGTGTGAGTGAGTGAGTGAGCTATCTGGGGCCAGTGCAATCAAAGCAGCATCCTCCTCCTCCCTCCCCCCCCCCCCTGCAAAGTGCTGTGCAAGACCCTCAACCACACCCCAAAGTAAACACAACTCCCTCCTATACAGCAGGGGTGGGAAACCTCAGGCCCAGGGGCTAAATACAGCCCATGGCTAGTTTTAATGTGGCCCCTTTCCAGATAGAATAATCGAATCTTAGAGTTGGAAGTGACCCCAGAGGTCATCTAGTCCAACCCCCTGCTCAATGCAGGAAACCCACAGCTACAGCCTCTGTTTGAAAACCTCCAGCGAAGGGGAGTCCACCGCTGCCCTAGGCAGTCTGCTCCGCTGTCAAACAGCTTTTATGCTGTTAGGAAATTCTTCCTAATGTTTAGCTGAAATCTGCTTTCTGGTAATTTGAGCCCATTGGTTCTAGTCTTGCCCTCCAGAGCAACAGAGAACAAGTCTGCTCCATCTTCTATGTAACAGCCCTTCAGATATTTGAAGACGGCTATCATGTCTCCCCTTAGTCTTCTCTTCTTCAGGCTAAACATACCCAGCTCCTTCAACCTTTCCTCGTAGGACTTGGTTTCCAGACCCCTGACCTTCTTTGTCATTCTTCTCTGAGCCTGTTTCAATAGGGTCAATGTCCTCCTTAAAATGCGGTGCCCGGAACTGCACGCAGTACTCCAGATGAGGTCTGACCAGCACAGAATAGAGTGGAACTATGACTTCTCATGACTTGGACACTAAAATTGGCCCCTGGATCTAGTTCCTACTCCCACGCACTGAAAAACTGAGCTTAGGGTAAGGGAGCAGAGAGGAGGGCATGCGCACAAGGGTAGGGGACAAATCCATAAAACAGATCCATGAACTCTGCACCCTGTTCTTCCTGAGTGAACCCTCCCCCTCCCCGCCCCCCCATTTCCACGTGCCCCTTGGAACTTGTACTAGTTTTCAAAATGGCTTTTAGGACAGAATAGTTTCCCCAGCCCTGCTATTCATCATTCCTGTCTGGGACGATTGTCCCCCTGACTGCATAAAGAAGAGTGAGAGCTAGCGTGACCTGGCCTAATGAATAAGATGCTGGTCTGGGGTACTGGGGTTCAAATCCTGTCCCAGCCATGAACTTACTGGGTGGCCTAGGGCAAATCAATTCCCCCCCTCCACTCCCCCTTTGTAAAATGGGAATGATGATTTACCTCAGGTTTATTCTGAGGGTAAAATACATATGGGGCATAATCCTCCACCGTTAAAGTCAGTGTGAACTGACACTTGCACCCCAGGAGGATGCCAAATTTTGAAAGCGCTATATAAAATAATAATGATAATGTTCAAGCTGATTGACCAGCATATAAAATGGCAACATACCTCCCCAGATTATCAGCAATGATGGGAAGCAGGCAGAGATGGCATCAGCATGGCACAAACCGGGACACCTCCAGAAATCTCCCTTGATCTCTGCCTGACGGCACCCTCCTCTCTGCCCCTGCTCTGCCCATTGTAAATTCTTAGGATGGGGGACTCGGTTCAATATAAAAACACTCATGGCAAGTGTTACAGATATTGCCAGAATAAAAGAGAAGGAGAGGTCTTTGCAGAATCTGTCACAGGGAGGGATGGTGGCAGGCACTGCCGAATCAAGGAGGCTGAGATTGGGTCCCCCAAATCCCTATGTCCACTGGTCACCACTGTCTATCCCTGATCCAGGAAAGGCTGTTCTGTAGTGTGATGCCAGCTCTGCTGTATCTCCCATATTTCCCATGATTGGACATGGTTTCTCCCTGTAGCTCTTGGAGACAAAGCTTTACGCAGTTCCAGACTGAGAAGCATCTCCCTTGCACTTTCTCATATTTGAGACGCTGAAGGGGAATGTACTCTTCCCTTGCTCATATTTCTTCTTTGTTGCACTAGCGGTATGGTCTTTCATCTCTGTGCTTGGTGGGTGCTCTGTGCCTCCTAATTCCCACCTCTTGACTGTGGTCTCTGTTTCTGTCCTTGGTGAGATCCTGTCTTTGTTTTACACATTTCACCATGGTGAGGCAGTCTGCTAGCACAATTGTCCTCAGCAGGGATCTGTAGCAGTCTTCTCCTTTTCTCTAGCTTTAGTTCTTCAGGGTGATTTTGTATATTTGGTGGCCAAGCAATTTTAGCATCTTCCTTGTGTGACTGCTGTGCTGGACATGTATAGCTGGGTGGTGGTGCTTCGTAGCAGCAGGCTAATGCTGAGGAGGGGCTGGTGGTTTCTCTGCTGCTTTGTCCTGCAGTACCGGCAATTGCAGGTCTTGTACCAGATTGGAAGCTTCCCCTTCTCCTCCTCCTGCTACCAGGCAAAGCTCTCATGGCCGTGTGCCCCAAAGAGGCAACACTGGGGGTGAAGGGTAGATGTTGGGGCTGTGGCTGCTCTTTAGGATGCAATGCTGGTTTGAAGAAACGGAGATCCATTGTAGCCACCGCGTCCTCCCCAAAGCTCTACCCCGGTAGATCATTCTAGAAGCGAGAGGGAGGATGTGACGAATGATGGACCAGGTAGCCCTGTCAGGGGAGGGGAAGAGAGCCCCCTGGCCAATGGCATGCCCGCAGCTGTAGGCATAAAAAGATCCATACTGGGTCAAGACTGATGGTCCATCCAGCTCAGCATCCCGTCTCCAACAGTGACCACCCTTGGTCGCTTCACAGAAGTACACAACAGATCCTAACGAAGCGATTGATTCCTTGCCATCTGCTCCCAGCAGTCAGAGGTTAAGTTCTCCAACCAACTTGATGAATAGCCATTGATTCTGCCCTCCCAAGAACTTATCCAATCTCTGTTTAAACCCAGCTATGCTATTGGCCTCGACAACATCCTCTGGTAACCAGTTCCACAAGCTAAGTGTACGTTGAGCGAAAAAAAGTACTTTTTGTTTGTTTTAAATCCGCTGCTGGTTTTGTTTCATGGAATGCCTGCCCCCCCCCCGCCCCCAGTTCTAGCATTGTTTGAGAGGGTAAATAGCAGCTCCCTATTTATTTGTTCCATGCCACTCATGATTTTATAAACCTCTTCTCCTATCCCTCCTCAGTCATCTCTTCTTCAAGCTGAAGAGCTCTAACCTATCAGACCGTTCCTCATATGGAAACTGTTGCATACTGTTGATCATTTTTGTTTCCCTTCTCTGCGCCTTTTCCAGTTATACTATAACTTTTTTGAAATAGATAGAACTAGAACTGCACACCAAGTGCAGGGGTGGGTGATACAAGAATGAAGGATGGCTAGCATAGGTTTTTATAAAATAATGTGTGATGCAGAGTAAACGGGGAGCTGTTATACCCCTTCTCCGAATTTTAGAACTAGGGGATATCTGATTAATTTAACTGGAAGCGGGTTTAAAACAAGCAAAAGAAAGCGCCCAGTACTCGGTTAACCTGTGGAACTCCTTGCAAGGGAATTGAAGGTCAGTAGCATAATTGAGTTCAAAAGAAGGATTGACAAGCGATAGGTCCATAAATAGCTATTAGCCAGTTTGGTTAGGGGATGACACCTCTGTCAGGAGCAGAGTGAAGCAGAGGTAAGCACGTGCACCTGCATCTTCTCAAACTCATGAATGTATCCTTGTCTCTTCTGATGTTCACCTCTCCCTCGTCTTCCCCCTTCCTTGTCTCTTAGATTGTAAGCCCTTTGGGGCAGGGACCTGTCTGTAACTAGTGACTGTACAGTGCCAGGTACATTGCTGGTGCTATATACATTGCAGGCTGCCAGTGGCAGGAGGGGTGGGGTAAAAATGTTTTAAATAAATAAATATATAAATAAATAATAATTATGACCTGCTATGCCCTTTTGTGAAGCATCCAGGATTGGCCACTGTTGGGCTAGATGGCCACCATCGTGCTAACTATGTGTGTTTTTAAATGAACAAGGCGATGGGGGGGGGGGTGCAACATGGCTCTGCCGGAGAGCCCCCATGCAGGTGGAGTGTGTGGGGAAGGATTCTAATGGGCAGCACCCAGCATGGCTACAGAGGTAGCCCTCATACACTCCCCCCTGCCATCGACCATGGGGAACGGCCCGGGGGAAAGTGCACTGGGCTGGCCTTTGCGAGTGACATGTCCCGGGTGCAAGTTCTGGGGAACTCGGGCTTCCAGCCAATTCTTATGACTTGCAAGGGTCGCTTCCCCCTGCCCACAGTGCCTGTAAGACGACCTGTTTGCTACCACCGTTCATATGGGCAAGGGCTCCATGGAAGCCCATTTCTGTGCATCCATTTGACTTGCCCTGCACAGAGCACTCAAGGCTTCCCACCAGTGCTCTGTGAGTGGGTGCTCCACGGGAACGCGCATCCACCTTCAGATGGGTGGTTAGATCCATAGCGTCTTGGTGGCCATGCTGGGTAGCATCTCATTTGAAAACACCCTATGTTCTTACCTACAGGAAACCGCCCTGTTACCAAGGCTTGGAGTTGTATCCTGTTCCTTATGATATGAGGGGGCTTTAACTTTCCCAGGAACTGACAGCTACTGGCAAAAAAAAATTCTCTTATAAAAAAAATGCCTGCCATTCTCTCATTACTTTCAATGGGACTGAAGCCAAACAGTGCTCAGTCAAGATGGCCACTGTTCCCTAGCAGCAAACAGGCTGCCCCTAGTAAGTATGGCTGCCTGTTTCAATTGTTTGCCAAGGGAGTGAAGCCAGATACTTTGCCTCTGGGAGAAAAGGGTAGGATGGGTCCTGGGACAGGTCACCAGAAGACTGACCAAAGCAAAAGTTACAAAATCAAATGCCAGCTGCCTCCCACACCAAAAAGAAGGAGATTAAAAGGAGTAAAAGAATCCCTAGTGTTTTTCATTTGCCTTCTGATTTCTGAGATTGTGAATATCACAATCAGGTTCCTCTGCACCAGTGGGTCGTAAACTTCTTTGAACTGCACTCTTCTCCCCCCCTCCCCAATTGTCTGTTGTTGAAGCCCCTCCCCACCCTCATCTTGCTCCTTCTCTTCCTTTCCTCCTTCCCACCCTCCAGATACGTTGCTGGCGCTATATAAATAATTTGGGGTGGTCTTTCAGATGCAAATTCTTATCGGTTCTTTTTTGTTTCATTTCCAAAAGTTATAGGATTTAAATATGGATTTGTATTACGGATCCTTATTTAAATCAAATAAAAAATCATAAGCAAATTAATTACTGCTCATGGCACAAATGGCTGCCAGACTTTTCGGTTTTTCTTTTTCAAAATGGCAGTGATGCTGCCGCCACCGTTTTAGAAAAGGGTGCATATGCACTGAATGGTCCGGTGGCCATTGCGAACGCGCAGTAATTTTTAAAAACTTTTTTTTAGAACCGAACCAAGGTTGTCACACTGTCCCAGTTCCTTTCGGATTAATCTGTAATGGCCCATTTACGGATTTAATCCAAATCCAAATGACCAACCCTATAAATAATAATAATAATAACAACAATAGCTAAAAGTACTAGAATCTTAAATCCTTTTCAGAAATCCTTGTGATTGCGTGGCTCACGTTTAAAAGATTAAACAAATTAGCTCAGATAATATATTTTATTGGATCCGTTTCTGTTGGGGGAGAGAGTGGAAACGAGTTGCATACTGGTTTGGCCACTAGATGGCACTATCATTTTTACTGTAGCCAAGCAAAACTGGAGATCGCGCTTTAATCCTGCTTGAAAGCTTTGTTATCCCCATTGCTGTTTGCTGAAAGTTAGGTCTCAGCAATAGATATTAATTAAAAAGCAATTTTAAAAATAGATACTAACAAAAAACAAAAAACAATTAACCAAAATAGTAGCCTTGTTGCATTCAAAATCCATTTGTCTAATATTTTTTTTTGTAATACTTTGTTGGTCTGAGGTCATGTGATTACATTTAAATCTAACAGACACACAAGAAAGTTTGGGAAGCAATAGGCTGGCGAGCTTGCCTTTGCAGCAAAGCACCTTATCAGGGAATAGCCATCACCCGTCATTGTTCCCATAATCAGATGGCCTGTATAAATCCCATTTTTAGCCATGACCTAACGAGGTGGCCTTAAGTCAAGTCATAGCACCATAAAATATCAACGTTGGAAGGACCCTCGGGGTTCCTCTCGTCCTGTCCCCGGCTTCGATGCAGGATGACGACAGCTACAACGTCCCCTGACAGAGGGCTGGCAAAAAAACAAAAACCCTCCTGTGATGGGTACAACCTCCCTAGGCAACTTGTTTCTGTTGCCAAACAGCTCTTAAGTGTTAGAAATTTTTTTTTTCCTGATATGTAACCAAAATCTATTTATTTATTTATTTATTTATTTATTTTCATTATTTATATCCTGCCTCTCCTGCCTAGGCAGCTCTAGGCAGCTTACAAAAGTTAAAAGATCATTTAAAAATATACATAAAATACACATAAAAGAGAAGCATAAGAATAAAAATTAAAACCCCATCCTCCCCACCCACCTCCCTCACCAAAGGCCCTGGCGGAACAATATTTGAGTCCATTATTTCTAGTTCTGCCGTCTTTCTTTTAACCTTTCCTCATAATAGAAGACTTGCTTTCCAGACCCGTCATCATTTTTGTTGCCCTCTTTTGATTATCAACATCCTTAAAATTAGGTACCCAGAACTGTCTGGTCACAGTAATCCGGGTGAGGTCTGACCAGCCCCCAATAGAGTGGAATTATTATCTTTGCTGACTTGGAGACAACGCTTCTGTTAATGTAGTCTGAAACTGCATTAGTCTTTTTTGCAGCTTACATCACATTGCTAACTTGTGTTCAGTTTGTCATCAACCACAATCCCTAGACCCTTTTCACATGTGCTGCTGCCAAGGCAGGCATCTTTTGCATTTGTTTTTTCTTCCCTACATGCAGAACTTGACATTTATCTCGGTTGAATTTAATTTTGTCAGGCTCTCTCAAGCCTTAGTTCCCCATCTGTAAAATGGGAATAATAATGACCTACCTCACTGGGTGGGTGTGAGGGTGATTTAGAGAAGAATGATAAAGCACTCTGAAAACTGAAAGCTGCATATAGCAAATAATAAAAATATCCTCCCCCACTGGGCCACACCCTGCAGCCATTCATGGCCTGGCAAGGGAGGATCAATTACACACCAAGGTTTCATCACATTTAAAGGTTGTTCAAAGAGCATTTTCAATTACTTTTCCTTCTCAATTAACTGCATAGGATTCAATGTCTGAAACAACCCAATGTAGTTCCCATCTCCCCCAGTGGCCTCCCTGACAACCATGGGTCTGTCCTAGAGAATAACTGGCCCACTGCTTGAGGTAAAAGACACGCTGAACTTAATGTTCTGTAACTGGCATGGAAATAGGAGTGCCAATTACTGGGATTATTGTAAAGATACAGTTCTAAAGGCACATATCCCTTCCCTGCCTTACCCTTGTTGGATACATGAGGCCTTTGAGTCAGACCGTGCATAGATTTAGAGTGTGGTGCTATCAGGCAGGCTAATAACACTCAACTGTCTTTATCTTTTTCATCCGACCTGTGACCTGGAGCCTCAGCCCATTGGGGGACTGTAGGCAGATAAGTCAGTTGAGAATGTATCTAGCCCTAAGCCCCTCTGACATAGCTACTGAAGAGAAGCAGCTGATAGGAGCCTCCACAGAGAGGTTTGTGTGGCATTTTGTGGTGGGGTGGATTTTTTTAAGATGGGAGATGTCTAAAACTGATGTAATGGCATGCTGGGAAGCTCCATTTGCAGAATCTTGATGTCCTGCCTGCAGAATTTGGGATTGTGGCTGCAGAATTAAATGGGTGGTGGGGAGGGGGGAAATGATTGCAGAATACACATGGCCCTGAGTATTGCTGATGAACTGCTTGTGCCCTGAACAGGGAACCTAAATACTCCAGTTAAAGGACCAGTCGCAGGAAGAGGAGTGTGAGAGATGCCCATTTCATCAGGAGAGAAGCTGAAGTTGGTAAAGACATACCTTTGAATCGTCCCCGTTAAAGATGCTACAAAAAAGAAGGGAAATCAGTTGTTTTCCATGGTCACTGAGGATAGGACAGGAGTGTGAATTACAGGAAGAAAGATTTGGGTAGAGTATTGGTGGGTGGGATGGGGGAGGAACACATAAGATTTTTAAAAATATAGAAGACTATTCAGCCAGGGGAGCAAATTCCTGATGGAGTGTGCAGAGTCCCCATCACAGGAAGTTTTAGAAATGGGTTCGATAAGCATCCATTGGGGTCAGCTGAAGTAGAATTAATCTCACCTCAGGGCAGAGGGACAAGGTCAGCTTTTAAGGTCCCTTCCAGTCCTGTAATTCCATGGTTCTACCTAATCTGAAGTCCTCCCCTTCTTTCATGAGGGATTTCGGAAGCAGAAAAGAAGATGGGTCAGTAACAAGGATCTTGGAGAGAGCCCTTCCTGCTCCTGGAAACTAGTGGGCCCCAGTCCAGAGTTTAGCAGGGGGATGGGCGGGGGGAAGCAGGGTCTGAACCAAATAGTCATCTCCAGGGAAGGAGAATCAGGGCAAGAGAAGAGGGATTTCAACCCAAGGAGATGGAACTGCTGTGGGGGAAGGGAGGGGAGGATGGATTTTCCCATTGTCCTCTTCCACCCCTTTGCAGAGAATAGTTGATTTCTTCTGACTGGAAGATTATCAGGGCCTCCCCTTCCTAGCTCATTCTGGCAGAGGGGCCTACAGTCAGCAGGGGTAGAACAAGTGCCCCAGCTCACACAGGGGACATGCAGCCCATCTCCCACTCCCCACCACCAGAAGCCCTGAGAGACTGGTGCTCTCCCCTTGTCCCCAAGGGTGCTCCCAGCCACTCCTGTGCTACCCAGGGTAGAAGTAGAGATTCTCTACTACCCATGCTCTGGTGAGGCCAATAAGAATATCCTGCTCATGTGTATGGGATGTCCTGCTGCTCCAAATTAGGGGGAGAGGAGAAATTTTCCCCTTAGGAAACAGAGGGAGAGGTCTTGCCTTTGTCTTTCCTCCCCTAATTGAATCAATATCAGTCAGCTTGGGTCACTAGTAAGTACTGAACCTAGGATCTCTGCAGCAAGTGTCATGGCCTTCTACAGTTAGAGCTAAAGCAACCAGTCAGAAGCTGAGGGTGAATGAAGCCTCTGTTTCATGAGAGTTATGTACTACAGGTTACATAAAGGAGCCAGAATCTTGTAGCTCAAATATGAAAAAACGTAGGGTTTTCAATCCAGAGGTGCCCAAGTTCAGTCTCTGCAGATGCTGCCCTACTGGGCTAGCTTATGGAGAGGTGCTCAGAATGATTTCCTACCCATGTGTGTCTTCCGATGCTTGGTGCAGGAGCTGGATGACATGAAGTCGTTCCCACATTCAGGGCATTTGTAAGGTCTCTCCCCTGTGTGGATTCTCTGGTGGATAATGCAAGATGAACTAGTCCCAAACTTTTTCCCACAGTAGGAGCACTGATAGGGCTTCTCTCCTGTGTGGATTCTTCTGTGTCTTCTTAGAGATTGCTTATACTTGAAGCAGCTTTCACACACAGAGCATTTATATACTACATGCAATTTGTGGACTGCCTGATGTCTGTGGAAGTTTCTATTGTTATGGAAGCTTTTCCCACACGTCAGGCATTTATAGGGTTTCTCTACTACATGGCTTCTACTTTGTGTTGCGGCGGATAAATCGTCCCTAAAGACTTCCCCACACCAAGAGAATGTACAGGCGCTTTCTCCCATGTGGAGTCTCTGGTGTCTAGCCAGGCTACAGTTATTCCTAAAGCTTTTCCCGCACTCATTGCACTTATAAGGCCGTAAATCTGTGTGGGTTCTCTGGTGTCTAACCAGATCAGAGTTATGCCTGAAGCTTTTCCCACATTCATTGCATTTATAAGGCCGTACATCTGTGTGGATTCTCTGGTGCCTAACTAGGTCAGAGTTAGCCTTGAAGCTTTTCTCACATGTGTCACATTTATAGGCTCTTTTCTCCATATGAATTTTCTGGTGTCTAACTAGGTCAGAGTTAGCCTTGAAGCTTTTCTCACACTCATTGCATTTACAGGGACTTTTTTCCGTGTGGATTCTCTGGTGTCCAACCAGGTCAGAGTTAGCTGTGAAGCTTTTCGCACACTCATTGCATTTATAGGGTCTTTCTGTGTGGATTCTCTGATGTCTAACCAGGTGATAGTTATACCTGAAGCTTTTCCCACACTCATTACATTTATAAGACCGTTTCACCATGTGGGTTCTCTGGTGTTCAACCAATTCACTGTTAACCGAGAAGCTTTTCTCACACTCATTGCATTTATAGGGCCTTTCTGTGTGGATTCTCTGGTGTCTAACCAGGTCGGAGTTAGCTTTGAAGCTTTTCTCACACTCATCGCATTTATAGGTTCTTTCCTCCGTGTGGATTCTCTGATGTCTAACCAGGCGATAGTTATAATTGAAGCTTTTCCCACACTCATTGCATTTATAAGACCATTCCACTGTGTGGGTTCTCTGCTGTTTAACCAAGTCAGTGTTAAACGTGCAGCTTTACCCACACTCATTGCATTTATAAGACAATTTCACCATGTGGGTTCTCTGGTGTCTAACCAAGTCTGCATTATCCTTGAAGTTTTTCACACACTCACTGCATTTATATGGCCTTTCTGTGTGGATTCTCTGGTGTCTAACCAAGTCTGCATTATCCCTAAAGCATTTCCCACACTCAGAGCATTTATGAGTTTTTTCTCTGTGCATTCTCTTGTGCTTAAGAAGGGCTGATTTCACTGTGAAGCCTTTCTTACACTCAGTGCATTTATAAGGGCTTTCTTCTGTGTGGATCCTCTGGTGCTTAACAAGATCTGCATTAGCCCAGAAACTTTCCCCATGGTCGGTGCATATACAGTGGTTTCCTTCCATGTGGATTCTCTGGTGTTTAACAAAGTCTGAATTATCCCCAAAGCTTTCCTCATAGTCAGGCCATTTATATTGTTTCATTACCCCATGGATTTGCCTATGTCTCATTAGTGCTAAGAGGTCCTTGAAGCTTTTATCACACTCAGAACATTTATGTGGCCTTTCTAGGAAGATTTTCTCATCATTGGGACTCGGACTTAATTTCTCTGCCATATGTCTACTGTAGCTTCTTTCGCACTCAGGGCATTTACAGTGTTCCTTGTCTGAGAGGATTCTCTGATGTGTAGCAATGGGTGTGTTTTCCCTGGAGCTTTTCTCGGAGTCTGGGGCTTTATTTGTTTTCTCTCCTGTGTATATTCTCTGATGATCAGAAAGGGATAGTTTATTTTTGTAGCTTTCCTCACGCTCAGGACATTGGCACAGTTTCTCTTCCATGTGGATTCTTTGGTGTGTAGCAGGAGAGGTGCTGGAAATTTGTCCAGAGTTGGGGCCCTTATTGGTCTCCTTTCCCACATGGGCTCTCAGATTATTAGAGAGGGATACTTTATTTTTGTAGCTTTCCCCACACTCAGGACATTGGCAGGGCTTATCCACCATGTGGCTTTTCAGATGTGTCTTGAGGGATTCTCCCTCTTTGAAGCCTATCCCACAGTCTTGGGATTTGTGAGGATTGGCTTTCCTGTGGATTTTCTGATGCCTATTGAGAGTTTTCTTTTGCAAGTATTTTTTCCCACAGTTGGGACATACATAGGTGGTCTCTTTAGTGTGTGTTTGCTGATGTGCGATAAAAGTGGCACTAACAATGACATTTTTACCATAGTCTGGGTCTTTGTAAAGTTGCTTTTCTGAGTGGATTCTCTGACACACCGAGCATGTGCAGAGTTTATCTCCTAGATGCATTTCTTTCTGGTTCTTTTCATCAAGATCTCTCTGCCTTCCACTGGATTGAACACTTTTACTGCCTGGGGCTTCTCCCTCCTCCTCATTTCCTTGAGTTCGTCTCTCTGTGTTTGCTAGCCTGGGGCCTTCCTGTAGAATATCATCCTCTTCATTCTCGCTTTCCATCCCATCATCTGCCAGGATAAAAAGAGAAACAGAACCCAAACAAGAGTCACTGACAGCAGTGTGAGTTTGGGGGGCAGGGAGAGGTGTCTGGAGAGGTGTGGGAAGGGAAGGGGAGATAAAGGAGGATCCAGAAAGGAAGATTCAGAAAAAGAGTTGCTATAGGGCTGAATGCAAAATCTTCACCTGGTTCTGATTTTGTTGGAATTGGGCATTTCTTTCAGTCTAAATGGATATCTGAACAAATGATCGGTTTAATAATTTCTTCCAGTTAGACCTAACAAAATATTATGGCCAAATGGCTGGTGGATTTTGTTTGGGTGGGGGGTGGGCATTACTGGGATTCCAATTGGAAAAAAATCCAACAGAATTCTGGTCGGAATGCTGGACAACTATTTTATTTTTACAGAAATGTCTGCAAAAATTGAACAGTTGTTCCAAACCACCCATAACATGCTGACTGTGGCTGTGAGAGGAGGCTTTAGGGGGAATTTATCATTATCTTTAGATTTATATCCCTCCCAATACATGCAGCTCTGGGTAGCTTACAACACCTGAATAATATACAAATACAACTACTAATCATTTCTATAGTGTTACTAGGTGTATGCAGTGCTTTACAGTCACAGATTTTTGAAGACGGGTCCCTGCCCAGTGGGCTTGCAATCTAAGTGGATACGGTGCTGGACTTGGACCTGGGAAACTCTGGGTTCCCAGGTCCAAGTCCAGCACCTTATCCACTACACCACACTGGCTCTCTACCCCATCCCAGCCCTCCTACCCATTCCAGTGTCTGTTGAACATGAGACTCCCCACCCCCAACCTGCTTCCCTGTCTCTTGGCCAAGGGAGATTCCGTACCCAAGTCTGTGCCGCCCCGTCACAAGGAGGTTGTGGTTGTCTCAAAATCACACGCCTCATTAAAAAAAAATCTACATTAATGCATAGAATAAAACTTTACAACCCTCCCCCCCCCCCCCC
>QEPC01007498.1:324596-336062 GCA_003113815.1 Sphenodon punctatus | reverse complement strand
CCAAGCAACCAAGATTGGCCGCTGTTGGAGACAGGATGCTGGGGTCGATGGTATGGCAGTTCTTAGCTTCTTACGGGTTCTGCGGTAGAACATCCCACAGGACTATTTACATCCATGGATGTAGCTGTAGTCCTGTATTCAGCTGGCCCCGAGCTGGCCCAATATACTTTGCCACCTTGGTAAAGCACCTTTCGGCACCCTGCTGGTGGGTTTAGCCATGAAGTCAGCAACCTGTCTTTCCAACGACTAGTAGGCAACACCTGGGACTGAAGAGCCTCCCTTGGGGACAGCTAAAGATTATAAGGCAGCTCCAAGGCACTAAGAAAGGAGGTTGAAGGCGGAAAGGGATGGGGAACTGGTTGGAAGCTGCTGCCGCTCAAGAAACCATAGCCAGGTACCCTCCCAGCTCTGGAATAGGGACTGGTAGGTGAAGAGAAATGGTAGATTATTAAAGCTTTGATTAATTATGCTTTCTGAACTTTTAAACTATCAATGTAAAAAGGTGGAAGGAACAAACCACTGCTGGGGAAGATTGTTATGGTCTCTGAAGTGTTGTCTGCAGCTCAGAGTAACAGGGTGGATCTTGCAAGTACTCCCCTAAGAGCACGGGCATAGATGACATGTAGGAAGGTACAGAGGGGCATGTGCCCCCCCCCATATATTTTCCCTGGTGGTCCAGCCCCCCACTTAGTCTAGTCCTCCCCTCCCTTGCCATGGTCCCAGGTAGGCAGGAAGTTGTCAGAAAGAGGAGGGGAGACTTCCTCGCAGCAAACAGCAGTGCTATGAGGGAGCAGGACTGCGGCCAGCAGGCTGCAGCGGTGCACATGACAAGGCAAGGAGGACCAGGGGTGTAGGAATAATAAGGATGGGCATTGCAGCTTTTGCGAGGCCCACAAAGGGGAGGGGGGAATGTGACACCAGATGCTGCTGCACCGCCTGTCACTGCCCTCTTCACTTCATCCAGCATCTGTGCAAGCATGGAAAGGGAGCCCAGCTGAGTGGGGACAAAATCCCTGCTCGGCTGCTCCATTGGCTTCAGGACAGTAGGGAAGGGAGAGTTGCAGAGCCAGTTCCATCGGGCACACAGTAGCAGCTGCTGGGGCAAACCGGGTTACAGGCCACATTTAGGAACTCCCACAGTGTGTGTGGCTGCCTGCTGCGGAGCAGAGACCCTGTTTGCCCCGGCTGCTGCTGCTGCGCCCTATGGAGCTGGCTCTGCACCTCTCCCCTCTGCTCAGCCTAGCAGCCAAGCAGAGATTTTGTCCCCATGCGGCTGGGCTACTTCTCCCTCACCTTGCTTGTGCAGATGCTGGATTCGGCTGTCCTCCCCAGGTTTCTATTTATGTGCATGTGTGCATGCCTGGTGTGTGTGTGTGTGTGTGTGTGTGTATAACATAAAAGTGTGTGTGTGCATGCATGCATGGTGCCGTGTGCTTGTGCATGCATGCATGCTTGCGTGGTGCTGTGTGGGTGTATGTGCGCGCATGCATGGAGCCGTGTGTACATGCATGCATGGATGGTGTGGTGCATGTGTGCGCATGCATATTGCAGTGTGCATGCATGGTGCCGTGCGCACGCGCATGCATGCATGGTGCCGCGTGTGTATGAGTGAATGCATGGTGCCATGTATATATGTGTGTGTGTGTGCATGCATGCATGGTGCCGTGTGTGTGTGCATGTGTGCATGGTGCCGTGTGTGTGTGCATGGTGCCTGGGGTGTGTGCGTGCATGGTGCCTGGGGTGTGTGCGTGCATGGTGGCTGGGGTGTATGCATGTGCGTGCATGCATGGTGCTGAGAGGGGTGTGGTGCCTGCATGTATATTGCTTGTGTGTGTATATATGTATGTATATGCATGCATGCATGGTGCCTTGGGGTGTGTGCGTATGTATGGTGCTGAGAGGGGTGCCTGCATGTATATTGCTGGGGTGGTGGTTCATGGTGCTGAGGGCGCATGCTGTGTGTGGTCCTGCACTGGCCTCTCTGCTCCACCTCACTAGGAACTCCTGCCCTCTCCACACACACCCCCACCCCAGCCTTTCCAGTTCCCATGCTCCATATTCCTCCGTCTCAGAAATCCTTCTCCTAGCCTCCCCACCCCCCTCTGCCTACCCCTGCCCTAGCAACCCCTCTCTGCCCTAGCCTCCTCACTCACTAGTGCCTGGCAGCTTCTCCCCAGCCCAACAGTTAGGAGAGGGGGGTGGGGTCCCTATTCTATTTTCTGCACCTGGGTCCATCCCAAACTAGCTATGCCCGTGAGGAGGCATGGTGGGACCAGAGGAGGAGGAGGGGAGATGAAGGCAGCAGAGCAGCAGGCTAACCTGGCCAGCTGGAGGATGAGAGAGAGCTTGCATGCTGAGGTGGCACAGACTCACCTAGCTGAGTGAGGAGGAGGACTGGAGAGACAGGGGCAGCAACTAAAGGCATGTGTTGGTGGTGGGGCCTCTTCCCCTCCAATTCCCCTGCATCCACTGCTGCCGCTAGGGTGGCCATACCTCCCTTTTAAAAGAGGACACTTATGAAAACTACATGTTGCAGGGCAGCATTGGTTCTAGTGCAGTCCTGCACCATGTGTTTTTCATAAGTGTCCTCTTTTAAAGGGTAGATGAGGCCACCCTAACTGCCCCAGCAATTGTCCCCTCCCCACCATATTAGCAATTCCTCTCTCTCTCTAACCCCTGCACCTCCACAGACTCCCACACAACAGCTACCTAGCCTCCCCCTTCACCAACAAGGTGGTGGTGGTGGGGGGCCTATTCTATCTTCTGCACCTTCTGGGCCCCTCCTTGCCTAGCTGTGCCCCTGGCCCTTGTGACAGGCAGGTTGGGCTAAGTGGGTCTGAGGCAGAAAGTTAGAAGTGAAAGGAGGGCCTTTAATGTGTGCAGGAAAAGGAAAGTCCAGATCACGGATCTGGCCTCAGACCTTGTATGCAGGCCCTCATCTCTGCTCTCTTACTCCGAGAGTGGTTAAAACACCAGCCACTCATCTCAAGAATACTGGGGTGCAGTTGTTGCAGTGTGGTTGTGGTGGGGTTTTTTGGGGGGGTAAAGCTTGCAATGTGGTTAATAATAACCTTTAAATTGTGCCCCCTCCACTCAATCACAAACCACCTATGAGCATGGGTGTAACTTTGGGGCATACTGACCCACATAAGCCCTGCCCCCATATCTGTGGAATTGCAGAGGGCGAAAATGTGCAGGGACGTGTCCCTTAAATCCTCCACTATAATTCCTCCCATGGATGCCCAGTCACATACGCATTGTAACCGGGTGAGCTAGTCCTGCAAGGTTTAATGGGCTCAGCTCCCCTGCTCCTAGCCAGCTAAACCTTCCCCATCTGACACTAGGGAAAGCTGATAGTGGTCAGCTGTGACTGGGAGAAATCATCTGAGTACAGTGGAAATAAAAAGTCCAGTTCTCACTGGGTAAGGGAGGGTTGCCAGGGAATCTGGGAGTTACAAAGAAGTGCTGCTGCTACCACCATCCTGGGAGAGGACTCCTGGAAGATAGGACCTGAAGTCTTCGTTTGCCACTAAGTGTCTTTGAGTTGTGTCTGGTTTGTAATTTAGTAAATGCAAGTCCACTGCTGGGCTGGAGTCCTGCAGTGAACAGGGGAAGCAGGAGTACTAGAGTAAAGCTGATTGGAGGAGAACTGTGAGTGTGAGATCTGTTTTTGTGGGACATAGAGGCATGGTCCCTACATGAGGTGTCTACGCTGGGGGAGAATTTCCCACACATACCAAAGGCAAGCCCAGTTTGGGGCTGAGTGATGACAACGGCTGCACCCACTTGCATTACAAGCTCCAGACCAAATCTTTCCATGTTGGAGGAAAGGAAAGATTTGGGACGTTGTGGGGGTGGTGCTTCGTTCTGAGTACCACTGTGAGGTCTTCAGGGTCCCTGAGTACTGTTGCCCTGGGCAGGATGCTTCTCTTGTCCACTGGGCAGTCTGTCCGTGTGCTGGAATGGTGGCCAGTTTTGGCCACCGCTTTTTAGAAAGGATGCAGAGAAACTGGAGAGGATTCACAAGATCGCAACAATGACAACAGGGCTCGAATGCAATAACTCTACGGAAAGGAAATGGGAGTGTTTAGCCTAGATAAAAGAAGACCAAGGGAGAACATGATCATAGCCTTCATGTATTTAAAAGACTGCCATAAAATGGATGGGAGAATAACCAGTCTCCATTGTTACTAGAGGCACTGGGTTGAAGTTGCAATTTTTAGTTAAATGTTGGGGAAATCTTCCTAACTGTGACAAAAGTTGGGCAATGGAACAAGGTGCCAAGGAAGTTTGTGGAATTTACTTTGCTGGAGATTTTTAAGAGGGGCTTGAAGGAATATTTGTCGGGGTGGTTTTGATCTAGTTGATTCTGTCTTGGTGCAGGGTTTGTGTATATGTGGGGGAAAATTCCTCGCTTGGACTTGATGACCCTTGAATCTTTTCCAGCCCTGTGATTTAGTAACTGGGTTAAAAAAACAGCTCCCCTCTCAAATTCATTCCCAGCGGAATGAGTGGCAGCAGATCTTAAAAAACAAAAACAAAACAAAACAAAACTTTTGTCACTCAATGCACAACCTGTGGAACTCATTGCCGGGGAGAGTGTGAAGGCCAATAGCATGAACTGGGTTTAAAAAAAACCTGACTAGTTCTTAACTTGTAAAAAAAAATTAAAAAATAAATGTCCCCCAGCCTGCCCTACAAGCCACGCTTCCCTGCTCCAGAACTTGTCAAAGCAGGGAACTGAACCCTGGTCTCGGACTAGCAGCCCAACCACTAGACTATCCCGCCTCCCTATAGCTGAATATAAAACAGGAGGACTTCTTGCAGTTTTATTTTATAGGCTAACATGTGCAGGAGTCAAACTAAACCATTCAGGATTTTTCTGCCTTTTGTTTCCAACCTCAAAATGGCTAATATTGGCCTTTTCCTAGTCTTTCCCATTTGGGGGTACACACTCCTACTGGGAGTATTTCTTGAGGCTCTACCACTTCTTGAATGTAATTGCCCTGGCAAGCTCCCCCACAAATTAAGTCCTGACTGGGACGACAGCTGCATCAATAGCTATTGGTCAATCAGGGAATGAGACCTCTTGACTGTTGGGGTGACCAGCAGTGACTAGCAGGAAAGGGACTGCTCCGTTATGACCTGTTGAATGCTTCTCTGAAGCCTCCAGCTGTACTGGCCACTGCCGGAGACAGGTTGCTGGCCTAAATGGACCACTGACCCGGGACACTCTGGCAGGGACTCTTCTCTGACAATTCCGTCATTAGGAACACCAGCAAAAAAGGGGGAAGCAATCCTCACCCATGGAGACGACAATACTGTAATTCTCTTGCATGGTGTCCTTGTAGATGCTTCGCTGTCTAGGGGGCAGGAGATCCCGGGGGTCCTCGGTGGAACAGATTGTCACCTCTTCAGAGAAGCTGGGCACCTGGAAGAGGAAGTGCCACCATCCTGTTGCCCCAGCTGTACTAGTCCCACCAGCTCAGGCACAAGACCTCAAGCTGCGCTTGCCCTCCAGCTGAGCTGTTATGCAGGAATTTCTCCCCCATCCCCCGCCTGCACAAAACCCACAAGCAGCTCCTCCTTACCTGAGCTGGCTCTGCTCCAGTCATTTCCATTAGGATGGGATGCTCACTCATAGGGGTATACTCCTGCAAACTGGGGGGGGGGGGGGGGGAGACTTCAGAATGGGCTTCAGACTGTTTCAAAACCCCATCTCTAGTCCCTCCCACGTGCCTTCCCTGCAGCCAGGAGCTTTGAGCAGTGGCTCCAATGCTAGATCCAGGGAAGTGCAGACCCTGTGCATTGGCAGAATCTGCCCTTACCTGAATCTGGCCCTAAGTAGTTCCCAAACTTTTTGCCAGTGTAACTCCATTTTTGGATTTAAATATAATTCGGTGACCTCAGACAGCAACAGAGACATGCAGAGAAAACAACAGTCTTAATCATCCTGGCACTTGGGATCCTGACCCATGGTTTGGAGCCGCTGCTTTAGCCTCTGCCCTGTGGAGAAACAGCTGGGTTCCTTTATCCCACAGGATCTCATCCCCCTTCCTTTAGGACATAAATCCACCACCACTGCAACCAGAGACAAACTGTAACCAAGTTCCCAGGGGCAGAACTGGAGAGGAGACTCATTGGGGGATTCCCCCTGGGAGGCACTATCCCACCCCAAAGAGGGACCTGGTTTTGCCTTTTCTCCTAGGTCTCAGGAAAGTGTCTCTGCCCAGAGGGGATGGAGCTGGGAGCTTGGTCCTTCTTCTCCCCTACCCTCCACCCCCAACCGCTTTCTCCCCATACTCTTCACAGCCTCAGCCTCCCCTTCGCCTCTACCCGGGGGTCTCATGCCCTGCCCCATTTCAGAGTCCACTTTCTCTCTAGCTCTTCTGCAGAGAGGGGTGTTTTGTAGAGAGAATGACTTGCCTGCTTGTCCTCAGACCTCAGCCGCATTCCCACTTACCTGAAGCTACTGACTGCAGGACCCATGGCTGCCCCAGAGGCTAGGTCCAGTTCCATTCTCAAGAGCTCCACCACACCCACCAAGGGGGGTTTTAGTGACTGTCTCTCCCAGGCACAAACCCAACTGGAGATGAAGAAGTTTTCAGTCCAGGCTCCCAGGTTGCAGTGGAGGCAGCAGCAGCAGCAGCCTCTGAATTAGCTCAGCCCCCAGCCTGCTGAAGAGAGTGGGGGAGGGAAATCAATCCTCCTCCCCTCCCTTAGCAAGAGCCAGAGACCTCTTGTGGCTACAGATGAGGCACCCCACCTCCATAAGTGTGAGTTTTGACTGAGCTGCTATCTGGAGCCAGTGCAAAGCGGCACAACTTCTCCATAATGTGCTGCAAGACCCTCCTAAACCACACCCCAGAGGAAATATAACCCACTCCTATACAGCATTCCTGCCTGGGATGAATGTCCACCTGACTGCTTTGGGTGACAAAATCATGTGTAGATCCAGGTTTTACCTTCTTCCTGCTGAAGAGCACTTGAGAGCCTGTGTGTCCTAGGGAATAATGTGTTGGACAGGGCTCTTAGGAGACCAGGGTTCAAATCCTGTGAGCCATGAACTCACTGGGGGTGATTTCAGAAATGATGTGTTCCAATTCACCACAGTGAATCCCATCCTGGTGTGAACGGATTCACCACGGGCTGTGGTGACATGTGCGGTCCCAACAGAAGTGACAGGCTCCTGACCACCGCCCGGGGGCAATCAGAGAGAACATGGGCCGGGGGAACACAACAGTCATGCAGTGGAGACATGGACCGCGGTTCGAGCCCTAGAATGCACCGCAGCTGGGGTCAATTCCTTCCAGCGTAGCTGCGGGTTTCCGTTCAGAAGTTACTTTTCATTCACCCCTGCCGTGGTGACCATTCACCACACTTCTGGACCTCCTCCCGCCCCGACCTCACGAAGCGTGGTTAGCTTCACCCCAGGCCGCGTTTGACTGTGGTGAACATCTGGATGTGAGCAAACAGACATGCACGGCGCTTTCACCGCTCCCCACGTTTGACTGAGGTTGACTGGTGGACATTCATCACGTCACTTCTGAAATCACCCTGGGTGGTGTGAAGCAAATCGGTTCCCCATCTCTAAAATGGTGGTAATAGTGACTTTGACTTATACCTCACAGGCTTGGTGTGAGGGTGAAATAGATAAGGGGTTCACTCCTTCACCATTAAAATCAGTGTGAGTTGAGCCATTGACTGATGAATGGGTATTTGCACTGAACGATTTTAAAGCATGTCAAATATAAACATATTAATTTTATACAAGCTGCTTGACCAGGGAATGAAATTGTGACATACTAAATAAAATACTGATAAGAATTAAACTAGCAACAAGCTGGTGTGCTCCAGATCCCTGCCTGCTCTAGCTATCACATTGTGGCTATGTAAATATTTTTATTATTTTATTAGCAAGCATTTATATAGTGCCAGCAATGTACCTGGCACTTTACAAAGCACTCCGCTCCTCCTCCATCCCCTCCCTCACCCTCCCATGCCTCCCCTGCTCCCCCAACCGCCTTCTTCTGGTCCCTTCTCCCTCGCTGCCCCGCATGCCTGGAACTCCCTCCCTGCCTTGTACCTGAGCTCTCGCATCCTCATGAATGTTGCATCCCTTGTCTCTCACTCTGTTCCCTCTTCCCTGTTTCCCCTCCCCCTGTCTTTAGATTGTAAGCTCTCGGGCAAGGACCATGTCTGTCTTATTCTTTGTAAAGCACCAGGTACATTGCTGGCGCTATATAAATACTCATAATAATAATGATAATAATTGAATAGACAGGGTCCCTGCCCTAGGGCTTACAAACTAAGAGATTGGGGTGGGGGGAACGGACACGAAGGAAGGGGAACAGAGGGAGAGACAAGGAGTGTAACATTCACGAGGATGCGAGGTCCCAGGTGCACGCGCTTGGCTTAGTTACATCAAGAATGATGGCTGGTTGGTCCATGTGGTGAGGATATGAGTACACAGACCTTAGGTAACAGATTGTATGAATATTAATTCATATAAATAATAGTACAGCAATTTCCAATTTTTCCGTTTTGAGACAAATATAATCCCGCAACCCCAGACAGCAACCTTTTGCCAATTTCTCCTCTGTTGCACTGGCTGTATAGTCTGTCCTCTCTGTGCATGGAATGTACTATGTGCCTTTCAATTCCAACTGCTCTATTGTGGTCGCAGGCTGTGTTCTGGGTGAGAGCCTGTCTTTGTTTTGCACATTTTACCATGTTGGGGCAGTCTGCTAGGACAATCATCCTGAACAGGGATCTGTAGCAGTCTAGCTTTACTTTGTTCTTCCCAGTGATTTGTGTCCTAGTGATATTATTGATCCTAGCAATGAGATTGTCTCTCTCACATTTAAAGCCACTGACAACCCTTGAATTACAATGAAACAGGAGACAGCAAAGCTGCCCATGAACCTTTGGGTGCAAAAAAGTTTTAGATAAGCTCGTGGAGGATAGACCTATTAGTGGCTATTAGTTGAAGGATGTAACATGAGACTATGGGAAGGAAGCTGTTTGTCAATGTGGATGGATTGCTCCATAATTGCCCTGTGACTTCTTGTATACCCTGCTCTCCGCCTCTGCCTCCCCTCCACCCCACATTTAGTACTGACCACTGCCAGAGACAGGATACTGGGCTAGAGGCCAGCAATTATCAAACTGGGGGAGGAGGGGTGAGAGGAAAGAAGCACAGGTGGCAAGCACCTAGCTTCACTCTGATTGAGCTAGGGGAAATTCCAACATTATGGAAAAGTAAAGAAGAGAGAGTCCGAAAGCAAAGGGGACAAAGAGAAGAAGGAACAGGAGGGTAGGGAGAGGGATAAAAGGGGTGTATATGTGGGTGTGGTAGGAGGAGGGACCTCATTACTATCACAGATAAGAGGAAGGAAGCATGCAGGAGTGCCAAAAAGGGCAAGCAAGGGGGTGTGGTTGTACCCTGCTCCTGCCTGGCTCCACCCCTTCTGAGCCTTGTGACATCATGACACTTGGGAAAGAGGTGTGGTTACATCATAAAGGGGTGGGAAGAAGCAGCTCTCCCCCCCGACCCCTGAATGTAATTCTGCTGGCGACCTTGGCGCCACGGTTTAAACCAGTGTGAGAACCAGTGGGCTGTTTGCTCTGGCTTAGGCTGTCAGCCCTTCTTCTGTTCTTGCGCCAACTCTAAATGTATATTGTACGCCGCCCCAAGCTGCCTTGGCAAGAGGGGACGGGATAGTAAATCTTTTAATAAATAAAATAAAATAAATGTGAGAGCCAGGGGGGCGTGTAGCGGACAAGGTGCTAAACTTGGACCTCAGAAGCCAAGGTTTGAATCCTTTGCTAGCCATGAACTCCCTTTGTGGCCTTGGGCAAGTCATAACCTCTCAGCCTCAGTTCCCTATCTGTAAAATGGGAATGTGTGTGTCTTTCCCTGTGTATTCACCTCATCCTTGTCCATTTTAGATTGTAAGACCACTGGGCAGGCACCTGTCTCCGTTAATAACAATTGTAAAGCATTAGGTATGCTGCTGGTGCTGTATAAATGCTTAATAACAACTAAATAAATGTCAGGCCACCCAAAGCCACACATTTTAAAAACAACTAGATGGGAGTCTTTGTATTGCTCTTCTAATTTCTGAGAATATTGCTTTCATGCATTACAGCTTTTCTCTAGTCATTATTTATTATTATTTATTTATACCCCACCCTATCCCCAAGGGCAAGGTGTTTTGTGAAGGAGACTTTAGGAGAGGATGAGCCCGATCGACTCCTTCCTTTGCTGCAGCTGTGGCTGCTGAGCTGATGGGCTTGTCTACCTCCTGCCAGTAGAACATTTATTTTTCAGAAGCTTCCTCTGCCTCAAAGAAGTTCCTACCCTTTCCTTTCACTTCCCATGTGTCAGCAGATCCCAGATTGTGGGACATGGTAGAGTCATGAAGTCTGCGGGTGGGGTTCCGATCCTGAGTCACACGCCCTGCATGCATGCTTGCCACCTCTTGTAGTTGGACCCTGAGACTCCCAGGAGTCCAAAATAAACGAGAGTCAGGATCAAACTGCAAGAAGTGGCAACCCTATTTTGTATGGTTTTTGCTTTCTGGGGTCATGGGATTATATGCAAGACTCAAAATTAGGTCACACGGGCAAAGTGTTAGGAACCACTCTGATGTACCATACCGCTTCTATGCAGACTTAGTAGTAAGAGATTAGAAGACACTCCCCTCCTCCTCGCATCATTCTGGAGAAATGGTCATATCCCCTGACCACTATTTTCCATCAACCCCCCACTTTCCTGTTTCTTGAAGGGTATGGGTCCCTGGCAGATGGTAGCGCCACCACTCCTCGGATGCACCCCCCGTGTGGCACTGCAGTTATTTTTGTCAGAGTAAACGTAAAGCAGGGGTGAGGAAACTTTTCCCTTACAGGGGCAACTTTGAAAATTAATACAAGTCCCAAGGATAGCATAAAAGATGGGGGGCAGGGGTGAATACAGGAAGAGGAGGGTCCAGATCATGGATCTGTGCCATATATCTGCCCCTGATCCTTGTCCGCATGCCCTCATCTCTTCTCTTAGTCTTCCAGTACATCTGGTTAGAAACTGGATCCAGGGGCCAGATCCAAGAACTGGAAAAGGGCCACATAAAAACTAGCTGTGGGCCACATTTTTTTCCCCCCAGATAGTGAATATACAGTTATTTTAGTGGGTGAAAAGTAATGGGTGTCAAATGTAACCCCAATATTTAAAAAGAGTTCCAGAGGTGATCCTGGAAACTACAGACCGGTAAGCTTGACGTCTGTGCCGGGCAAAATGGTGGAAACTATCATTAAGAACAGAATCACTGGGCATATTGATAAACATGGCTTTAATGGCAAAGAGTCAGCATGGATTTAGCAAAGGGAAATCATGCCTCACTTATCTATTGGAATTCTTTGAGGGCATAAATAAGCATGTGGACAGGGGAGACCCAGCAGATATAGTGT
>QEPC01007498.1:281899-311303 GCA_003113815.1 Sphenodon punctatus | reverse complement strand
GGAGGCATAGTAGTGTTGTCTAGCAAGGGAGATAGCAGAAGTAAGGGTGGAGAGACAGAATTTGAAGTGAAGGAAGTCAGCGTGAGAATGGGATTTGTGCCAGAGTCGTTCAGCAGCACGAGTGCAAGAACGGAGCCTAAAATCACAAGGTGAAGGATGCAATTGTGAATGAATGTTACATCTGTCATTATTTAAAAGTTTCCAGTCCTCATGATCTCCTGTCTCCATCTGCTGCTGCGACGGCTTTGGGGCCTTGAAGTTCTACCCCCAAAGTGTGAGCAATATCACAAGCCCTCCCTGCCTGGGCATTTGCTTCACGAGTGGGGGCACCCAGTGCAGGCACCATGCTGGACGTCCCAGCCTGAGGGAGGGAGGACACCGCCAGCCTAGCATAGTTGGGGACAGAAGGGGAGTCTGTTGTTAATGTTTTAAATAGACTGGAGGTTTAGGGTGCAAAGGGTGGTGGTGGGGGAATATAACCATGACTCCTCTGTGAGAATGGGGTGGGTGCTCTCCCAGGTGAGAGATGGGGGATTAGGGTAGCCATAACTCCCCTTTGAGAGGATGAAAAATACATGTTGCAGGGTGGCATTGGTTCCAGTGCAACCCTGCACTATGTATTTTTCATAAGTGTCCTCTTTTAAAGGGGAGGTATGGCCACCCTATGAGGGAGTGCTTGGGGATTGGGAATTCCTCTGTGTGAGAGGTAAGGAGGAGTGGGTGGGATGGGAAGAGGGAATGGGTTTTTGGTGCTTAGGGGTGAGTTATGTATTAGGGGCGGGTACAGGGAGGGGTGGGATTCAATTGCTGTAAACTACCCAGAGCCATTTTGTTAAGGCCTTTTTACAGTTTCCCTCCCATGTAGAGTCTATCTAATAATGAAGCTTTTCCCACGGTTGTGTTGCTGTTAACATTTCTCCAATGCTTAGGTAAGGCAGGACATCCTAGGAGTATTACCAAATATTACCTTGGTTTTCTTTTCTCAAAGAATTTGAAATACCTTTCAATAAGAATATCTTCTAATATGCTTTCTTCGATAATTGTCCAGAATGAAGAGAAAATGTTCTCCGGATTTAAAATAAACATTCAAGAATGACCTGTGTTGTAGGAAGTGTTAGGAACGAAGTGGCTCCCTTATATATCTGGATCAGTTGTTCCTTTTGACTTTCCCAGTATCACAACATGCAATTCTTTCCCTTCCTTCTCAGAACATTTTGAAAAGGATCTAAGAGCTATTCAGGTGAGGCACAAGACCTTGCTTAAACCTTTTCTCTTCCCCCTCATGCAATCTGTACCAGCAAGATGAAGTTAAATATAAATTGAAATAAATAAATGTTTGCAAATTGATTGAAACAAGTAATTGAACTCAGGGGCAGAATAAGGATATTGATATCGAGAGTTGAAAATTTCTTATGAAAACCTTTGTTCTTGATTAGTCAGGGCTATGTTTGCATCAGTTAACATTTTATTTATTTTTATTTTGCTTTGTTCTTACTCTCCCTATCCAATAGGATATTATATCTTGGATCAAGACGCATTGCTGCTAGGCGCAATGGATTTTCCATCAGTTTGCGCTCTCTGAGTTTCACGTTGCTTACTAACAAGTTGACAAATTAAGACTAATTTTTGCCAACTTCTGCTTAGCGTTCAGCCACATTCCATAGAACTTTCTGACTTCCGGTTGTTCACTCTGTAAAACCTGGGAGGCAGTTTTCATTGGCATGGGACCTCACTTAATCTTTTCTGTTTTTTTCTCCTTCAGTCTGTACCAGCAATATGAAGTTTGGGATTTGATGCCATGTCAGTGCAAAACTCCCTTAATTCTAAAAAGTTGTTCTAACCTAAAAATGTCAAGTTCCATCTAAATGATACATCTATGATGGCTTGCTTGCTTGCAATTCATTTTCTGAAACACAGATAAAGTTGTTGGTGTTGAGGGGCTTGTGTTGTTTTTTTAAAAAAAAAAAAAACAAAACCAGAACACTCTTTGTCAAGGGTGGGGAGTTTCCAGCCTGTGGGCCAAATGCAGCCAGTTTTTGTTTGTTTTTGTCCCTTTCCAATTCCTGGATCTAGTCCAGGGGCGGGGAAACCTTTCCCTCCCAGGGGCCACTTTGAAAATTAGTACAAGCTCAGAGGGCTGCATCGAAGTTGTAGGTGGGGGTGTTTAAGCGTTTATTTGGGAAAAGGACGGTCCAAATCATGGCTCTGTGCCATGAGTCTGCCCCTTTCCTCGTGTACATGCCTAAATCTCTGCTCTTTTATCCTGAGTTTGGTTTTTCAGTGTTTGGGGGTAGGAATTAGATCCAGGGGCCAGAGCCAGGAACAAGAAAGGGGCCATATAAAAAACAAACAGACAAAAAAACCTACAAGCTGTGGGCCATGTTTGGTCCCAGGACCTGAGGTTCCCCATCCCTGAACTAGAGAGAGCTGAGGAGTGCGGGGGCTGGAAGGAAGCCACAGAGCGCAGCCAGGACTCCAAAACCTTACCTGAATCGCAGCGGAGCAGGGCTGTCGGCGAGCGGGGGCAGAGCCTCTGCACCTGCGGGACAGAAAAGCCGTGGTGTCCTGTTGGTGCGAGCCACGTGCGCGAGCCTAAGGACACGAGCACAAGGGTTGCTTCCCTTGGGAGTCGCCCTTGGAACGACCAGAGCTTAGGAGCCCTCCCGCATAATTTTGTTGCTCGGGAGAGGGTCCTGAGTGGCCCAGTGGATTTCCGGTGTTACAGGCTCTGGCCTGCTGGACTGTTTGGGTACATCTGAGTATAGTGATCAGGTACTATAAAGGTGACTAGGGCTGCTGGGGTCCAAGGTTTTTTTTGTGCTGTGTTTATGACCGCTCATAAAAGGTCTAGACCGGAGGTTGCTAACAACTCTCCCCCCGCTACTAAGATGGCAAAACAAAGATGGATGGAGAGTTTTTAAAGTAAAACGGTTGTTCCCACAGCTGGGATGAAGGGTTTTTGCCCCTCGGTCCCAACTAGCAGTCGTTTTAAGGTGTTATCCGATTCCCAACAAGCTACCCCTATTCAATCTGATGATCCTTTGTTTGGCTCTCATAAAGTAGGGCCTGTGGAAGCAACCCCTTTTTTGCCATTGGAAGGGGAGGACCCTGAAGCCCCGGCTGAAGAGAGACTTGCTGCCTTTCTGGTGGACCATGTTATGCTAACTATGGAAACCTTATGCTATATGTTCCTCCAGTTAAATCAGATACATGAAAAGATGAGTCCTATTGATGTATATAGGCAACGGGAAATTGCCCCTCAGAGTGCTAGGGAGCGGAACTAGATCTCATTTTATCATGAGCCTCCTTTGAAACCATCTTATCCCGCTGTGGTCCCCACTTCAGTTAGGCGATCTCACAGTTCAAAGACCTCTAAACAACTCCCTACTGGGAAGGTAGAGACCTTCAGGGTTCTCCCATGCAATCTGTTTTTTTCTATCTTACCCCTGTTTGGTAGGCGCCCTCCATGTTGGAATACTCCCCTTGATGTAGCGGAACATTTCAGACTGTTATTAGGGGCTGTGGTTACCAGGCGGGATATAAAAGCTGTGGATCAACTTATAAATCAAAAAGATAGGCAGATGATTAACATTGCTTTTAATTCTTCTACCTTGATATCGACAATCTTGACAAGAAAAGAATTTCTAGAATCAAGAGCTATATTTATTTCTAGAGTTTATCAGGCTGACTCAGGAAATATTTGTGTTTTAAATAAGGAATTGTCGAACACGGGTAAATTCGTTTTCTAGTCAATGGCCTCCAGTATCTATTCCTGTTTTGCCATTACTAGATGATAATCCTGAGGCATGTTCTCAGGGGGAGAATTATCTTCTCGGCCCCTCTACTCTCCCAGTGAATAGAGACATCTCTAAGGGGAAAAGTATGGAGGTTGATCCTCCATTTATACAATCAATTCCCCTGATGACTCAATTACCCACTCGGGTATGACAAAATAGTGCATTAACTGCTACGATAAACCCTCAGGAAGATTTACTGGGCAAGTTGGAACATTTACATAAGCAATTGGGTAACCTGAGAACTGCTAGTAAATCTGGTCAATCTCTTAAGACTTCCTTTTTGGATACGAAGATTGAACAGTCTTTTTAAAAACTTTCAACCTCAGTCGGTTATGGATTCTCAGGTTGTGAATTGTTCTCCAATTTTGGGAACTACCAGTAAGGGAAGTTTATTGAGTGGGGGGGATTTTTCTCCTCTCCTTCTAGAGGGCCATAGCAGGCAAAAAAAATTCCTAGATGATAAGATATCCTTAGTTGACTGTGCTTCTTCTCCGAAAGCTAAGGTTTCCCTAAGTTATATGTCCTCAACTTTGGTGGAGGTTGAAGGGCTGGGTATGGCTGATGACTCCAGGCAACCACCAACATTATTGCCAGGACCAGTTCAACTACAGGTGGTTCATAGTCAGCTGGAAGTGGGAAGGCCTAGGGTTGCCTCCCCAGTCGCCTCTCAATCAGTGGTGGGGCTCCCCTTGGGCCTACCGTGGAAACCAATCCCCCTGGAAGTGCTTGACTCGTACCTAGGGGCTGCCCTAAACTTTCAGTTGTTAGTTGGAATATTTCCGGCTGGCAGGCTCGTAAACTGGATGTCGATTTTCTCAATTTTCTAAGTATCTATGATATTGTTTTCTTACAAGAAACTTGGTTCCTAGAAAAATTGTAGGGGCTTTGAGGTATACTGCCTGGGGGCCTCCCCCTCTCTGTTTCAAGGAAGACCTAGTGGTGGCCTTGTTATGCTAGTTTCTGTTTCTGTTTCTCGTAATGCTAAAATTAAGATGATTAAGTCCTATGGCTCTAGTTTTGTTATTTACCATTGTTCACTCCCTTCTGGTATGGAACTATTATTGGGTCATGTGTATATTCCTCCTATATCTTCATTATACTATTCTCACAAGATATGGTCTGAAATAGCAAAATCGATCCAAATTGCTTTGAATAATTTCCCTATAGTTCCCTTGGTGATTGGAGGAGACGTCAACACACGAACTGGGAACCCAGTAGATTCTCAAATAGTCCCCTCTTTAGATGAGTTGCCGGGAGCGAGTTGTTTGCCTAGTAGGCACTCCCTAGATCGGGTGGTTGGACCACGAGCTTGTATGTATGAATTGCTAGCAAATTATGATCTGGTAACTTTAAATGGTCAGGTTGCAGGGGACTTGGAGGGGAACGTTACCTTCCACTTGGCACAGGGATCAAGCGTCATAGATTATTTTTTGATCTCTGAAAGTTTCCTCCCTAATGTCTTCGAACTATGCGTGACCCCTAGATTTGAGATGAACTATTTCCCACTAATATTAAAAATAAGCATTCCTAATGCTGGAGGGATGGCCCCCAAACTCTCAGCAGCAGCTGAGCCTCCTGCTGAGGGAGGAATAACCACTGTACGAACTAAGTGGTCAGAGGATGTTTATGCCTCTTTTATTAAACTTACCCAGCAGGAGGAAATAATTGATCTATATTGTAAAATCGTGGCCCAAGGGAGCGATAGTTTGGCCCTTTATGATAGTCTCTTAAATCATCTGGCCCCCGTGGTGGCAAGTAAGAGATCAGTTAAGCAAAAGACAAGTAATTTTTCCCCATGGTTTGATGCTGAGTGCCATGCCATGAGGATGTCTCTCTGCCGTACTGCAAGAGAGCTATGGAGAAAACCAGTACAGGCTCTTAGGGTATCACTTCAGCTCCTTAGGAAAAGTTATCGCAAACGGCTGAGCGACAAGAGAATGGAGTACCAAAAGGAGCAGTGGTCCCAGTTATTGAGTGCAGCTGCTCGTATAGACTCCAAGCTTTTGGGGGGCCTTATTCGTTCATCATACCCAGGTGACTGGGATATTAGAGCTCCTACCCTGCCCTCTCAGGTATGGGAAAACTTCTATGGGGCCTTATTTTCTCGGCCTCTTTCTGTAACTTACAATATAAGAACTCAAATGAAAGATAGATTTCAGCCCTGGCAGCTTGTGACCCCTGAAGAGATTTTGTTACTTATTTCCCAATTTAAAACTGGTAAGGCACATGGGGATGATTTTGTCCTGCCTGATTTGCTGAAGAGTGCCCCAGAGTGGTGGACCCACGTGCAGGCTCCTCTATTTACTTTTATAAATGAGACCGGGCACATACCAAAGTCATGGTTAATAAACAGTATTGTCATCCCTATTTATAAAAAGGGTGATCCTTTGTCCCCTGAAAACTATAGGCTGATAAGCTTATTAAATGTTATTGGGAAATTGTACTCTAGATTTCTTTTGGGTAAGCTGCAGACCTGGCTTGAGGAATGTAATATAATTGAACCAGAACAAGCTGGCTTTCAAAAGGGAAGATCCACCACAGATCAGGCATTTGTTCTTTCTATGCTTTTGAACAAATATGTTGTACGTCAAGGGAAATTTTACCTTTGTTTTGTGGACCTTCAAAAGGCCTTTGATTCTGTCCACAGGGAGCGGCTTTGGCATAAATTAAGTAAACTCTTGCTGAATCCCAGACTTTTGTTACTGTTGGTCAAACTGCATACTGATAATACGCTTCAAGTAAGATTTGATTAATCACAGATGCCCTCTAAGAAAGTGCAGGTTTTACGCGGGATAAGGCAGGGATGCATCCTGGCTCCAGCCTTATTTAACATCTATTTAAATGATGTGGTGAAAGAGGTAGATACACATGCGCCACTGGGACCGGAGAATTCCCATCCTCCTCTGTGCGGACGATACTGTTTTAATGTCCCAAACTATGGTAGGTCTTAGACGTTCAATGCAGTTATTCAGGGAATATTGTAATAGAGAATCATTATCCATCAACTTTACCAAAACCAAGGTAATGACAGTGGGAATATGGATGCCTCGGAAAGTCCATTGCTGGACCATAGGTTGAAACCTGATTGAGCAGGTTCACTCCTTCAATTATCTAAGAGTGCTTTTTTCTTCTTCTCTCAGCTGGAATTGTCACTTTGAGGCAGTTAAACATCTGACTAAACAAACTTCAGCCTCTATAGTGAATTATTATTATGGCCCTGGAGGCAAGTTAGTCTCCCCAACCTTGTGCCTCTTTAGGGCTAAGGTGATAAATCCGGCCTTGTATTCATTTCCAGTCTGGGGTATCTGTTACTTGGATAAATTGGAAGCTATTCAGAATGGATTTCTCCATTCAATATTGGGGGTCCCTAAAGGGACCCCTCAGGTGATCTTAAGAGCTGAGACATCGAGTCCTCCTTTAAAATCTGTCGCTCTCCAAGTATTGTTAAAGTACTGGGTGAGGGTTTCACTGTTCCCCGCTCATGATAACTCATTATTGAGCCTGGCGCTGGACTGTGACCTATTCAGCTCTTGGGTTAAATTGATGGAGTTGGAGGTTTGAAAATTGGGGTTTTCTGTTTCTACCCTAAAACATATTTGCCCCAAGGGTACTTTGACTTGTCTAAAAAGGAGGCTGTCCGACCAAACATTGCAAACAGCGAATGCTCTCCTGTTGGCCCAGAAGGTTGCTCCTGATTTAATTCCATTTAATCCCCCAAGCACAGGGCCTAGCTACCCATTTGCCTGGACGGACTTCAAGTTGAGGCAGGCGTTTTCGAGGATAAGGTGCAGTGTGTTCCCCTCAGCCCTCTTAGAAGGCCGATATACTAACGTTCCCAGGGAGGTGCGTTTCTGTTCACATTGTGATTTGCAGGAAGTGGAGTCAGCTAGTCATATTCTTCTCCGATGCCCTTGGTTATCGTGGTTAAGAAGTAAATATCTTGGCAAGGCGCTCTTAAACTATCCAACCTGGGCCCCGAGCTTTTTAGTACAGAAGCTTTTTAGTCTGGTTGATTCAGATTTGACAAGGGCTGTGGCAAATTACTGCACCGCTGTTTTGCGCCAGAAACAAGCCTGCCTTACTGCTACCACTGTACCCTTCTATCGCTAGACTCCTGTGGATGTATTCGTAACTTCCCTGTAAATCTTCTGACCAGATACTTTAAACGTTGATAATTGGATATAGACATTAGGAGCTCACTGAGAATGGACTGTTATGTTCGTTTGATTACCAATATAGGATTGTTAACAGGTTCTTTGTTATGTATGTTTTGTGGTTTATATTTTAAAATTGTAATAGCCTTGGCTACACAAAGTATTATATATCCCTGAACTAGCCTGTGGACAATTTTAGTCTCCAGTCACAAGTCCTGAAAGACTGAACAGAGGAGAGAAAGCCATACTAGGGAATTAGATCCCTGATCTGGAGTGGACCGTCTCCTTCCTCCTCCTACACTCAGCACACCCTTCTAGCATCCTGCCCCCAACTCTTATCCAGCCTGTGGAGTCTTTACTAATTGTCAGTGATCTAAGGGAGGGAAAAGGTTCCCCACCTCTGTTTCTGCAGTGATTAATGTTAATGCTGATCTGTCTTTCTTTGAATCACGGACAGCTATGTGCAAAGTACAAGCAACACATCTTCCCCCTGGAATATGAATAGAAACTACTCCTACTCCTATTGATTGTAAATTTACATCTCCAGGTCCTATGCAGTCTTCACCATTACCATCATCAGTGGGTGATAATGAACATGACAGGGGACCACTGTGGCCTGCCTGGGCCAGGAACTCCGCATCACATTTATTAACAGGCCCAGATGTGAGCCTGCTGGTGCCCCAGCCCGGGTAGGCGGCTGGCCTGGATGTGGGCCGCCAGATGATTCTGGACCCACAGCCTGGGCCGAGGGCTGCCGAGGTGGGCCAGCACAGGCTCCTGTATCTGTTAGCGGCCCTATTCCACACCAGGCATCGGGGTGGGTGGGGTGCATTAGTGGCGGGGCTGCCTGGCCTGTGTCTGTAATGTTCCCCCACCGGGGAGGTGGGAGTAGCTGGGGAGGGCTCGCCGGTCAGGCACACGTGTTGTGTGTGCTCGCCCCCATCCTAAAGCATGTAGCTGGCGCATTGGCTGCCCGTTTATTTTCACCCATCGTCTTCTTCCCAACCCACTTCCTCGTCTTCAAATGTATTTTCTTCCACTTCAACCCTGATCTCCTCTGCATGGTTTTAAATGAACTTGGATAAGTTCAATGGCCTGAACCTAGATCATATTGCTTCCATTGCTGGTTATTATAAAAGGTACATTCGTTGTGGGCTTATACCGTATTTTGCGCCAGTTTCAAGTAGAAGGCCTTTTTAGGTGACTTCTAGTACACCGCCATTTTAAATCTTTAGTACTCAGACTTCAAATTTCTAGTTTCCTCGTCAAAATGTATTACACTTTTTCAGCAGGGGTGGGGAGCTTCTCCCACTTAGGGCCCACTCTGAAAACTAGCACAAACTCCAAGTGAAACACAGAAGTTAAGGGAGGGGGTGCTTAGATTGTGCATTCAGGAAGAGAAGTGTCCAGCTCATGGATCTGTCCCCTGTCTGCATATGCACGCCCTCATCTCTGCTCCCTTCCCCTAAGCGAGGTAGGAATTGGATCGAGGCACTGGAAAGAAGCCAAATAAAAAATAACCACAGACCACATTTGGACCATGGTACCCCTCCCCTGATTTACACCCAAGAAAAGGTCCTTTCTAGTAACTGCATCTACTTTTAGGAAACCTTCAGATGTTACGTAATTTATCAGAAATTCGTTTCACAATTACAGAAGCCTTTTCAGTACCTTTCATTCTTATATTCTCAGGGAAATAGACAACACTAATTATATTTTAGCCCAGCAATGATAGGGTTAACAGTGTGTTTGTAATTATTATTAAAAAAAATTAAATCCTGAATCAGTAAGAATAGAAAATGGCCTTCTATTCACTGTTAACATTTGTAAGCATGCTTCAAGCAATGAATTCTCATCCATAACTATTAATGCTCTTTTCCTCCAGTAATTTAATTTGAAACTTTCTCCCTTGTGTTCAGACTAGTCCCCTGCAGTTTCTGTCTGCAGGCAAGGAGCCGGTCTGGTCTCCCTTCTCTCCCCTAGCTGACAGGGTCAGAACAATGAAACTGGTTCAAACCAGTTCGTTTGAGAAGGTTCTGCTCAGGTTTTGAGTTTGATTTTATTTATTTGGTTCAGGTTCGGAAAAGGTATGTGGCTCGTCCTGGTTTTGGGCTTACGTTCCAGTTTGGCTCAAGTCCTTGTTTACAGAGTTTCTCAGCTGTGTGGACTCTCTCATGCTTAAGAAGATGAGCGTTCTGACGGAAGCTTTTCCCACAATCGAAGCATGTATAGGGCCTCTCCCCCGTATGGATTCTTTGATGTCTAATGCAGGTGGACTTGTCACTGAAGCTTTTCCCACACTCCTGGCACTGATAATGTTTCTGCTCTCCTGTGTGGATTCTCTGATGCTTAATCAGGGCAGGACCATCCCAGAAGCTTTTCCCACAGTCACCGCACGTATAGGGTTTCTCAGCCATATGGACTCTCTCATGCTTAAAAAGGTGCGCATTCTGACTGAAGCTTTTCCCACAATCGGGGCACGTGTAGGGTCTCTCTCCTGTGTGGATTCTCTGATGTCTAATCAGGCATGAACTCTGACGGAAGCTTTTTCCGCAATCGGGGCATTTATAGGGTCTCTCTCCTGTGTGTATTCTCTGGTGTTTAAGAAGATTTGAGGTCAAACTGAAGCTTTTCCCACACTCAGGGCATGTGTTCTTTCTCTCTCCCTCGTGGATTCTCTGCTGCACTGTGGTTTCCTGCAGGTCCTTGCAAGCTCCTCCACAGTTAGTGGAGTCACCCTCTTTCTCCCCTGGTGGGTTTTCTTGCTGCCTCACTGGGCTGTACCGACTCTCACAGGCTTCTCCCTGCTCAGGACTTGGGGAAATGTTCCCTTCGGACCCTTCCAGTAGCACCCCATGTGGTTCCACTTGCTCTGGAGCTTCCACCTGAGGATTCTTCTCATCATTTGCCAGCCCATCTCCTGCTGGAGCAAGGAGAGAATCCAAGCATGAGTTACTCCCAGAGCCAGAGAGAGAGGAAATTTCAGAGGGGAAATCAAACATAATAGGGATGTGTGTGTTGGTGGGGAGAGGATACTGCCTCTGCGTTTGATCCTGGCTTGGGAGCACCCTACTCCATGGAGGCCACTCCTCCTCTCCACATAGTTTCCGGATCTGCCTTCAACTATATGTAGTAACATCTAGCCACTCTTATCGTCCCATCCATTGGCCAATACATATCAAGCAGGGCAAGGTATCCTGCCTCAAGGCAGGGCGAGGAAGAACCGGATGACCCTTGAGGTTCACCTGGTGACGTCTGGCCACCCCACTGGCCAACACATATCAAGTAAGATAGTCTGCGTCAAGGCTGGGGTGGGACTTGACCCATGGGGTTCTGCCCCAGTTCTACAATTCTATTACTATGTTCCCCTAAGTCGCAAACCCTGGTTTAATGCACTTATGGGGTGTGGATGAAGCAACAGAACATATGCCCAGCACCATATCCAAACTGTAGGGCATGCACAATGGGCATCAGTTTTATTCATGGGAGGAATAAGGGTAGTGTGACCCCTGCAGTAACTATGGTGCATGATCGCTTTACAGCCGGGATGGACGAACTTTTCTCTCCCTAAGACAACTTTGAAAATCAGTACAAGGGCCAAGGGCTTAAAGAGAGATGCTTAAAGAATGCATTCCGGTAGAGGAGGGTCTAGCTCACGGATCTGGCCTATAACCTTGTGTCCATGACCTCATGATTGCTCCCTTACTCTAAGCTCAGTCTTTTAGCACTTTGGAGTAAGAACTGGAACCAGAACCGGGCCAAATAAAAATCTAGCAGTGGGTCACATTTGGACCCTGGGCTTAGTTTCCCACCCCTGCTTTAAAGCCTATCCTCGGTGACAACCCACCAACTCCAGGCCCTTTAGGATGGGTAAATAATTGTGGGTGGGTGGTGTGTTGGATGGTGTGGTTCCAAGCAAGAGACAGGGGATCCAGATTGGACATCAAGCTTTGAAAACATATTCCCAGTAGCTGCACCTTGAAAGCTATTGGGGTAAAAAAAACACCACAGTTTCATACCTGCAGCTCCTTGGCTTTATTGCAGTATATGGGAAGAGCAATAGCAACAGTGAGGCAATCCTGCTCCTTCCCCCACTCTCTGCCCCACTTCCAGAGGCTCTCAAAGAAGGTAAGTCAGTGGGAATGAACTGGGGATCCTGTTCCTCATGATAACGGAGTCAGTCAGAGCCAGGTGCAGATAAGCATTAACTGTGTGACTGCACAGGATCCTGTGCATTGAGTGAATAAGTGTGAATGTGTCAGAAGCACCGGCATAAAATGCAGGCCGACAGGGCTTCAAACGCAGGGAACCCCAGCCTGTGCTCATTTAGGAACTAACCCCCAACATCCAGGGGGCACGAATAAACTAGAAATGGTAGCCTGACTGCCAGACGCACCGATATAGCAGAAAAGCCTGTAGGAAAGGCACTGCAGGGATGCTATGTTTAATTTGACACTGAACCTTTAATTTGACAATGAACATTTATTACAGTAGCATTTCCCTTTTGCTAATGGGTAAGGCAGCATCTATCTGAGAAGGAACCATGTAACCTTGTGGGCTAAAACAACATGGATTCTCAAATGACCCTGCATTAGGAAGGGGTCCACATGTCAGCTGGTGTGAGAACGGCCATTCTCAAATCAACAGGAATGTTTGTCTTTTGGGGAAACCCGCTGAACGTTCAAACTGGTTTTCATGTCCAGGATTCTTTTTGCCCGTTTGCCGCTTTTGGAGTTTCCATCTGCAAATTTTTGACACTTTTGTTGTCGCTAATGGCCCTTCCAAAATGCTGAATGGAAAGTGGAACAAATGGCTAAGTGTTCCCAGAAAACTGGAAAAGCGGCTAATGAGCCATTTTCTATGAAAGTGGCTTCAACTGCAAATTGTTGTTTCAGCTCGATTCCACCCCACCATTCTGGACAGGGCCCCAACTATCCCCGGATCTTGTCCTGGAGCTGCCTAGTCAGAGCTGGGCTAATGAAGGCAGAAACAGCGGTAGCTCACAAGCCCAATGCAACTATCCTGGCTCCTCACCTACGCAGGCACCTCTGGGGGTCTCCCGTTCCTCAGCCGTATGCAGCTCCAGGCCACACGGTTCTTCCCTATTTTCTAGCCAAAGAATCACATCACATTTGGCAACAGGAAACACTACTCATGGCAGAGGAGAAGTGTGTAAGATTATGGAAGAACAAGGTTAATTATGTATAGAGGATTTGTGACAAAGCCTACCCCCACCACCACCACCACCACCACCACCATAGCCCACCCCTGATGGGGAATGGCAAAGCTTGCTTGAGAGGAAGCATAGGGCAGGTGGGAAAGTGGAACAGACACAATCCCAGCCATGTCCACAGCAAAGGCCTCCTCCCAAAACAAACTCCTGTAAAATATCTGGGCTGGAACCCCCTCTCCTCAACTCTCATTAGCCACAACTAATATCTTGAACCATTGCTGCCTCTTCAAGCCAGAGCTGCAGAAAGATACTGGCCAGGGCTTTTACTGGGGGAACCGAGTTGTTAGCTACACCCCCTCGCAGAGAGTTAGTGTCAACTCCCCCCACTGTGTGTGTGTGTGGGGGGGGATCCCCCATTTGAGAGTGTTATCCCACTGAAGTCTCCCCATGGGCCTTGTTGGAGACACACACGTACCTGTGTCACCGCCCAGCTCCAGCCGCCGCAGAGTCTCTGGGGAAGGAAGAGTCAGAAAAGGTGAGAATCCAGTTCCTCACATTCATGAGGATGTTCTTATTGGTATTAATGTCGCTGCACTTTTGATTGCAAGACGGCAAGACAAACAGGCCAATAATGTAGCTGCTGCAGGCAGAACCAGCTCCACAGGGCAACCACCTCAAGCTAGGGGCTGCGAGATGGAGCCTAGGGGCAGGGCATCGCTAGAGTCACTGATTCCTCCCCCAAGGCGATGGGATCTCTTACTAGAGGGGATGCAGTGAGATTCTATTCACCTTTGAATCCCAGCAGCAACTCATGCAGAATGGCCCTTTTCTGAGAGTAATTGCTGAGTCTCTGCTCCAGCTCCACAAAACCAGACTCTAGCTTTGGAAATGCCCAGTCCTCCCTGCTGGAGAGAGGTAGAGGGATTAGAAATGGGCTCCATCCCAAACATCGGAGCCCAGCAGCCCCCGGTTCAGGACAGTTTCCAAGCCCAGCAGAACAGGAGGAGCAGCAAGGCAGAGCCCAGGACTCACCTGCTCATGGTGCTTCCAGCATCCTAGAGTGGAGAGAAAGAGGAAGCGTCAGTGGGCGGGTCCCAGGCTGTGGAGGTTCCTGCCCTGCAGGGGAATCACTGCTGGTAATTGGGGAATCCCAGACACTTAGGTTCATGTTGAGCAAGAAGCTCCTGGACTCTCCTGCTGGAAGACTGGTGCTCAGCAGCCCCTGGAATCCCTGCTGGAAGGAAGTCTCATTGGGAAAGTTCCTCCCCACACGTTACAGGAAGGAAATATTTGTTGCACTGACAATGAAGCTCCCCCCATACTGGAAACTCACGCAAGCCAACTAGACCTCCCTGACAGAGAGCTTTTTCCTTGGGGGAAATTTATTCTTAAAAAGCAAATGCTGAAACACATTTACAGATCAGGTGGATGGTCTTGGAGTTACAGCACCCACAAATCCTGGGTTCTTCTCCTGATTCTCCATAATGGACTCAATGCAAGAGCATAGGTTAGTTCTTGCCCATTTCTGTGCAGTTTCCCCTTGTGAAAAATGGGGATAATTATCCTGACCCCTGATCTCTTTGGAAAGCATTTGAAACCTAGGGCTGAGAAGCTTCTATAGAAAAGTTGTCAGTTATCATTCCACTAGCTGTCTCACCTGCAGGGATTGGATCGGCACCTGCTGCCTCTTTTTGCCTCCCCTCTCACTGAACTGTTCATCCAGCAGGGCAGTCTCCCTGGACAGTTTGGAGACTCTCTCCTCCCTTCTCTGGACAATGTCTCTGTCTAGCTCTGCCAGTCGGTTCAGCAGGAGCTTCTCCTGCCCCTCCAGGAACCCGTGCAGCTCCTTCCACTCCCAGACAATCTTCTGCCTCTCAGCTTCCGTCTGTCTCTACAGTCACAGGGAGAGAGGGGTTTTGTGACAGGGGAGAACCGCCAGTCTGCCTCGAGGGAGAGCTATTTCCTGTTGCACGAGAACCCAGGATTTCTTGTGGCATGTGATTAGAAGGCTACATAGGCTGGGAAAGAGGGAGTGAAGGCAGGGGGAAGCTGAGTGTCACCAGCAGCAAAAGGGGAAACTCTTACCTTCCCACAAATTGAATTAGCATACAGTGAGCCAAAGCCTCCTTTCCCCAGCCCATAGTCTCTTCTGTTCCCCATCACCTCTCTGACAAAGAAACCCCTGTCATTGTGAAAACAGTTCTTGGGCAGGGTCTCTGGGGCCAATCCAAAGACACACTCTCCTGCAGAACAGCCTCTCCCATCCCAAGAGTATATCACATTCCCAAATCTGTGTCCAGTCTTGTGCTCATTTCTGGGCTCCAATAGATCTAGTTTCCTGGCTGAGGTCAGCAGGAGAGCCCTGCGTTTGCAGTGTCACTCTGGGCGCTCTGACCCCAGCAAACCTAAAGAGGAGAGGGGACCCAAGCACCTACCAGCAGCTCCTCGCTTCTTTCCTCATCAGCTTTGGCTCCTTCTCTTACTCTTCTCGGACAGGCCAGATGGTCTTGCAGCTCCTCCTGGAGGAGAAAATTTGAATAATTCTTTATATATTTAAATGATAACAATTTTTTTATTTATTTTTAAAAAGAGCTGATTTGAAGTTTGCCAGCCCACGTAACACAATGTGTATAAAAATACACATCTTAACTTTTAATCAAGGCTGTGAATTCTCTGTGACTCGGCAATTCTGGTAAGCGATGGAAGATTTGGTATTTTGTTGAATTCTCATGGCAGCTCCTCTGAGCCCATGGTGTGCACTGCAGAAGGATCCCAGGAGCACTCCCCACCCCGTCCCCCGGGGGCAAGCAGAGACGGAGCAGCAAACCCAGCAAAAGGGGGGGGGGGGACGGGACGGGGATTGGTTGTTGTTTTTTTCAGCAACCAGATGCCAATTTTCACTTATAAAGTATTTCCCGATACCCATTATACCAGGGGTGAGGAATCGTTTTCCTCTCAGGGGCCACTTTGAAAAATAGCACAAGCTCCGAGGGCTGCACAGAAGTTAGGGTGCTTAAGAGGTGCACTCTGGATCTGGCCCTTATCCTTGTGCGTACACACGTATTTCTGGTTCAGTTTCTCAGTATTTAGGGGTAGGAAATGGATCCAGGGGTCAGATCCAGGAACTGGAGGGGGACCAGATAAAAAATAGTGGTGGCTCACATTTGGCCCCTAGGCCTGAGGTTCCTCTGTGTTCTATCCCCTGGAGGCATTTGACCCTCATTAACTACTCCTTTAATTTCTTCGTAACCAATTCTTTGTAGTGCCATTCTTTCAAGTGAAATGTTATGGTGGATTTTGGGGGGGGATATGTCCCCTCTCCCCCCCCCTTCAGGATATTGAATTTAGCTATATATTATGGTCATTATTACCGAGAAGCTCAGCTCCCTCTTGGACCAGATACTCTGCTACACTTAAAAACTGGTTCTCAAACTGAAGGGGAAGGGGGCTGGAAGGTATTTGGGGGAGGAGGAGAAGCATGAGAATGACCACAACTGGATCACACCTAGCTGCACTCTGACTGAGCCAGGGGGAATCTCCAAAATAACAGGGTGACAAGGGAAGGACAGGGAAAAGGGAAGCAACAGGACAGTGGGAAGGATTTATTTATTCCAAGAAACTTTTACCCCGCTCCCTCCTGCCCACATGGCAGCACGGGGTGGCTCACAACCACGATAATACAATATAAAAACAGTTTTAAATTTTAAAAACACATAGATAAAATTTATAAAACTACAAGGGAGCGGAACCAATTCCCCCCACCCTTCCTACCCTCCCTGTCTCCCTCCCCAAAGGCCTGGTGGAACAGCCAGGTCTTGCACATTCTCTGGAAAGGGAAAGAGGGGAGGTCTGGGGCTAGGCAAACCTCCGTTGCGAAGGAATTCCACAGCCTACAGGCTGCCGCCGAAAACACCTTCCCCATCGTCGCCACCCAGGAAACCCGGGGGACCTTGAGTCGGGCATCCCCGGCCGACCGCAGGATGGGAGGGAGAGAGGTAGCAAGGTGTATCTATGTGTGAGTGGGGTTACAGACAAGTGGAGAGGAAGGGGGGATGGTTTAAAAAATTTTTGAGACCAATTGACTTAAAACTGTCCCCCTCTTGTGTGTTCTAGGACTAGCTGCTTCAAGAAGCAGTCATTTAGAGTGTCTAGACTTTTTACCCAGTATCAATAGGAGGATCATGGAAGTGAACTGCAATTATGTCATCTGCGTTTACATTTTCTCTAATCTCCCCAAGCACTTTATAATCATCACTAATAACTTTCCGCGTGAAAGCGCGCAAGCGCAGACTGGTTTCCATTAGCCAACCGCACAAGCCATGGCAGAATTGTGGCCAAAGAGCTCGAAATTCTGCAAAGACTTTCTCGGAGGCAGAAAAGACCACAGAGAGCAGGTGATGCTTCGCACCACAGAGGGCAAGGACTGAGCCCCAGGTATTGCTGGTGATGATCCTGCACCATTTACACAGTGGGGAGCTTTGTGACTGGCTTCACTGAGCACAGGATCCAGCCACATGACATCTCCAGCCCTATTATTCACTTTCCTCCTAAACCTTCCTGCACAGAAAGCCTTTTCCTTTTCCCTGCGGTCTGCCGGGGGTGCCTTCTTGGAGGTCCCCCGTGTTAAGCGCGGGGCCACAATGGAGAGGGCATTCTCGGTGGCCGCGCCACGCCTTTGGAACTCCCTTCCAGAGGAAGCTCGCCTGGCCCCCAGACTGTTGACATTTCGGCGAAGTTGTAAAACCTGGCTGCTTGCCCAGGCCTTTGGGGTGGGTGGGAGGTTAGGGTGAGGGGTTTTTAGCTCCCCCATCTTACCTATTTATTATAGTTAGCCCTGTTTTAATATTTTTACATTATTGTATTGGATGTTTTAAATTGTTTTTATTGTGTTTTAATTGTTGGAAGCCGCCCCGGGCTGCTTTAGCAGGAGGGGCGGGGTATAAATCTATTAAATAAATAAATAAATAAAATTACTTTTGGATTAAACATTGATCATCTATATAGCACCACAATGTGTCTGGCATTGCACAATCATTAATTAGAGACAACAGTTCCTACTTGCAATTGAGTCTTAGCAGAAATACTTTTAATCCCATGTGTTCCAATAGTTGAAACAGGTTTATTAAAAATAATAATAATATAATACATTAAAATGCTGGTTTTGTTTACATATTGTACATTGAATAGTGCAATTCCCACACAAATCCAGTTTGATAAAAGTGATGGATATAAATTATTTTGTTAATGCAATGCAAGTACTAAATTTGCAGGCTATAGAGGGACACTATGCGGCTGTCAGAAATCAGGGTCTATGAATGGATGCACGAAGCCGAGTTTGCACAGTCCAAGCCGGTTCTATTCACCTGCACAGCAAACGTCAGTGCCCCCACTCGTCTGAAAACTGGCTGGCTGGGATTACTGATTGTACAGCACCAAGCACATTGATTGCATTAGTATTTATATAGCCCAAGCAATCTGCAGCAATGGCCACGCTAACCACCCCCTAACACCGCACCTCTCGCATCTGGGGAGCTGCTAAACAAGAGAAATCGGCAAACACAAATCAAAGCGATGGATGATCGAAACCCACCCCTTGCTTCTCTCCCCCCAAATCCCCTACCTGAACCAGCTCCGTTGCAGCCATTTCCCGTCCCCCGACGGGAGGAAGGGACAATCTGCAGCCTGGGGAACTAGGACGGGGGTGGGAGAGAGATTGTAAAAGGACAAAACTAGTCACAAGGGGCAGCCGAGTCAGAGGTGACTGGTTGCAGGACCGGGCATCAGGCTCCAGGGCGTTTCCCGCTCAGCTCAGCAGCAGCAGCCCGTTATTTGATCTCTGATAATGACTTTGTCTCCTCCAACGCCGGAGCAGCTGGCTAGGTTGATCTCACGTTTATTCTCCCTGTTGCTTCCCTGCCCCCCAGCTACATCCGCTCTTAGCTGCTCCCGCCTCTTCCTGTGTCCCTCCTTCATCCCAAACCGGCTCCACCACTCCCTGCTTGTCGCTCCAGGGGGGACTGGCTCAGCCTGGGATTGTGTTGACTTGTTTTACCCGATCTATCTGGGGGGAGCGAGAACGAAAACCCAGGCGGCGTTCTGACTCTCCAGCCCTGCTGCGTTCCCCCTGCTCTGCTCCTGATAGAGGGCTTGCTCTTTGCCCACCACGGTGCACCCCTCCAAAATGCCCACCCCTCATTAACCCTGTTGGCTTCTGTAGCATTAGAGACTCCCAGATGGCGGGGTTGGGTGAGAAACCTTCCAGGAGCACGACTCTCCCACAGCCATTTTCAGAGCAAAAGATGCTAGTGTTACTCCCCTAATTCATAGAATCCGAAGGGACCACGAGGGTCATTAGTCCAACCCGAATGGATACGTTGGCTACAGCACTACTCGTGAGCAAGTCTGACTGAAATTGCTGGGGGACTTCCTCATGAGTAAGGGTGTGTAGGGATGTGGCCATAGTTGTCTGTGTAGCCTGTGTGACCCCGCTACCTCTAGTCTTCCATCTGCCCCCTTCTGCAATTTCTCTCTGCTTTGGAGGGAAACTGGTCCCCTGGGATATTCCCAAGGTGGGGGATTTAAGTGAGTGTGACATTTTTCCAGTTCCATTTTTGGTTACAGTCCAATGATGTGACAAGTGTGGATTTCAAAGTGACTCTCTCCATGCCTAAATATCCGAGCTGGGAAACTGGGAGGGAAGGTGTGAATGGGGCAGCTGACCAAACTGTGGCAGATTGATTCCTCCCCACCCCCAATCAGGAGTAGTGGGCTTAGACCAGAGCCAGCCTTGCCTCAGGGCAATTGTTCCAGGCTCTGCTTCCAGGGTCCCCAACGTGATCACTTTTATGGCCAAACATTGACCACCACGGGGGCGAGGCACTGGGGGGAGTGGGCAGGGCCACCACGGCTCCTGCATTTTATTTTTGCCCTGGGCCCTGCAAAGTCTAAGGCCGACCCAGGCTGAGAGATTTACCCCTAGGGTTGCCAGTTCTTGCAGCTTAACCCTGAAGCTCCGTAGGCCAAAATGAGAGTCTGAGGGTCAAACCATGTGAAGCGGCAACCCTAGTCCCTCCACATTGGAGGCTCTTCTGTGTGAGACTGATGCCTGATCCCAACAAGGCAGTTGCTGCAGCAACTGAAAGTTTCTGTCCCTGTGTTGAGGCTGCTTCTGGGGTGGGAACCTGGTGAGAGCGTTCTGTAAGGGGGTTCAATGTCCTGCTTTGAAAATGGAAGAAACTTCTAATTTTGGAAGTGAAAATGTTACCCTGAGATCAGGAACCATGGTCACTGTATTTCTCCCATTGCTCTCCATGAGGAAAACGTGAACCCAGGTCCATGCCCAACACCCTAGCTGTGGGAGAGCAGGTGGGCAGTGGGGTTGGCAGGATGCAGGGAAACTCATCGCTTGCCACAACCATCTTTCCAAGTTCTCAGCTCAGAAGTTTTTATTTCAGATCACAAAAACCTATAGGGTTGTTTTAAAGTTTCTCAGAATTCTTTGCAGCAAATTCCCTATAAGCAGGGCCCTGCGTTTTCTGTTTCCACCATTGCTGCCAATGGAGAGAACGCAGAATACACTGGGCCCAGCTTATAATGAATTCTTGTTTACAGCAATCCAAACTTCAAAAACCATTTCTCTTTAGCACTGCTATAAACAGGACCTGTGTTCGGTGTGTTTCCCTCATTAAAGCAGAAAATGTAGCAAACACCCCTCCTCACTCCTGGCTGTAAGAAACACTCCAGGCGAGTGACCTCTGACATAAAAAAAAACCAAACCCGCAAGACCTGCAATTTGTTTAGCCTGCACTTTTTAGTACCGATTGACGATATTAAAACGGTGTGCCCAAACCAATCCATGCTTTTTTTTTTCTTTTTAGGAGAAAGAACATAGAATTACAGCCCTTTGTTTAGCCCACAAGGATGCATTAATTGCTTTTTCATTTTTTAACCATTTAAATGTTGGTCAGTGTCAGTGACCCCCATGCTCCCTGTATTTTCCCCATTGCCACCAATAGGGAAAATGCAGGGAATGTGGGTCCCTGGACAATGTAATGGAATCTCAATTAAAATAAAGTTCATTGACATTCAGCATGAACTGGATGTTTTTCTTAATTTGTTTGATCCAGTGAATTGCCAAACCCCTCTTATAATGAAAAGCCTACTAGAGCAAATTTGATTCCCTGGGTCCACAAGGGTTCAGTATACTGAAGTCAAACTATTTTTGTGGGGAGGCTTAGGAGGCTTACTCAGACTCTGCACATGGTAAGGGTTCAGTCAGGAATTATCTCGGGTACTTCGGGGCTGCCATTCTGTGGTATTGCTTTATATTTGGGATGTTTTAAACATGGCTAATGAACAGTATGTAATTAATCCATGCTTATGTAGGGATAGTCCTCCACATGCAGATACCCTTTTCATGGGGTAAGACTGGTTTTCCAGAGTCAGATGGAGTTTGCTACTATTTCTGTGCAAACAGAGTCTCCAATGCATGACAAGGTGGGACCTTGCTCAGAGCTTCTGCCACATTCAAGGCATTTACAGCATACCATTGTTCCTGTGTGGTCTCTCTGGTGTCTATAAGGTTTGAGTGGAGATTTTCCCCACAGTCAAGGCACTTATAGGACTGCTCTCCTTTTGTGGGCTTTCTGATGTGCCACAAGGGCTGACCTCGGACTGAAACCTTCCCCACAGTTGGGTCATTTGTTGGGTTTCACTCTAGGCTCGGGTGACAGGTTTCCCAAATGAAAATGCAGTCCACTCACTCAGGGTGCACAAAGCCTTCTCAGGATCTGGCAATTGGTCCATTTTGGCAAAACAATAGCACAACAGAGGGGCTGAGCACATTAACCCCCCTTCAGGGCTGGCCATCTCAGCCTGCTACACATGGACTCCTCTGGTGTTTAGTGAGGCTGGAACTTAGACTGAACCTTTCCTCACAATCCCACATGGTGGGAAATCTACCATGTGGGTTCTCTGATGTGAAAGAAGGTTTGAGCTTCGAGTGAAACTTTTCCCACACTCATGGCATTTATAGGGTTTCTCTCCTGTGTGGGTTCTTTGGTGCCTAGTAAGAGTTGAGCTCTCCCTGAAGCTTTTCCCACAGTCAGGACAATTATAGGGTTTGTTTCCTGTGTGGATTCTCTGATGTCTGACCAAGACTGACCTGAAACTAAAATTTTCCCCACAGATGGGGCAAGTATATGGTTTCAATCCAGTGTGTATTCTCTGGTGTTTAAGAAGATTTGAGGATTGAGTGAAACTTTTTCCACACACAGTGCATTTACACAGTTTCTCACCTGTGTGGCTTGTTCGATGTCTAATTAGGTATGAGCTATTAGTGAAGCTTTTCCCACAGTCAGGGCAATTATGGGGTTTGTCTCCTGTGTGAATTCTATGATGTCTAGCAAAGTTAACCCTCTGAGTGAAACTTTTCCCACAGTCAGGGCACGTATAAGGCTTCACCCCACTGTGGATTTTCTGATGGGTATGGAGATGTGAGCTTTGATTGAAACTTTTTCCACACTCGTTGCATCTATATGGTTTCTCTCCTGTGTGACCTCTTTGGTGCTTAATAAGGGTTGATCTTAGACTGAAGCTTTTCCCACAGTCTGAACAGTGATGGTGTTTGCCTCCAGTATGGGATTTGCCTCCAGTGTGGCTTCTCTGATGAAAAAGAAGGCGTGAGTTTTGAGAGAAACTTTTCCCACAGTCGGGGCATTTATATGGTTTCACTCTTGTGTGAATTCTTTGGTGTCTAATAAGGGCTGAGCTCCGAATGAAGCTTTTTCCACATTCATGACATTTATAGGGTTTCATTCCAGTATGGATTTTCTGGTGATTAATAAGGTTTGACCTCTTACCGAAGCTTTTCCCACAGTTAGGGCATTTATAGTTTTTCTCCCCGTTGTGGATTCTCTGATGTCTTACAAGCACTTCAAAGGATTCAAAGCTTTCCCCGCACTCAGTGCAGATGTGACATATTTCTTCAGACTCAAGCTTTAGATGGTTTGTTACTTTGTGTAGTTCACTGAAGCCACCTCCACAATGAATGAATTTTGCTTCTCTCTCTCCTGGGAGATTTTCCAGCTGTCTCTCTGGCCTGTACTGACTCTGACACGCTTCTCTCAGCTCAGGAATCTGAGAAATGCCCCCTTCAGATTCTGTCAATAATGTTTGGTGCATTTTCACATTTTCATGAGCTTTCTTCTCAGGTTTCTTCTCGTTCTCCCCATCAGCTGAGGTACCTGCTGGAGTAGAGTAGTTCAAAGCATTATTAAGTTTGGGGAGGGTAGATGAAGGAGGACTAGTTAACTTCACAAAGGGGGAGAGGAAAGCCAAGAAAGAAACACAGTAACTAGCTGAATCCCAGGAGCTGAATCCCACAGACATTTCTCCAGAGCAGACACAGGAGGGGACCGATTTTGCCTCCACATCCTCCCATCTCAACCCTCAGAGGGAAGACAGGACTTCGGGGAGGGAATTAGTGCCAGGTGTTGATCAAGGGTGACTGAGAAGCTGTGAAAAATAGTCACTGTGAGACTACAGCACCTTCTGGGTACAATCCTGACCCAGGTGAGCGAAGAACATGAGAAATGCCAAACTGGCTCAGACCAATGGTCCATTGATCCCAGCATACTGTCTCCGACAGCGGCCACTCAGTCGCTTCGGAAAAAGTCATAACGGAATGATCAATTCCCAGACATTCTCTCCCAGCTCCCAAGAGTCAGGTGTTACATCCCCACAACCTACTTGACTAATAGCCATTTAAGAAACTGGTGTCAGGAGTGGGATTAGAAACTACGCCACCTTACGGAAACTAGAACACCCAGGCAAAGGGAAGTCAGGACACATTGAATCTGGAGCTTTAGTTTACTCAGTCATCCTGAGAGCCAAACATTCAAGGCCTACCTTAAGTGGATTCCACCATAGCCCACTCTCACAATAAACCCCATGAGCAGGGACCCAAATTCACTGCACCAAAAAATCTTAAATTCTGCAACCAGTGAAGCCAAATTCTGCAAATTCACCATGAACATTAATATTTGGATAATTAACTTGATTTGCATAATTACGTGTGTCTAACCCAGATCTTAAACATCTGGCTTTTTGAACTTCTGCATAGAACTTCTCCCAGAACTTTTGTGTAAAAAGTTCTCCCGGTAAACTGCTTTGCTCCAGGCAGCTGTGATCACTTGGTTTCCATGGCAGCCCGTCATGTCTACAGCTGCGGCTACTTTAGGCTGCCTCAGGGCAGTATTTGTGTAAAGAATGCATCCAGAACTTACTTGTATCCCAGAAGATTGAAAAATCTGGAACTTTAAGGTGTGTGTAAAAATGCCCATAGAATCACAACTTTGTTAATCAAACACCACTCAAATCCTCTGGAATTTCATTACCTCAGAACTCCCACCTCATGTTAAAACCCAAGGCCTCCCTCACAACAACATAGGGCCCTAACCCACCCACCCCATCATCGTCCAGGGGCCTATTCACCCTCAGAGGTCATGGCCACACCTCCCTGACAGACAGCAGCTACAACAGCAGTTTTAGTTTGGGATCAGGCGACAAGTTTATGCCTGAGCCAGGATTTTAAAACCCAAGGCCTCCCTCACAACAACATAGGGCCCTAACCCACCCACCCCGTCATCGTCCAGGGGCCTATTCACCCTCAGAGGTCATGGTCACATCTCCCTGACAGACAGCAGCTACAACAGCAGTTTTAGTTTGGGATCAGGCGACAAGTTTATGCCTGAGCCAGGATTTAAAGATCCTGCAGACAGCTCCCACTGCAGTTTCACTGCAATTTCAGCCAGTCATTGCGAGGATTGGCTGATACTGCAAAAAAATAACTGCAAATTGAAGCAATGCAGTCAACACGGGTCCCTGCCCATGAGGTAGGTTATTATTATAGTTCCTGCTTTACAAATGAGGGAACTGAGGCTGAGAGATATTGACTTACACAAAGCCCCCTATTGAGTCCTTGGCTAAGGTGGGACTTGAACTCTTGTTTCCCAGGTCCCAATCAAACATCTTATCCATTCAACTACAATGGGGCAGAACCAGGGCTGTCGTCAGGCCCTATGTGGCGATTTCATCTCTTCTTATCCCTGCCAGACAGTTTCAGAGTTTGTTTAAATTATTCTTCACCTGAGCAGGTGTCTTTTTCATCAGTCCTTTCCTCAGAGCCTTGGAGATCTGGGATCCCTGGCCCATCTTCTCCTTCCAATTGGGAGATGGTGGTAGAGCCTGGAATCGGAAATCCTGATCAAGAGGAAGAAAACAGGTGAGATTGGGGCGGACTGTGGATTTGTGGCGCAGCAGTTAAAAATGAGACGCTAGATAATTCTTTCTTGGCCCCTTTTTGCGTTGTGGGGAGTCTGTGCTTGAGGGAACACAGTAATGTAAATAGACTCTACTGAAGTGTCAGATATTTCTTGCAGGAATCAGTGGAGCTCAGAGGACACACCTGCTCATGATCTGAGTGCTTGCACAATCACTGTAAAGAGAGTGTGTGACTATCAGATGCCTGAGGCAGGGCCTTGTGTGACCTGAAAGCCTGCACGCACTCACCAGCAGAAATTGGTCCAATAAAGGATGTCATCTGAGCCACTTTAGGTGTTACCAGACATAATGGTAAGCACATGCTAATCCAGTGGCTCTCAAACTTTATTGAACCATTTCTCTCCCCCCCCACCCCTTCTGTTTGTCTGCTGAGGCCCCGATTCCCACCACACACACCCCTTGCTTCCTCTCATTCTCTTTCCTATGACTTCTCCACCCTTGTGGTTCATTAACTCTCTCTCCCCTTTGCCACCCCATTATTTTTGAGAGTCAGACAAAGTGTGGAGCTGGCAAAGACCTTCTTGTGCTGCTGCCACCTCCCCTCCGTCCTTGCAAAATACCCTCCATGCTTCCCTTAGGAAGCCCCTCACCAGGAAGTGCCCCCCTTCCGTTTGAGAACCACTTTGCTCATCCATTGTGTGTTAAAATAAACGACACCATCGAAGTCTCATAGCCAGTTGTGCAAACACCTCTGCTACTGTGTGCATCTCCTTCCACTGACTGTTTCCTGGATGATATCCTGGGATGCGGTGCTGGAGGTACGTCTGAGTGGTGTGCAATGCATCCTGGAAGCATCAACGCTCTTTGCTTTGTAAAGGATAAGGGAGCAGAAATCATCTCTTCATGGGGCACGAAAGAGGGAGCGTTCCCTGCAGAGTTAGCAAAAGTTGCAGACACCTGCTTTTGCCAACATTTGTTGCCTCCCTTACGCTACAGAGTGAATACCCTTTACATTGCACACAGCTGCAAGGAGGCACTTGATGCTCCTTAATCGCTCAACTAGCTCAACAGAAGGCAAACTGCTTCTGCCTGAGCCTACCTAGCTCTCCAAGTTTCCTTTGGCTCTTGTTCTTATTATTATTTATGCCAGCAATGTGCCTGGATCCTGAACAGTCCTTAGAAGCAGGTCTCTGCCTTGAGAGGCTTACCGTCAAGGATACACAAGGGAGGGGAGACACGGGAGGGTGTTAACAGACATCACACAGGCCCGGTTTGGCCTGCCTCGGCCAGCCTGATGCCTGAACATTTGTTTCAGGCCCACCACGTGTGGGCCTGAAACAGACCCCACCAGGGGTGGTGGCTGGGCCAGAAATGTGGATCCGGAACTAAGCGGGCCCACAGTCTGCGCCCAGCCACGGCCCAGCTGGATGAGAACTTATGTTCCTGGCCCCAACTCGTCCCAGAGTGTGTGTGTGTGTGTGTGGGGAGGGGGGGGGTGTCACTATGGCTGCCTGTTATGTGGGATGGTGGTGTCACTATGGCTGCCTGTTATGCGTGGAGGGGTGTCGCTATGGCTGCCTGTTATGTGTGTGTGGGGGGTGTTGCTATGGCTGCCTGTTATGCGTGGGGGGGTGTTGCTATGGCTGCCTGTTATGTGTGTGGGGGTGTCACTATGGCTGCCTGTTATGCGTGGGGGTGTGTCGCTATGGCTGCCTGTTATGCGTGGGGGGGTGTCGCTATGGCAGCCTGTTGTCGTGAGAGGATGGGGCACCGGCCACAGCACGGGGAGTGGAGCCGGCCAGCCACACAGTGCTTCCCGCTCCCACTCCCCAGACAGGGTAGGCAGGGTGGATGTCTGTTCCTGTCACCAGAGCAACCCCGGCTGAGGGTAACCCTCCTCACCCCCAGGCAGGATGATGGCAGTGCTGTCACGTCTGTGAATACCCGGAGAGGGGCGCATAGGGAGAGACGGGGAAACATTAATGAAGCTGGGAAGTCGCAGGTGCCTGTGCGTAGCTTGGTTACAGGGGAGAAGGGGGACCATGAATAATAGGACAGCAGAAGGAGCATCAGTGAGCAACCTGGGGGCTGGGGGGGTAAGGAGCTAGGGAAGGTCACTCTTCTGGAGGGAGAGGACACCAGCCCAGGAGGAGGAAGGCTTTCAGGAGGGATTTGAACGTCAGAAGGCAGAAAGCAGAACTTCTATGTGCAGGGAGGGAATTCCCCAATATAGGGGAGATCCTGGGAGAAGGAGCAAAGAGGTTTTAGGAAAGCAGGAGACTTGGGGGGGTGGGGAGAGGAGGAACAAAGTTCCCAAGTAGAAGTGTAAGTACAAAATGAAGGCAGAAAGACAAGGGAGAACAAGGTGATGAAGAGTCTTGAAAGTGAGGACAAGGAATTTGTGCCACCCCACTCCATTCTCCAGGACGGGGGCAAGCAGAGTGGAAGGTGGGGGGGGGGCAGGGAAACAATCTCCTGCCTCGGAACGACTGCACCCAGGCCCTTCGGAGGCAGGCAGTGGAGAGAAGGGAAGGCTCTCCCCACCCACACAACACCCAGCTTCCTTCCCTGCCATCGTGAACTGCGCTGGTGTCCTCTCTTTCGGAAAGCGTGACCGTTGGCCTGTAGTTTTTGCAGTAGTTGCAGCACCCCTCCAGGCTGGAATGGGAAGAGTTGGAAAAATAATGTTTGGAACATGGCACACAGGACTTATATGTCCCAAAACCCAAATCTATACAAGGCACGATGGAGAAGGGCGGGGACTAGAGTGGCTCTGAAACATCCCTTCACAAAAATCCATGTCTCTAGGTACCATGGATACCCACAAAACGGAACTCGGGCAGTGTGCTTATCTAGACAGACATGTGTCAGGACACAAGGAAAACACGGGCCTCCTCAACGCCCCCCCCAGCCCTCTGGGGTCATAGGGAGTCGTGGGATCCATACTGTCACCAGGCTGTTGTGATGAAACTATGGAAATGCAGCCCTATGACTTGCAAGCCTGGTTCCCACCTGCCAAGATCCTGATGGGCCACTCATGACCCACACCCTGATTGGTCAGGGACTCGTATATAGCTTCCTGGGTCACAGAGGACACACACACACCCGTCCTAAGCAACCATACAGAGACCTGGCTCTACCAGCCTCCGTGCTGTGCCTCCTGCACCCAGGCTGCTCTTGTCCCTCTCTGGACTCTGCTCGGACTGATTCCCTGGACTCTGACCCCTGCCTGGCTATCACACTGTTCCTCTTGCCTACCCCCCCTGGACCAGACACTAGGCTTACATGATACCCTGGACTGACCCCTAGCTCTGCTCAGCCTCTTGCCCTGTCCAGGCCTTGTCTAATGGCCAGGATCTGCGTGCATCAAATGCGTGTAAAATATGCATTTAACATGTAGCTAAACACATGCTTGTACATGCAGACATAACAGGCGGACATGCCTTTAATGTGGAAATCTAGTAGCTAGCATTTTGTCTGGCAATGACCTTTGTCTCCATTTCTGCCAAATCAGTGTCTCTTTTTGGTAGGTCACACAGGGGAGCTAAACCTGTGACTAGAGATGGAGAAAGTATATTGAAAAAAATATATATATCCTCTGAAAAGAAGCATGGGTGTGAGGTGGAACAAGTAAATACAGTCCATCTGCTCCTTTCAGCTCATTGTGATAGCTGGAGAGGAGGGCGAAGAGTAAAATGATTCTGATTCCCCCAGCACCAGAGCTGAGAACATTAAGATCAGGGGTTGAAGACAGGAAACCTCCAGTCCAGGAGCCAAATGCAGCCTGCTGCTAGTTTTTATGTGGCCCCTTTACAGTTCCTGCATTTGGCCCCTGGATTATTACCTACAAGTGCTGAAAGACTGAGCTCAGGGTAAGGGGACAGGGATGAGAGCGTGCGTACCAGGACAGGGAGGAGATCCATGATCTGGACTCCCCAGTTTCTGTGCATTCCTCAGAGCTCGTACTAATTTTCACAGTGGTCCCTGGAAGGAAAAGG
>QEPC01007498.1:248485-278245 GCA_003113815.1 Sphenodon punctatus | reverse complement strand
CCATGGTTCACTGTGGTTGACCGTGGTATCGTCATGCCTGAAATTACCCTATGATGACTGAACTCCCTGTCTTAGCCTTTCTCCCTATTCAGCCTATCCCCCCGGGGCAGGATTTGTGCTTGGGGCTGGCCTTAGAATTTGCAGAGCCCAGAGCAATAAGAAAATGCAGGATTCCAATGGCCCTACCACCTTCCCATCTCCCTGAGAAATCAAGACATTAATCTGTCCCTATGAGGGGAAAGGTATTTTTACAAAGGGGAACAGGAAAGCAAAGGAATAAACACATTGGTTGAGTCATGAGTGAGCTGACTCTATATTCTCTAGCATGACTCGTCATTACTGGTTCAAATCTCAGTCTGGTGACTGTGTACAATAAAAATTGTTAGTGGATTCTCTCCTCCCCCTTGTCCATCTGAGATTGACCCCATCTTTGGAGCAGGGATCTGTCTCTAATCCTGATTGTTCAGCACCAGCCACATTGCTGTTGCTGTAGCTGTAACAACAATGGAGACTACAATATCGTGAGAAGAATCCAATGGACATTTCTCCAGAGCAGAGAGAGGAGGGGACCGATTCTGCCTCAATTTCCCATCTCCATCCTGAGGGGAAAAGACAGGACATTGGGGCAGGAATTATTAGTCCCTGGCATTGTTCAGTGTCTGGGAAGCCATACAGCACGTGGCAGCTACAACCCTGACCTGTGTCAGATGAGGCAGAAACAGGACTATTCTCAAGCTCTTGGTGGGGATTTCAGCTTTCCCCATCAGCGGCAGGCAGTTTCAGAGTTTGTTTATACTATTGCTCACCTGAGCAGGTGCCTTTTGGGTGCCACCTTTTCTCAAAACCCTGGAGATCTGGGGTCCAGGGCCCATCTTCTCCTTCCAGTCAGGAGATGGTCTCAGAGTCAGAAATCCTGATCAGACAAGTTGGAGGTGAATTCTGGATTTGTGGCATAATGGTTGAAAAGGAGACCCGTGTGTGGAGCTAAGAGGACACATCCCATTGTAATTTTAGTATCGGTTGATGGTAACACATGTGAGCAGAGCTTAATTTGTGAATAGTGGTTTTAAAAGCTGTAAGAGTCACTGAAACTCATTGCAGGATCAGGCCAGGAGCAGGGCTGGATAAGTCTTTGCGGAGGAGGCAACTCCCTGGAGCAGGTATTGAACCAAGCCCAGAAAGAGGTTGCTGGGCCAATTAGTGCATGGCCTGAGTGCTCCCAGCTGANATTGTCCATGCGCAAGACAGGCCGGCAGCCATTTTGCACATACGCAGTCTGCTGCCCTTAACCAAAATGGCAGTGATGGTATTGCTGCCATTTTAGCTAAGGGCAGCAACCATTTGCACACGTGCAGTGAACTTTTTTGGGTTCCCCCCCACCGAGAACTCATACTGGGACCAAGATCTCAACTAGATCTTGGTCCTGGTACTCAAAACCGTGACTTTATGTGCAAGAAGGAAAAAAAACCTGAGCTGCTCATTCAGCCTTAATCCTTACCCCACAAGGCTACGGGGAAAACGGCCCCCTGTGCCTCAGCCTGGGTGTTGTCCAGGTCTCCCCCCATGGGATGACTGGCCTCGAGCTTCCTGCTGGGTAGTCCAGCCCAGGAGACACAGGCTGGATCCATCTGCCCCAAACATCATCAGGGTCTGCCCCTTCCAGAGAGAAGGGGTTTTGGCACCATCCTGAATGGAGACTGCAGCCTGTCAGGGCGAGAAGGGCAAGCAATGGGGGAGATTTCAGAAATTATTATATTATTATAAACATGTATATAGCGCCAGTAGTGTGACCTGGTGCTGTACAGAACATAGAAATGCACGCAGTCTCTGCCTGTGGCTTACAATCTAAAAGACAAGGAGGGGGAGACAGGGAGAGGGGACAGTGGGAGAGACAGGAGAGAAGGCAAGCAAACAATAAACATTCAAGCGGATGCGAAGTCTCAGGTGCGTGTGCTTGGCTTGGTTACAATCAGGTTGGTTGCAGCAGTCCTGTGGCACCTTTCAAACGCCTGTTTGGTTTCTTGTAAGAGATTAACTACCACTTCTTGAAACAAGAAGCTTTCTCCATGCGTGTCAATGCTTGGGCCCAATGACAAGTTCATACGTCCATTCCCTCAGGCTTTCCCCCTGAAGGCACAAACACTAGACTCTGCCCAAATAGCTCAGTCACACTCGCCTTCTCACAGCACAGACCCAGCCTCTTCCTCCAGGACTAAACCCCGGAGACATTTCTAAATACTCCAGAGACAGAGTCTCTGAGCCAAACGCTAGAAAAGAGCCGAGTCAACAGAGGGTGAAAACAGACATGACGCTAACTCCAAATTAACAGCATTTTAACATTCCTTATGCATGTTGCAGGGCAGCATAGGACACCAATACAGCCCTGCAACATGCATAAGAAATGTTAAACCAGTGTTAAAGTGGAGTTCATGTCATGTCTGTTTTCACCCAGAACCTCCTTAGTCCTCCTTCCCCTGACAGTGTCCCCAGGGCAGCGCATCCCGCAGCAGCGCGGGGGCTGGCCTCTCTCTGCTCCTCCCCCTGCTCCAAAGAAAGTCACTCTGCGGGGCGGCAGGCATGGCGTCTTCTTACTCCTTTTACTATGCATTTCATTGCTCCTTCCAATCCCGCTTCCCTCCCGTTCTCCTTCCCTCCCTCTCCCGGCCGGGAGGCTGGATGGATCCCATTCCCTGCCCCATGGCCAGGTCTTGTCTTTCTCTAGTGGGATGAGCTCCTGCCAGAGCTCGGGGCTGTCAGTCGCAGCGGCAGCTCTGGGGCAGCTCATAGACACAAGGGACTAAAACTGGGGAGAGGCTCTGGGCTGATGTATTTACCTCCTTTTCCGCATCCCCAAGCCAACCCTCCACTAGACTGTCCCTCCTCCATCCCTTGTAGATCCTGGCTCAGGGGTTATTGGCTACAGAATCCGGGGCTGCATTGCAGCCTAAGCCAGTCCCCACCTGGGTTGGGGGACACAGAGACATTCGGGGAACAGTCCCCCCCCGTCACAGACCTGCCTTACGGAGCAGTAACTGCTCAGTCCAGGGTTCTAGCTCACAGGAAACAGCAGCCTCCCTCTCACAAGGAAATTAAACTTCCTAGACGCAGAGTAGAGAGCAGCCTCCCCTCCCTCCCGAGTTCTCTAAGCAGAGCCCTCTGCTGGAGAGAAGCTAATGCAAAGGAATCAATGGATTGCAATTCACATACTTTACATGTTTCTTTTATTGGCTAGTTCACATAAAAATATATATTCGAGTCACACAGAATTTTGGGCTTGTTGCATTATTCCCAGCAAGCTGCCCCCTCCCCCCCCCAGGATTGCAGCAACCCCAGCAGGAAGGAAACTTGTAAGAGTGGGTGGGGGCAGGGTTAACGATCCATGCTGCCCACTCTGATTTGGTTTTAGTGTCTATAGATTTTTTAAAAACCTTTTAAAAAGACTTTTTTTAAAAAAAAAGTCTGACCATGGTGTGAACCTGGATATGGGTGAGACAACTGAGACTGAATGCAGCTAAGACTGAGGTGATGATGATTGGTGGTCCCTGTGACTTGGGGAAAGGTGGGGGCACCTATCATTGATGGAGTCCGGTCTCTCCTTAAGCTACTCAGAATTGTTGCACTGGATTTCTCCTCCGCCTGGATTCTCAGGCTGTGGCAGTGGCTAGGAGCACTTTTCACGATCTCCCATCTCGCGAGAAGGCCGTGGCCCTTCTTTATGTGCACCATGGGAGCAGGAGCAGAGAATTACTTGCATCAACCACCTTTCCAAGACATCAGCTTTCACACTTTTATTGCACATTGTGAAAGGTGTGGAGGCTTTGCTTAGAATTGCTCAAGATTCCTGGCAAAGGGCACCATCCTTGTTCATCCAGGTGCACAGAGAGCTTGCCCATGCTGGGCATCGAAGTGCCGTGCTTGTCTTACATGGGTGCCAAATCCTCAGTCACACACTGAGACACGGTTGCCCATCACCCACTCTCACTTGTGCATGTGGTGTCACTCCCCACAGCCCAGCATGTCCAAATGGTCTGACCACTTGTAAGTCTGACCATGGTACAGAGGTGTGATCTGGGCTCCCACAATAACAGGCCGCAGCCACTGACATGGTTAGGTTGAACAAAGCTGCCTCTCACTATTTATGAGGAGTTGGCACCCACTAAATTAGGGGTGGGGAACCTCAGTCCTGGGGACCAAATGCAGCCCATGGCTAGTTTCCATGTGGCCCCTTTCCAATTCTCTGGATCTGACCCCTAGATCTAGTTCCTACCCCCAAGAACTGAAAGACTGCTCAGGGCAAGTGAGCAGACATGGGAGGTGGGGCATGCCCACAAGGATAGGGGGCAGATCCATGGCACAGATCCATGATATTGACTCCTTCCTGAGCACACCCTTAAATATCTCCTTCCTCACCTTCTATGTGCCCATGGAGCTTCAGAGCGGGGCCTGGGAGGGACACGGTTCCCCACCCCGGAACTATAGTCTAGCGCAGCACTTTGGTGCAGAAATTAGGTGTGTGTAACCGCCTAGCACACCTGGGCAAATGAATTTTGAATCTTTTCTTGTTCCCATGGCAGCCGCAAGGGCCACATCAACACTGAACACAGCCAGACTCAGAAAGGAAGTCATCGCTTCCCAAACATTTTATAATTTTCACCACCTTTTCCAGCTACTGAAACCTGCTGTGAAGAAGCTATATGGGTAATTTCAGACGTTACGCGCTCCCAGGTCACCACAGTGGATTCCCAACTGTGGCGAGCTGGCTAACCCCCTCCCGTGGTCCAGGAAAGCCCTGAACAGATGTGATGGAAGCGGGACCATGGCAAGGAAATGGACGGACAGACAACGGTCCGGGGCAGAACAACAGACGTTATGCCGATTCTGGACCATGGTCAGAACACCCAGAAGACACCGGGGTGGGGCGGGAGGCATGGCCAGCTGAGGGCAAAGGAAGTCAAAAGCACCAAAAGGCAACGCCCACACAAGGGAAACAGGACGGGAGGAGGAGGAGGGAGAAGAGCAGCTGAGGCAGCACACACAACAGGCACAGGGNCTGTAAACACCCAACAGTCTACTGCATATGTAACTTTTGTTACCTACTGTTAAATAGTCCCGCATACAGATGCCTACCGTTTTCTTTCCGCACTAGCCATTACTGTATTTTATAAATCCATATCTGTATCTATTTCTGTCACCTTTTGCATTGCCCCTTCTCTTTGCACCACACCTGTCTCGTCTCTCACCTCTTCCCCCTTGTCATTGTCTATTTACATTCCCCCAGTCCCTTGCTTGTCCTCAGCTCTCCTCACACCTTATTTCTAGTGCTTATTCACTCACTACCTTCTTGTATCTCCTAATGTCTCCCACCCTCCCTTCGTACTTGTCCCCTTTGTATTGCGTATCTCTCCTCCTGTTCCCACCTTCTGTTACTATGGCTCATTTATCACCCTCCTCTCCCCACCCGCTTTGCTACATGATCTATAGCCACTGAACTTTGCTCTAATCTTCAGTTCGGACTCCTGCTTGCCTGAGGAAGGACCCTATGTGGCCCGAAAGCTTGCACATTTCCACCAACAGTTGGTTCAATAAAAGATATTATTTGAACTACTATGTGTCCACCTAGGTCATTTAATGTTTCAGGCCTCCTTAAGGGAAACTAAAGGCTTATGGGGGTTGTAGTCCAGAAGACCAAAAAGCCTGTAGAAATCACGGATTCACCAGCATGGGGGTGGCAGACTAAAGAAACACATTCAGGGTCAGTGACCCCATTATCCCAACCCAAACAGCACCACACCAGGTGCATGACCTGATGGGAGGCCTTAGTTACTCCTCACCTGCTGATTTACTCCCTGCAGCCAGAAGCCCCAGACTCTTCCTGTCTGTGGAAACTCTTACTCCCTTTTACACTGTAAGCGGGATCTCAGGGGCAGGGTCTGAGCAAGGTGCTGCGCCGTGATCCCCTTGGAAGGCAGAATGTTTCTGTCCCCCGGCCCAAGGGGAACCAGGCCTTGCCTCTCTCTCTGCCCCTCCCCAAGGTGCCCGGGGCGGGGAGGGGGAGGCAGGGGATGGAGCTGGGCAGGGCTGGGAGCCTGCTGGCCCCTCTTTCCTCCACCTCCGATTCCTCCTCCTGCCCCTCGCAANTCTCTTCTTTAGGAAACTAGCTGTCAATTGTTCACACGAACACGGTTATTATTTTAAATAGTGCAATCATTCCACAATGTTAACTTGATTCCACAGTTCCACAAATCTTGCTGCTCCCCATATCTAGGAAGCCACAGTTGTCTGGACACCCAACCACCCCCAGGTCTGGGCTCTGTCCTTGGGCCTTGTCTAGCCCAGCCATCTTCATGGAGATGGCAATCGGCCTTCTACAGCTCCGTGGGCCCACTCTGATAATCCAGATATGCTCTCCCCTGAGCAGAGAGCTCTTTCCCCAAGCTCCTTCTTTGGTGGTATTCCCCTTTCTGACCTCCCTGCTCTGGCTCATCTGGCCAGCGACTCCCACTTGGACATCAGCTAGACTAACTGGCTGAGGAGTTCATTCTCAGGATTCTTCTCCCAAAGAGCCACCCCCTGAACACACTTAGAGTGACACACCGACCCTGACAAGACAGAGGTGCACTCTGTTATAGATAGAAGAAGGACGGTAGGATCTAGAATTTAAGCCTCCCATGGTCTGACATGGAATTCCACCAGCTTCCGGAAATCATTGCATTGAGACACACAACTTCCTTCCCGTTTCTTTACCCCAGGGGACCTTATAAACCAAACCAAAGTAACGCAAGAGCAAAACAAGCAAAGCACAGGTAACGCTACAACAGGGGTGGGAAACCTTTTACCTCCCAGAGGCCACTTTGAAAATTAGTACAAGCTCTGACGGTCACATAGAAGTTGGGGTGCAGGATGCTTAAGGGGTGCACTTAGGAAGAGAAGGGCCCAGATCATGGATCTGTCCCCTGTCCATCATGTGTGCATGCCCTCATCTCTTCCATTCCCTGAGCTCAGCCTTTCAGTGCTTGGAGATTGGAACTAGATCCAGGGGCCAGATCCAGGCATTAGACAGGGGTCAAAATGAAAACTAGCTCCAGGCTGCATTTGGCCCCTGGGCCCGAGTTTCCCCACCCCTGTGCTACACTCTGTGGTGCTCACAGCTCCAATAAAGTGTGCAAGATCTTGTCATTCCCCATCTCCTAAAGGATAGAGTAGAACTGGAAAAAGCACAGTGAAGGGCAACAAAGTAGAGCCCTGTACAGCCTTCCAAAACTGAGCATGAACCAAGTCTGACTTGTTCACATATGCAGTTTTGTTAGAGATAAGTACCTTCTGCCTCAATTTAACCCCCCTTGCTCCCACAAGGAGGGGATTCAAAGTGAGGCATAAGAGGAAGTACTTACCTCTGCAAAGGAGCAGGGTAAAAGAGGAGAGGGCGCCTTCTACTCCAGGGGAAAGTGATCTACTGTATGAGAGGATGGCAAACACGTGCACCCCCCTTTTCCAGAAGCCTTCAGTTTCCCCTGCTTTTGTGAACCTCTCTGGCTGCTTGTTATTCCAGCTCCCCCTGTAAGTACCCAAATAGGAAGATTAGGGATGAAGAAGAGCCATTTAACCCCCAATAATGAGAACAGAAGTGATCCAAGCTGGTCCTGAAGCAGCTGGGCTCTTCAACACCTGGGTCCTATCTATAATGGCGGTGATGCCAGAGCTCCTTAGGGGTGTGGTCACATCAAAAAGGGGCGGGGTTAAGCAGCCCATCCTTTTCCTGACAGGCCACCGAGAGCCACGGCATCACAGCATTCTGTGGGGGTGGGGGACATGAGGAAAACGGCGGGGGGAGCTTGATGTCACAATGGTCCATGGAGCGTGTCAGGAAAAGGACCCGTCCTAAGGAATTTTCTTGCCCTGTATCTGAGAAGGCCCTGCCCCCATGGAGTGCTGAGATGTCATGGCGTTCTGTTGGGGCGGGGCCTCTTGCAACCTGGTACCTCAGAGCCAGGAAACATGATAAAGAGGCAGCTGATCTGCTAGATTATTAGGGAATAAAAGGGGTGCTCAAAGACAACAAGACCACTGCTGAGAAACTAAATCAGTTCTTTGTGTCATTTTTTACTGCCGAGGATGTTGGGGAGATAACTACACCAGAACTATTTTTTGTTGGTGAGGAATATGTGGAATTATCGGAATTTTGTATATACTGTAAAGCACTCCAAATGCCATACAGGGCATGGGGGGTGGGGGTGGGGTTGCTATATAAATAAAATGTATTATATTAATTATTATTATTATTATTATTAAATTAGCATCACGCCAGAAGAGATCTTATTGCATATTGATAACTTAAACAGTAGCTAGTCACCTCGGCTAGACAGCATTTATCCAAGGGCACTGAAAGAACTCAAATTTGAAATTGCTGAACTACTATCTGTAAGTTATCGGAAAAATCCTCCTCTGTGCCAGAAGACTGGAGGTTAGCAAACGTAACACCAATTTTTAAGAAGGGCTCCAGAGGTGACCCCGGAAACTACAGACCAGTAAGCCTGACATCAATACCGAGCAAATTAGTGGAGACCATTGTTAAAAATAGAATGATTACTGCACGTGTCTGGATCTGATCTGGACTGTATATCAGCTGGGGACTGATCACTGTAAAGGAAAGAGCGCTTGCAGGGAAGAGACCCTGAGTGAACCATGGTGTTTGGGGTCCCGATCCTGTGACTACTTGCCCCACAGAAACCTCAGCCTGTCACAAAAGCATATTGGGAAAAACCTCAGAAAAGAAGGATGTGCGCGAGAAGGAACATGTAAATAAACCTGTCTGCTTCATTGAGCTCATGGCGATTGCTAGGGTCGGGTGGGAGAAGAGGTGTAGGGAGAAGGACAGTGTTAGCTTATCAGTGTCTTCCGAACACTACGGTCAAGCATGTTGAAAAGAAGGTCTCTCTCTCACAAGACCCAGGTACTATGGGGACAATGCCCCCCAAAGTCTAATGATCAGGAAGGAACCCAGAGCAGAAAGTGACCTAGTCAAGTTAGAAACCCCACAGCTTTTAACAGGAGAGAGGAGAGGAATCCTTACAAAGCGAGGCCACATTCTCATAATTCTCCTGCAGGACGTCCCAATACAGGGTCTTTTCCCCAGGGTCCAGCAGAGCCCACTCCCCCTCGGTAAAACACACAGACACGTCCTCAAAGGTCACCAACATCTGAAACAAGAAGAGAGAAAAAGAGCCCAACTCAGCACCTGCTGCTCCTGGGACAGCACTGCAGGCCCTAGGAGCACTAGCTTAGGCAATGAGCTGCCAACTTGGCATCCCTGCTCCTGCCTCCTCTCAATCCCAGGAACCTGTGTTCACTGCATTTCCCCCATTAGCAACAATGGGGGGAAACATAGTGAACATAGATCCCTGTGTAACGCACACAGCACCCAGGAACTCTAGGATAGACTCGTCTCCTCTCTATTAGAGTCTCGCATGGATTCCAGACCGATACCCTGGTAGATGCAGGCTCGGACTGACGTAAAGTCACAGATCAGAAATAGACCGCTGGGATCATCTAATCCAACCCTCGGAATTTCCTCGAGGNCCTCTCACATCTACAGCTGCAGCTACTTTAGGCTGCGTGTAAAAATGCCTGGCTGTTGCCCACCACCCAATCTCACTTGCGCATGCAGGGTCACTCCCCACAGCCAAGCGTGTCCAAGTGGTGTGACCACGTGTAAGTCTGCCCAGGCAGCCACTAAAGCACTGCAGGGTGGGGAACCTCAGTCTTGGGGGCCAAATGCAGCCCATGGCTAGTTTTTATTTGGCCCCTTTCCAGTGCCTGGATCTGACCCCTAGATCTAGTTCCTACCCCCAAGCACTGAAAGACGGAGCTTGGGGTAAGGGAGCAGAGATGAGGGTATGCACACAAGGATAGGGGACAGATCCATGATCTTGAGTCAACACCCTCTTCCTGAGCGCACCCTTAAACATCCCCCCCCCCTTCCCTTCCCGCATCTTCTAGGTGGCCCTCGGGGCTTGTACTAATTTCAAAGTGGGCCCCGGGAGGGAAAAGGTTCCCCGGGCCCGCCCCTAAAGTGCATAGCACTTTAGTGCAGAGATTAGGTGTGCAAAACCCTCTTGCACACCTGGGTGATCGAGTTTTGAATTTTGGCTTATTCCGAAGGCAGCCTCAAGGGCGAAGTCACAGCTCCTTCCAGCAGCCCAATCACGCAGCTGATGGGGTGGGTGAGACTCCAGACGTAGCTTTGGCCAGCAGCTCGGCTGGGGAGCGTGCGGTGGGGTGGAAACTCCGCTTCCCAACTGCTGTCATTTCCTGGAGGGCCCCTGAACTCAGCCTCAGAAGGGGGTTGGAAACAAGACTCAGGAAATGCCCACAGGGCCCATCTTTGAACTCCTGGCCATAGGGGGGTGGTAGCGCCTACTCAGCTGTCAGCACCCCCCTATCCAGGTCTGTCTCCTGCAGGCTGCTTCGCTTCTCCTCCCCATCTCTCCGCCCGGCCCTTGTCCTGGGTCTCCCATCTCCTGTCCATCCATTTTCCTCTGTGTCTCTGCCTCCCAGCTTCCTGCTTGGCGACCAACCACTGGTATTAGATGCTGGGGGGGGGGGAGTCTCTGCTGCTGCGACGGGGGGCTCAGCCCCTCGTGTCCTCAGACGCAGAGAGCGCAGCCTCCCCCTTCCCCTCTGCCTGGGAGACTCGGTCCCTTGAACTCACCGGCCAGGAGTCTGCGAGGGACAGAGAGCAGCTTCCGCTGCCTGAGCAGTGACCAGCGCCCTCTAGCGTTCCTGACGCGTGTTTCACGCTGCAATACCCTGCGGCTCGGAGCCCCATTGCAGCTAATGCAACCCTGGGGAGCGGAGCTGTCTGCCAGTCTGACACCACCACCCCCAATGGCCTGTGGGCAGCACCCCCATTTTACACCTGGGGAAGACCAATTAGCTCCCTGAATTGCCATAACCCAGTTTTGATGCAAACGCAAATGCTTTAGGCTGATGATTACCAGGCTTATCAGGATTCTCAGGCTTTTCTGTCTGGGACTCTTAAATTAGCGCTGCCTGGAGCCAGTGTAGTCAATTCTCCCGCCTCAGCCCTGGGGTGATTGGGTGAATGTATTTAGCGAAACACAGGAGACATTTAGATCATTTCCAGACATTTACTAACTCCAGGATAAGCTTTCTGGGAAGTAGTTCACTTCAAAGGACCAGACTGGAAGTTGGATACAAGGAGACACAATTTTAATAAAATCAAATCCTACACTTATCAGCTGAAAGTAGCAGAGAGTTATTTTTCAGGGTGGAACGAACAGCATCTGAGCGATCAAACTCTTAATTTTCCATGAACTTAACAATTGTTCTCCATCTTATTGATGGAGACCTTTAACATATGAAAACTGCCATCATGTCTCCTCCCTTAGTCTTGCCTTCTCCAAGCCAAACGTCCCCACTCCTTCAACCTCTCCTCAGATGACGCGCTGCGTCCAAAACCCTTTTAGAGGTGACGTGCGTACCCGCCAACATGAGCAAAACCGATCAAATCCAGATGATCTGACGTGAAAGGAATGAACTGAGTAGCAGACACGGCTCTTTGCTCAGTTACCCAGTTCTTGTCTTTTCATGTCGTTCATTCTGTTTAGTCTGGTCATTTAGTTGGTTTTGTTCATTTTGGCCACTTCCTGTTTTACACCCTCCTCCTCCTTATTTTCATCATCTCTGGCAAAACCAGACAAAATACTGAAATCAAATGAGCCAAATATAAAAATCAAACCAATCTGCAAAAAACCCAATTGCTCAATCATCGTGACAAATGTTGTTTGGGTCGACCACACCCTGCTCAAAATCTCTGGCATCTTCAGACACAAATTGAGCATTTATTTTGCTGCTCATTCCAGCACCACCCTTTAGCATCTTCGGTGGCCTCTTCTGCATCTTCTCCACTTTCTCTATGTTCTTAAGAGCACAGAAGCTTGCATGCCCTCACCAACAGATGTCAGTCACAAAGGCACCCTCTTTGTCCCTTGTCTCATACGTGGGAGCAGTATGGCAACCGCACTCTAAGCAAAGGGAAGGGAAACGAGGAAGAACTAGGTCTAAGGGGTTACATAGATAGAACGACTTTTGTTTCTAACCCAACGTAGCTCATCTAGTGGAAAACTCGTCATGCTGCTCTCCAACTCAGCCACTAGAGAAGGATCTGCATGCTGCCTGGTAGTTAAAGAGCTGTCTGTAAGACTGCTACAGCAGCATTCATCATATGACTGGATAGCTAAGCTTTGGGGCAACCATACTAGGAGACCTGGGTTTCCTTGTGTCACTTTTCTAACAGTTTGACAGCAACTCCTAGCTTACTACCTTGCAGAACAGGGCGTTGCTTGAAAGGAAAAAGAATTAGGAGGGGCACTGGAACCACAGTGAGTAAGCGAGATTAAAACCTGCAGCACCGTGTACCCCAGTTTGGGGATCATTCCCTTAGGTTACAGGATGTGAGAATTGGTCTCTTTCTCTGCCCGCAGGTCTCATGCAGCCACAAACCTGAGCAGGAAGAGGGCTGAAATTAAGGAGCGGGCCATCTCCCAAACTCCAAAGTCACGGCGAGACTCTCTACCCTGTTTATTGCCCCATAGGTACATTAGGCTCTCCCACTGCTCCCCGCACATGCTCACTTCTCCCCTCTGACTCCCAAGGATTAAAAACCCAACCCAGAGGCTGACACCACCTTGTAGGCCAATAACTTCCTAGGGCCATGAGTGGTCAGCACATACATCCCAAGCCTGGCATCTTTGAACACAAATTGGGCAGGGAAACAGGTGGGGGGAACCACTAAGCCCTGTTCCCCTGCCTCTCACACAAGGGAGTCCCCTCCCAATGCAGTCCCCCTAACCAGCCTCCCCCAAACCTGTAACCTGCTTTCTCACCAGCAGGTTGTGGACATCCCCAAATCCCTTCCTCCCTCCATGCCAAACATTCAAAAACAGTACAACAATTAAAAACATCAGAAGAGCTTTAGAAAGGATGTAACAAAAGGCCCCTGGCCCACGCCTCTGTTGCCACCAAATTAATTAGCAGTAAATTGTAATTCTTAAGTCTTTGGTATTTCATATATAGGTAACTTGATTAAAACGTTTATGCTTGTGTTTAAATAATCAAGAGCACTTTGTTTCAACGTACTTCAAACATGTTCCTGGTTCCCCAAATCAAAAACGTTTAAAACAAACCAAGCCAGCGACAACCTAGGGCAGGGGCAGCCAGACTCAGCTGGGTAAGAATCTACCCTGCCCAGGTATCAACCTAGGATGATCTGCCCGCTTCCCCAGCAGGGTGGTGGTATTTTTGCTTCTCCCCTTTCCAAGTGTCATGACTCTCAGGGAGGGGAGAGTATGTTGTATTCTGCACAAGGGCGGGAGAGCCCCTTTGCCCCTCTCTAAACGCCCCAGCCCCCCACAGACGTGCCCCAGCAATGGCTCAGAGGATCAGGGGGCCGGGGGTGGGGGGGTGTAGACCATGGCATCTTCTGACCCCTGCGATCTACCAGGATGTTGAACACAACCAGCTGATCAAATTGCAACCAAAATCTTCGCCTTCCCAGACCTAGGGCATTCAAAGTAATATCTGTCACTATTCCACAAACGCAAGATTGAAATGGCTGCAGTGGGAGGGGTGTAAAGCCTTCAAAGGCCGAGCTCTCAGAGCGAGAGAGAGGAAGAGGCAGGCAGAAGCTCAGAGTTCCACGCAGCCTGGGAAGGTTTTGGTTTTTTTTTAAAAAGTCCATCTTGGTTGCATAGTTTAAGAGACAAAATGAATTTGCCATTTAAAATTTGTGAATAAAATTAATTTCCAGAAATGAATCTCTTTTAAATCGATGCTGGTGCATAATTCGTCACTGCAGTATTTGTCAGTTTGTTATTTCCACCTTTGGAATTTCAGTTCCTACATTTGCTTCATTATTAAGTAATTTTATTATATGAACCTCTCTCTTTGCACACGAGGACCAATCAAATTCCAAATTCACATTTGAAATTAAAAAAAAACAAAAACACAAAAAACACAAGATCTGAACCAACTACCCCAAAGTGTAAGCCACGGACGCAGCTTCCATGAGGTGAGGGGGCCTCTCTAAGGAATTTTCAGAGTGGGTGGGGGAGGGAGCAAGGCTGACATTCTGAATATTTCCTAGTCGTGCTCAGGTCGCTTCCAAAGGGTCCTGCCAAGAAGGATGCTTTCAGAGTGGGGAGGGGTGGCATGCTGGCTCCACCCACTCTTAAAACCTCCTTCCTGGTGGGGTTGCTGCCACTCCAGAGGACCTCTCTGGAAGCCAGGCCAGTCCCCTTGCCCTTAGGAGGGACCCATAATAGGGACATGAGCCCAGGCCTGCCACAGCCTTGCTAAGCCACTGGTGTAAGCCAAGTGATGGAAGTACCAAATAATACCGAGTAACAAACAACAAGGAAACAAACTGAAAACAAATGGTTTTGAATCCAGCCTCCACAATTTGCTTTGCACTATTGAAGCAGGTCAAAGTCGATACACTGTTTGGTATGACTATTCATTTCAATTCTACTTACTTTCCCCTTTTTGTACATATCTAAATACTATCACACCAAGACCACCACATTCAAAGATAAGCATGAGAATTAAAAGAGGTTTGTTTATGTTCCAAGGACGTTTTGGGTTCTCCAGCTGAGCAGTTGTTTGGCCACCTTGCCCCATCTCCAATGAACATTTTGTCCCTATGTCCCTCTGGGGGACAACGTTAACTCCATTTCAAGCTGCTTCTTTTGGATTTTCACCAGACAGATCGGGGGTTGGGAGGGGGGGGAGGATAGATCAACATTTCTATCCCATGTGGATTTTCCAATGAGTAAGGAAGCTTGAAAAGGGAGCACTCATGGGATGTCTACTCTTGATGGGTCTTCAAGTGCGTAAGGAGGGCTGTGCTGACGATAAATCCTCTCCCGCACTGAAGACACACGTAGGGCTTCTCTCCTGTGTGGATTCTCTGGTGTCGGGTGAGGCCTGACCGGTGGCGGAACCACTTCCCACAATCCACACACTCACAGGGCTTCTCTCCCGTGTGGATTCTCTGGTGCTGCAAGAGGCAAGAGCTCTTAATGAAGCTTTTCCCGCACTCATCGCATTCGTAGGGTCTTTCTTCTGTGTGGATGTTCAAGTGCGTAATAAGAGAAGACCTCACACTGAAGGTCTGCCCACATTCGGGGCATTTGTAGGGCTTGTCTCCTGTGTGGGTTCTCTGATGGGATACAAGATTTGAGTTCTGTTTGAAACCTTTCCCACAGTCAGGGCATTTATAGGGTTTCTCTCCAGTGTGACTTCTACGGTGGGTCACCAGGTTGCACAACTGACTGAAGGTTTTCCCACAGTCGGGGCATTTGTAGGGCTTGTCCCCAGTGTGGGTTCTCTGATGGATTGCGAGATTCCACTTCTGATTGAAGCCTTTCCCACAGTCAGGGCACTTGAAGGGCTTGTCCCCAGTGTGGATTCTCTGATGGGATGAGAGATTCCTGCTATGATTGAAGCCTTTCCCACAGTCAGGGCATTTGTAAGGCTTCTCTCCTGTGTGGGCTCTCTCATGGGCAACGAGAGTGGCTCTGTAGCTGAAGCTTTCCCCGCAGCGGGCACACACATAGGGTTTTTCTCCGGTGTGCACCCTCCTATGGATCACCAGATGGGACGTCTGAGTAAAGGTTTTCCCACAGTCAGAGCATTTATAGGGTTTCTCTCCCGTGTGGGTTCTCTGGTGGATAAGAACATGTGAGCTGCGGTTGAAGCTCCGGCCGCAATCCCCACAGATGTACAGCCTCTCTCCAGTGGGGTGCTTCTGGGCTACAGCTGCTTTTGGCTTTTGAGCACCTCCCTTGCCGTTCATCTGGAGTGCACCCTGCAATTTCCTTGCTTGGTTACCTCGCTGGCTCTTTCTCAGTTGTCCATGCTCAGGGTTGTGGGAAACCTCCTCTCCAGATCTTTCTGGGAATGTGCGGTTTGGTTCTGCTGCCTCGGGGCCTCCCTGCTGTGCATTCTCCTCCTCCTTCACGTTCATTGTCCTGACACCTGCTGGGAGAGAGAGAGAATCCAGATAGGAATCATTGCGTATGTATTTATGGGGAGACTGCCCAGTTAGTTTTCTCCTATCCTATGGCAGACATTTTATTTATTCAACCTTACACCCCGCCATTTCCCTGCTTACAAAACGGCTCAGGGCAGCTTACGTGAAAGGAGAAGAGAATCTCTCAGGCAGACTCAAGTGGCTGAGCTCCACAGAAACAACAAAGAGCCCAAAACTGAACGCTCCTCCCGAGGTGCAGCAGAGACTCCCCCTGCAGCATCTCGCACCTGAAGGAGCTGCCCTCCCGCCACTTACACAGTGAGGTCACAACCACCACTTTTCTTTCCACATGCCCCACCCCCACCCTCCACCTCTCGGGAAGGCACAGCTGCCTCCTCAAAGGCCTCTAACTCCTGGAACAGCAAACACCCACAATCAATTCCTTGCTGCCTAGACCCCCCAGACACAATCCTTGCTTCCCAGCCTGCCCTCCTCTCCCCTTATAGGTAAGACCCCCACAGACAGGGTGAAAACAGACATGCGCTTAACTCCACTTTAACACCCCTTCATCACTTTTTATGCATGTTGCAGGGCCGTATTGGTACCCTATGCAGCCCTGGAACATGCGTAAGAAATGTTAAAGCAGAGTTAAGGTGCATGTCTGTTTTCACCCAGAGCCCTATGTAGGCCTAAGTTCTATGTAGTTTTCACCCAGAGTTCTATGTAGGCCTGTTACCTCTCTCCTGCCCTGTCCCAACCAGGCCTGTTACACAATAGTGCTTCCCAGGCTGGTGCTCCAGAGACTGAAAACAGATCTTGTGCTCTGGGATGTAGCAGGGCTGAGTTGCTGGCCAAAGCAAGGCACCCCATAGCAAGGCATTGAGGCAAGTCCAGCTCCCAAACATGCACGGCACACTCCCAAAGGCCACAGAGTGAATCCCCAAGAGACTGGGCCCATAAACGCCAACAGCTTAGCGTAATCAAAGAGGCTCCTTAGGTCATTCAATCCAGAGTGAGCGTTGGTCCCGAGTGACAGGGGTGGAGACAAAGTAATTTGAATGCTATCTTTTATTGGACCAACTATTGTTGGTGGAAATGTGCAAGCTTTCAGACCTCACAGGGTCCTTCCTCAGGGAGGGAGGAGTCAGAACTGAAGATGAACCACTGTCAACACCCTCCCATGAGAAACCTCTCCAAATACAAGGAAACTACACCTATAAATCCCAACATGTAGTATACTTCATCCGGTGCACCAAATGCCGGCATAGAAACGGCGTTGGTGAAACACTGCACTTACATATGAATTGGCACAGACATACAATTGCTATCAAACTCACTGACCCTACAGTGGGCAGTCACTTTCCCCAGCACGACCTCACTATCTCTGATCTCTCAGACCTCATCCTCAAAGCAAGTCTGCTCAATATCTGGGCCAGGGAACTCAAACTTATTTGACACCAAAAACAAAGGAGTTAACAGAGACCTAAACTTCTCTAGCCACTACAAAAACCTGTAAACACCCAACAGTCTAGTGCATATGTAACTTTTGTTACCTACTGTTAAATAGTCCTGCATACAGATGCCTACCGTTTTCTTTCCGCACTAGCCATTACTGTATTTTATAAATCCATATCTGTATCTATTTCTGTCACCTTTTGCATTGCCCCTTCTCTTTGCACCACACCTGTCTCGTCTCTCACCTCTTCCCCCTTGTCATTGTCTATTTACATTCCCCCAGTCCCTTGCTTGTCCTCAGCTCTCCTCACACCTTATTTCTAGTGCTTATTCACTCACTACCTTCTTGTATCTCCTAATGTCTCCCACCCTCCCTTCGTACTTGTCCCCTTTGTATTGCGTATCTCTCCTCCTGTTCTCACCTTCTGTTACTATGGCTCATTTATCACCCTCCTCTCCCCACCCGCTTTGCTACATGATCTATAGCCACTGAACTTTGCTCTAATCTTCAGTTCGGACTCCTGCTTGCCTGAGGAAGGACCCTATGTGGCCCGAAAGCTTGCACATTTCCACCAACAGTTGGTTCAATAAAAGATATTATTTGAACTACTGTGTGTCCACCTAGGTCATTTAATGTTTCAGGCCTCCTTAAGGGAAACTAAAGGCTTATGGGGGTTGTAGTCCAGAAGACCAAAAAGCCTGTAGAAATCACGGATTCACCAGCATGGGGGTGGCAGACTAAAGAAACACATTCAGGGTCAGTGACCCCATTATCCCAACCCAAACAGCACCACACCAGGTGCATGACCTGATGGGAGGCCTTAGTTACTCCTCACCTGCTGATTTACTCCCTGCAGCCAGAAGCCCCAGACTCTTCCTGTCTGTGGAAACTCTTACTCCCTTTTACACTGTAAGCGGGATCTCAGGGGCAGGGTCTGAGCAAGGTGCTGCGCCGTGATCCCCTTGGAAGGCAGAATGTTTCTGTCCCCCGGCCCAAGGGGAGCCAGGCCTTGCCTCTCTCTTTGCCCCTCCACAAGGTGCCCGGGGCGGGGAGGGGGAGGCAGGGGATGGAGCTGGGCAGGGCTGGGAGCCTGCTGGCCCCTCTTTCCTCCACCTCCGATTCCTCCTCCTGCCCCTCGCAGCCTCTCCCTCCCCTTCCCCCTCTGCCTGTGGGGAGACTTGGTCCCTGCTTCTCTCTCAGTCCCTCCCCCCTCCTGAGTCACCGGCTGCAGAGCCCCGGGGCTTCCCCCAGCCTGAGCCAGTCCCCACCTGGACTCTCTCTCTCCCCGCACAGACCCCACTGTCTGCCTGGGGCAGCAGCAGCAGCGGCTCAGTCCAGATCCCAAAGGAGAAGGCAGCGGATCAGGGCGCGCAGGAAGCTCCTGTCTCCATGAGGCTCTGGCACAAGCTGCTTGTCGCTGCCGCCCGGCCGGGGAGTTTCAGGTGACTAAGTTGCCCCAGAGCGGCCCCTCCTGGGGTGACTCTCCCCATGTAGACATCTGCTACAATGCATGACAAAATGGGATACTGTCTCCGAATTTGTATTTTATTTATTTAAATTTATCTGCTGCCCTTTCCCATCAAGGCTTATGGTAGCTTACAATCAATAAAAACGTCTAAAAGTTCCCTACCCCCAACCCTTCCCCTAACTCTCCACCCAACTTTATCCCTGCCTGCCAAACACCTGGCCAAATAAAAAGGTTTTACAATGTTTCCGGAAGATGAACAACCTCGGACTTAAACAAACCTCCAAGGGGAAAGAGTTCCATAATCATGGGGGAGCCACCGAGAACCCCTCTCTGCATGCCCTGGCTGTATAAACTTCATGGGCAGATGGTACCTGCAAGCGGGCGCTCCCAGCTGACCTCAGATAGGCCGCGACGGGACATGAGGACAGTCTTTCAGATTCCTGCGGTCCAAGCTGTTTAGGGCTTTATAGGTCAAAACCAGCACATGCCCAGAAAGTGTTTGGTAGTGAGTGCAGACACTGGGAAACAGGTGTAATGTACTCCCGGCGACCTGCCCCCTGATAGAAGACGGGCTACTGTGTTCTTCACCAACTGCAGCTTCCGAACAGTCATCAGGGGCAGCCCCACGTAGAGCGCATTGCAGTATTCTAATCTCGAGGTTACAAACGCATGAACAATGGTGGCCAAATCCAAATCTAATAACAAAGGCTGCAGCCTTCTCACCATACGTAATTGGTGAAAAGAGTCCCTGACCACCACTGCAGCCTGGCCATCCATGGCCATGGATCCAAGAGGAAGCAATTGATCCAATGGACCCCAAGGATCCTGAGGTACCAAAGGAGGCTGGACCTCGTAAATGACAGGGGTCCCTATGTCTCCCAGGTCACACGGCCGGTCAACCGTCATCACCTCGGTCTTGTCTGGATTCAGCTTCAATTGGCTTTCCCGCATCCAGTTCCTAACGGCAGCCAGGCACCGGGTAAGCACCAAGATTACAGGACCTGGGTCAGATGAAAAAGAGAGACAGAGCTGAGTGTCGTCAGTATACTGATGACACTTCACTCAAAATCTCCATACAGCCTCAACCAGGGGCTTCACACACGTATCGAAAAGGAGTGGGGGCAAGATGGAACCCTGCGGAACCCCACAAGGAAGCTCCCGAGGGGACAACGAGCCGCCGCCCATCACCACCCTCTGGGTTCTCCCAGCCAGGAATGAGCAGAACCACCTGAGAGCAATCCTGTGAACCCCTGCCAGGTCACACAGCTGTGCCAACAACACCCCACGATCTACTGTATCAAAAGCCACTGAGAGATCTAACAAGATCAGCAGGGTACAATTTCCCTTGTCAATTACCAAACAGAGGTCATCAACCAAGGCCACAAGCACAGACTCAGGGCCATTCCCAGGATGAAATCCTGACTGACAAGGGTCCAGGAAACCAATAGCATAGAGGTGAGCCTGAAGCTGCAAGGCAACCACCCATTCAACAATAACGTTCCCTAAAAGGGGAGATGGGGCGATAACTGGCAGGGGAGTCAATGTCAAGAGATGATTTTTTTCAGCAGGGGCCGGACAATTGCAGTTTAGAGGCAATCAGGCACCCTACCCTCCCAAAGGGAGGCACTGACAACCACAGCCAGAAACGGCCTCAGTGTCTTCCCAGCTAGTTTTTACCAGCCAGGATGGGCATGGATCTAATTCACAACTGGTTGCCCGCATCACTCCAAGAACACGCACTGTTTGCTTGGATCCACTTGCTGACGGCCACTGATGGGTGGGCAAAACTAATTGAAGTCAATCCAGGCAAACCGGACAAGACCGAGCCTCACCAATCCCAAACTCTCGGCATCCAAACCAGCAGTTCCCGGGTCAAGCCAAATACGAGCGACTTTATCTGCAAAGTAGGTGACAAACTCACCACAGAGGGCAACTCATGACTCTAACTCCAAGTGGAGAAAGCCAGGAGTTTAGCAGGCTATTCACCGCCTGGAAGAGTTCTGCTGGACGGCACTTCACAGACATTATGGTGGCAGCGGACAGAGCTTTCTTTGCCATCACCACCATGACCACAGCATTGCCCTTCAAAAACGATTTATGCCACAGTCAGTTGGCTTTGGCGCAAGTCAAGCACCACCTGTGCTCTGTCTACCTTCCTGCTTTAGCAACCTCAGATCCTCCAGATACAATGGAGACCTGCACTGCCACCATGGAGGAAACATGCCTGGCTGCCACTGTGCTGATGGCCCGAGTCAACGTACCACACCACAGGTCAACCAGGCTATCGAAAGAAAGGCCGTCAAGGTCAGCGAGTAAATCTCCTACAGAGTTCCGGATTCCTGTGGGATCCATTAGTCTCTGGGGGCAGACCAACATAAATTCACATTTAAGGTATTAACTGGATGCTTTCTGTTCTGTCTGGACTCTTGGTGGGTAATCAGGCCTGAATTCTGAGATATTTCCCCACTGTCAGGGAAATTATAGGGCTGCTTTTTTTTTTTTAATTAAATTTTTTTATTATTATTAATTAAACATTCAACATTAACACACACATTTATAAATCTACTAACTAATAAACCTATTAACATAAATTAACAAATACCGTCAAGATATTTTTATTGTCCTTTTTATATATTGTAATCCACCAGGTATGATCTTGTTTCTTCTTCAACGGTATGTCCTTGTATATTCTCTATGCAGGAGAACCATCTGGTGGTGAACTTTTTCCATTTATTTTCCTGTGTTGCTGCTTGTTTCTCCACTGAGTGCATGTACCAGAGTCGTTTTACCCATTCAGTTTCTGTTAAATTCTTTACTGATTTCCAGTTTCTCGCTATGATGTTCAGTCCTGCTAGTGTCATGAGTATGCAGGTTGCTTGGTGGTGCTTCATGAGTGGTATTTCCGGATATAGTCCCAGCAGTGCAGTTTCTGGTCTGAACGGTATAATAAGTCCAGTGGCTTTTTTCATATTTAACCAGACTATATGCCAGAGTTGTTGTACTTTGGGGCATGACCACCAACAGTGCAGGTATGTGCCTTGTTCTCCGCAGCCCCTGCAGCATTGGTCGAGGTCAGAGCCATCTATTTTTTTGAAGTGGATTGGGGTTAAATAATATCTTAGGATTACTTTAATTTGGGTTTCTTTTATTTCAAGCAAACTTGCACAATTGTGCATTTGATGTCCTATTGTGTCTATTTGGTTTTTGTCAAAAATTTTCCCTACGTCTTCATTTTTCTATATATGCGTTTGTTTTATTGGATTTGACCTCGACCAACGCTCCATATATTCTTGCTTTTAACCCTTTGATTGTGGTGTGGCTAAGTAATATTTTTTCTAATGTAGTGGGTTTTCTGGAGTAATGTTGTATTTTGTTTTTATCCATGAATACGTTTTTTAGTTGTAGGTATTGTAGGGTGTCTATTTTTGTTTTGGTTATTTTTTGTAGTTCCTGTATCGTTGCAAAACGGTTGTCCTTGAATAATTTTTCTGCCGTGTTTAGTGGTTTTTCCCCAAATCTTTTGCTATATTATCTCTATTTGATGTCTGTGTATTTATGGGTGTATAAGGTGATGCTTCTAGTGATAGTTTTAATTTTTTTATTAATTTGGTGCCAGTGTTGTATAGTTGTGTGTGCGAATGGATGATCTAATATTTTTTTTGTTTTTGCTTTGTCCTGGTTAGTTATCATTTATTGTAGATTTGTGTTTCCTAATAACTCTTTTTCTATTTCTACCCAGGTGGTATTTATTATAGGATAGTACCAGTAGCTCAGTGTTCTGAGTGCGGCTGCTTTGAGGTAAGATTGTACATCTGGCATATTAATGCCACCCTTCTCTTTTCTTCTAATCAGTGTCTGTTTGTTAATTCTATGTTTTTTGCCTTTCCATACTGCTTCTAGCATGGCCCGTTCACATTGCTTTATGAACTTGAGTGGGAGTTGTATTGGTAGGGCCATTGCTTTATAGAGAATTTTGGGTAAGGCTATCATTTTGAACAGGTTTATGCTTCCTAACGATGAGGTTTTGAGTCTTTGCCATGTTGAGATCTTATTGCAAATTTGGTTTAATATGAGGGGGGAAGTCTGCTTTGTATAGTTTTGTATGATCTTTTGTTATATTTACCCCTAGGTATTTGAGTTGAGATTCAGCAATCGTAAATGGTGTTTGACTTGCAATGTCTTGGGCCTCTTGTTTGTTTTTTGTAAGTATTAGTGCTTGTGATTTTGGGGGGGGTTGATTTTATAACCTGAGATTTCACTGAATTTGTTTATGAGCGTGAGAATTTTTGGTACAGTTTTGTGTGGTTTTGTGATGTATATTAGCATGTCGTCTGTGAACAGGGATAGTTTGTGTTGTGTTTGTTTTAGTTGTATACCCGTGATCTCGTGTTCTTGTCTTATGGCACATGCTAGGAGTTCTAGGGTAATGTTAAAGAGCAGAGGGGATAGCGGGCATCCTTGTCTAGTTCCTCTTGGTAAGAGGAATGGGTCTGATAATTTTCCATTTATTAGCAGTCGGGATTTTGGGTTTAAATTGATAGCTTTAATTGCCCTCATAAAGTTGCCTTTGATTCCCATATGTTCCATTACTCTTTATAGACACTCTGGCTCTGCCCTGTCAAAGGCCTTCTCTGCATCTGCAGCCAGTATTAATGTTGATGTTTCAGTTTTTTGGGCCACGTATATCAGGTTAAGTGTCTTTCTTATGTTGTCTGTTCCTAATCTGTCTGGTATGAATCCCGTTTGGTCAGTGTGGATCACCTCCTCAATTATTGCTGCTAATCTGTTGGCTAGCGTCTTTGTAAATATTGTATAGTCCGTATTTAATAATGATATTGGCCTGTAGTTACTACATTCTTCTACGTCTCTGCCTGGTTTGGGAATTAAAGTAATGACTGCTTCATAGAATGTTGCTGGCATTTTTGGGGTAAGAATGATGTCATTGCATGTATTTGTTAAGTGTGAGATGATCATTTTGCTAAATGTCTTGTAGAATTCTGCGGATAACCCATCTGGCCCACCTGCTTTCTTTTTTTAAAGGTCTTTAATTGTTTGCTTAATTTCTTTGTTTGTTATTGGGGAATTAAGAAATTTCAGTTGGTCTGTGTTAAATTTTGGAAGATTATATTTATTAATAAATTCTTTTATTTTTTCCAGGATCTGGGTTCGAGGATGCATAGAGCTTCTGATAAAACTCCACGAATGCTTTTTGTATCTCCTGCTGCTTGTTTGTTTTACTTCCATCTTGGAGTTTTATTATTGGAATCGTTTTTTTTTCTTTTTCTTTTTGTTAATTGTGTTAAAAAATTTCCTGGTTTGTTACAATTTTGAAAATAAAAACTTTTAATTTTTCTTAGTTGTTGTGTGATTTTTTGCGTTTCTATTGTATCTATTTCACTGAGTATTTTTTGTATTTCTAACTGGTTACTTTTGGTGGGGAATTTACTGTTTTCTGTTTCTAAGTAATTTAGTTGTGTGAGGAGGGCTTTATTCCTTCCTCTTCTCTGTTTATTTATTTTTGCTTTTATGGCTATAAATTTGCCCCTTATCACTGCTTCCATTGCTTCCCAAAGTGTTTGGGGGGATTGTACTGATCCTATGTTCGTGTCAAAATATTCCTTAAGGTCCTCTTCAATTTGATTTTTTATCCATTCACTTTTTAATGTTCCCCTATCTAACTGACAACTGTGGATAAGGCTGCTTTAATGGACTCCCTGATGTCTGAACAGGTTTGGCCCATGACTGAACCTTTTCTCACAACTGGGGCATTTATAGGGTTTCTACCTTCTGTGGGTTCTTATGTTCCTAATAAGTGTGGAGCTCTGTTTGAAGGTTTTCCCACAGTCAGGACTGTTATGGGGTTTGTCTCCTGTGTGGAATCACTGATGTTGAACAATGGCTCACCGGTGAGTGAAACTTTACCCAGCCGTGGCATTTATATGGTTTTGTTCTTGTGTGTCTTTTCTGCTGCGCAAGGAAGCTTGAGCTTTGAGTGAAACTTTGCCCACACTCAGGGCATTTATATGGTTTTTCATCCATGCGGGTTCTTCCTTGCTTAGTGAGAGCTGAGCTCTGGGCGAAGCTTTTTCCACTTTCAGGACAATTATGAGGTTTGTCTCTCATGTGGACTCTCTGGTGTCTAGCAAGAGTTGACCTTTGACAGAAACATTTCCTACAGTTTGGGCATTTGTAGTGTTTCACTCTAGCATGGATCCTCTAAAGTCTAATAAGGCTGCAGCTTAAACTGAACCTTTCCCCACAATCACAGCATTTATAGGGTTGCTCTCTCATGTGGATTCTTTGATGTTTAAGGACATCAGAGCTTTTAGTGAAACTATCCACATTCAGGGCACTTATGGTTTCACTTCAATGTGGCTTCTCTAATGTGTAAGAAGATGTGAGTTTTAAGTGAAACTTTTTCCACACTCAGGTCATTAATATGGTTCTTCTTTCATGTGGATTTTTTGGTGTCTAATAAGGGATGAGGTTGAAGAAAATCTTCTCCCACACTCTGGACAATTATGGGGTTTGGCTCCTGTGTGTGTTCTCCGATGTCTGACCAGGACTGATCTGGTACGGAAAATTTTCTCACAGTCAGAACACTTATACGGTTTGTCTCCAGTGTGGATTCTTGTATGTATAATCAGTGCTGAGCTTTCAATGAAGCTTTTCCCACAGTCAGGGCAATTATGGGGTTTGGCTCCTGTGTGGATTCTCTGATGTCTGACCAGGACTGATCTGGTACTGAAACTTTTCTCACAGTCAGAGCATTTATACGGTTTGTATCCAGTGTGGATTCTCTTATGTATAATCAGGGTTGAGCTTTCAGTGAAGCTTTTCCCACAGTCAAGGCATTTATACGGTTTTTCTCCAATGTGAGTTCTTCTTCGGTGCCTAGTAAGGGATGATTTCTCAGTGAAGCTTTTCCCACAGTCAGGGCAATTATGGGGTTTGGTTCCTGTGTGGGTTCTCTGATGTCTAGTAAGGATTGATCCATAACTGAAACTTTTCCCACAGACAAGACACGTATAAGGTTTCATTCGAGTGTGGATTCTGTGATGTTTCACAAAGCTTGACCTCAGGCTGAAATGTTTCCCACAGTCGGGGCATTTGTAGGGTTTCATTCTAGCATGGATCCTCTGGTGTTTAATAAGGCTGCAGTGTAGATTAAACCTTTCCCCGCAGTCGGGGCATTTTGAGGGAAGCTCTCTCATGTGGGTTCTCTGATGGGTAATAAGGGCTACACTATACCTGAAATTTTCCCCACATGCAGAGCATTTATAGGGTTTGTGATCCCTGTGGGTCCTGCTGTGTGTGCTAAGGTTTGAGCCCTGACTGAAGCTTTTTCTACAGTCCAAGTACTTATCAATTTCCTTCCCACTGTGGGTTCTCTGATGTCTCACAAACACTTTAAAGGATTCAAAGCTTTCTCTACATTCGGTGCAGACATAGCGTGTCCCTCCTGCCTCGGTTTGTAGATGAACTGTTGCTTTGTTTATTTCCTCTTCACAATGAATGGATTTTGCTTCTCTCCCTCCTGGGAGATTTTCCAGCTGCCTCTCTTTCCTGCACCGACTCTCACAGGCTCCTTCCTGCTCCGGAATCTGAGATACATCTGCCCCCAATAATGTCTGCTGCAGTTTCACTTTATCATCTGCTTCCTGCTGAGGTTTCTCCTTCTCCCTGCCATCCCAGTCACCTCCTGGAATAGAGGAAATCAAGATGTTAATCTGTCCATATGGGGGGAAAGGTATTTTTACAAAGGGGAACAGGAAAGCAAAGGAATAAACACATTGGCTGAGTCATGAGTGAGCTGACTCTATATTCTGTAGCCAGGGGCGGATTGGGAAATCAAAGTGGCCCGGGAAAATATAGTCTTAGTTTNTCCCAATTATGGGCCCCTCTAAGGACAGGGGAGTAGGGTCTCACTAAGCAGCCGCCCTCCCAAGGGGTCTCCCGGCCAGCCTCGGGCCCTCAAAGGTGGTGCTGTTGCATGGGTCCCAGCCAGCTGCCCTCCCAGATCCACAGCAACCCCGCTAAGAAAAGAAACGTTTAGAGTGGGTGGGGGCAGGGTTAGCGATTCACTGCTGCCCACTCTGATAAGGTTTTAGTGTCAATGGATTTATTTCAACTTTTTTTTTTTTTTTTAAAGGCTGACCATGGTGGGAACCTGGATACAGGTGAGACAACTGAGGCTGAATCCATACAAGACTGAGGTAAGGATGGTTGTTGGTCCCTGTGGCTTGGGGGAAGGTGAGGGCACCTATCATTGATGGGGTCCAGCCTTCCCTTAGCTACTCAGATTTTCAGCCTTGGGGGAAGGGCACCTCCAGCTGGATTCCCAGGCTGCGATGGTGGCTAGGAGCACTTTTCACCATCTCCATCTTGCAAGAAGGCCGTTCCTTATGTGCTTGGTCTAACCATGGGAGCAGGAGCAGAGTAAAGAAATACTTGCCCCCATAGTTGACTGATAAACTGTTGATGGGGGGGGAGCGCACAGGAGTGGGGACTGGGCAGGGGTTTTATAGGGTTTATAGGGCTTCTGAAAATCTGGGGGGTGAGGGGCACATGCCTTCCTAGAGTCACCTGTGTTTTTTGCACCAATCACTTTTCCAAGACATCCACTTTCACACTTCTATTGCACATCTTGAAATGTGTGGTGGTTTGCCAAGAATTTCTCAAAATTCCTGGCAAAGGGCACCATCCCCGTTCATCCAGGTGCACAGAGAGCTTGCCCATGCATTAGCTGGGAGTCAAAGTGCCGTGCTTGACTTACATGGGTGACAAATCCTCATTCACACATTGAGACACCGGGTGTTTTTAAGACACACATTTCTCCTGAATGTTTGCTGTAACATCCAGAACTTTGTGTGTGTCTAAATCACTCATCCAGATTTTAAACATCCAGATCTTTTAACTTCTGGTCTTCTGCATAGAACTTCTCCCAGAACCTTTGTGTGTAAAACATTCTGCTGGTAAACTGCTTTGCTCCAGGCAGCTGTGGTCACTTGGTTTCCATGGCAGCCTCTCACATCTACAGCTGCAGCTACTTTAGGCTGCCTCAGGGCAGTTTTTGTGTGAATAATGGATCCAGGAACTGCCTCAGGGCAGTGTGTGTGTGAAAAATGAATCCGGAACTTACTTGTGGACTTGTAAACCCAGAAGATTGAAACATCCGGAACTTTAACATGTGTGTAAAAATGCCTGGCTGTTGCCCACCACCCAATCTCACTTGCGCATGCAGGGTCACTCCCCACAGCCAAGCGTGTCCAAGTGGTGTGACCACGTGTAAGTCTGCCCAGGCAGCCACTAAAGCACTGCAGGGTGGGGAACCTCAGTCTTGGGGGCCAAATGCAGCCCATGGCTAGTTTTTATTTGGCCCCTTTCCAGTGCCTGGATCTGACCCCTAGATCTAGTTCCTACCCCCAAGCACTGAAAGACGGAGCTTGGGGTAAGGGAGCAGAGATGAGGGTATGCACACAAGGATAGGGGACAGATCCATGATCTTGAGTCAACACCCTCTTCCTGAGCGCACCCTTAAACATCCCCCCCCCCTTCCCTTCCCGCATCTTCTAGGTGGCCCTCGGGGCTTGTACTAATTTCAAAGTGGGCCCCGGGAGGGAAAAGGTTCCCCGGGCCCGCCCCTAAAGTGCATAGCACTTTAGTGCAGAGATTAGGTGTGCAAAACCCTCTTGCACACCTGGGTGATCGAGTTTTGAATTTTGGCTTATTCCGAAGGCAGCCTCAAGGGCGAAGTCACAGCTCCTTCCAGCAGCCCAATCACGCAGCTGATGGGGTGGGTGAGACTCCAGACGTAGCTTTGGCCAGCAGCTCGGCTGGGGAGCGTGCGGTGGGGTGGAAACTCCGCTTCCCAACTGCTGTCATTTCCTGGAGGGCCCCTGAACTCAGCCTCAGAAGGGGGTTGGAAACAAGACTCAGGAAATGCCCACAGGGCCCATCTTTGAACTCCTGGCCATAGGGGGGTGGTAGCGCCTACTCAGCTGTCAGCACCCCCCTATCCAGGTCTGTCTCCTGCAGGCTGCTTCGCTTCTCCTCCCCATCTCTCCGCCCGGCCCTTGTCCTGGGTCTCCCATCTCCTGTCCATCCATTTTCCTCTGTGTCTCTGCCTCCCAGCTTCCTGCTTGGCGACCAACCACTGGTATTAGATGCTGGGGGGGGGGGAGTCTCTGCTGCTGCGACGGGGGGCTCAGCCCCTCGTGTCCTCAGACGCAGAGAGCGCAGCCTCCCCCTTCCCCTCTGCCTGGGAGACTCGGTCCCTTGAACTCACCGGCCAGGAGTCTGCGAGGGACAGAGAGCAGCTTCCGCTGCCTGAGCAGTGACCAGCGCCCTCTAGCGTTCCTGACGCGTGTTTCACGCTGCAATACCCTGCGGCTCGGAGCCCCATTGCAGCTAATGCAACCCTGGGGAGCGGAGCTGTCTGCCAGTCTGACACCACCACCCCCAATGGCCTGTGGGCAGCACCCCCATTTTACACCTGGGGAAGACCAATTAGCTCCCTGAATTGCCATAACCCAGTTTTGATGCAAACGCAAATGCTTTAGGCTGATGATTACCAGGCTTATCAGGATTCTCAGGCTTTTCTGTCTGGGACTCTTAAATTAGCGCTGCCTGGAGCCAGTGTAGTCAATTCTCCCGCCTCAGCCCTGGGGTGATTGGGTGAATGTATTTAGCGAAACACAGGAGACATTTAGATCATTTCCAGACATTTACTAACTCCAGGATAAGCTTTCTGGGAAGTAGTTCACTTCAAAGGACCAGACTGGA
>QEPC01007498.1:195625-210185 GCA_003113815.1 Sphenodon punctatus | reverse complement strand
GTCTTGGAGGGTCGATATCACAGGGTGAAATATGATCAGAGGTGCTGCACTTGTAGCATCAAGGAGGTGGAGTCAATGGATCATTTTCTCCTGAGATGTACTTACTATTCAGTCTTGAGGGCAACTTGGTTATCCCCACTTCTTAGGGAGGGAATGTCCTTTCAGTTGGAGGGATGTTATTTATTTCTCCTTTCTCTTGCTAGTAGAGAGGATTTGCTTAACATCGCATCCTTTGTCTGGCTGGCTTCTAAGAAAAGGACTAGCATTAAAGCAAAATTGCAACCCTAGCTCAGGATTATCCGAATCCCCATTAACAGTAGGTTTCTCCTGTAATCCTCCTATGTACGAGTTAAGCTGCAGTAGGCTATATGTCTTTTTTTTGCTAAATTGGATTTGATTGTCTTGAGTCTTGGCATTTTGTATTTTATTCTGTTTTTGTAACTATCATTTGATTGTCTGTATTGTTTGTACGTGACTTTAGTATGTTTTGTATGTTGGTTTGGGCTATAGCGAAGGCTGAGCCTTAATAAACAAATTGAATTGAATTGATTTCACAACCCAATTATACGCGGAGTGAAAAAATATTTTCTTTTATTTGTTTTAAACTTGACACCCACGAGTTTCATGGCGTGTCCCCTAGTTCTAGTACTAGCCGAGAGGGTAAATAACTGTTCCTTGTTTATTAGTTCCACACCACTCATGATATTATAGACCTCTATCATATCTCCTCTCAGTCATCTCTTCTCCAAACTGAAGAGCCCCAACCTACCAACCCTCTGCTCATACGGGAGCCCTTCCATGCCCTTATTTATCCCAGTCTGACCTTGACATGGTGACCTATGCCCTGGTGAACACGAGGCTTGATTTTTGTAATTCCGTGTTTCATGGGCTTCCAACAGTGCTTCTTCATCACTTGAAGCTTGTTCAGACTGCAGCAGCATGGCTGCTTATGGGTTGGGGAAGCTGTGATCATATTATGCCCTCCAGGTGCTTTTAGACAATCCACTGCTGGTCCCCTTTATTTTTACTCTTCCCCCTTGAAGTGTTTTTAGCTGGCTCATAGATGGATTTGTTAAGGTTGTTTTACTCTATTTTACGATATTAATGCTGCAAAGCATCTCCAGTGTCATTTGGAAGGAGGGGGGAGGGGTGCTATGAAAATAAAAAATGGTTAACTGTTAATTATTTATTATTATTACAAACTCTCCTTAGGACCAGCCAGGTGTTTTGACTGCACTTTTTGCACTGATTAACAAGAATGGAAGAGGGTGCCTTGAGAAAAGCACGGAAAATAAGTGATCCATACAGGACAGTTTTAAAAAAAGAGAGAGAGAGAAATGATATGTAATTTCAGCCCTGCATTCAGCAACCAAAGGCACCCCCTTTGGTTTATCCTTTCTTTAACATTTCTAGTGCTGATCACTGTAAGGGAATCACCATTCAAAGGGAGTTCATTGACATTCAATTTGAACTTCATTAACTGATGCAAAACATTTCCAAAGTCTATTATAGTGAGCACCCTGATCTTACATACTTCCCGCCACCCCACCCCACCCCACCCTTGCATGGGTTTATTACACTCCATACTACTGACCTACATTATTGTTTTGGGAAGAGTAGGATGCTTCCCTCCAACACTGCATATGCCAAGGGTTTGGGGCACGAATGATCTCTGGTAGTTCATGGCTGCCATTCTGTGGGATGGATTCATATAAAGGAGGTTTCACACCTAGCTAAATAAATAATATATAATTAATACTAGCTGATTCAGTGGTAATCCTCCCTTTTCATATATTAAGACTGGTTTTCTAGAGTCAGATGCAGTTTGTTATTCTCCCCATGTAGATAACCACTATGATGCATGACAAAGTGGGACACTGTCTCCAGATTTTTGCCACATTCAAGGTATTAACTGGGTGCTTTCTGTTCTGTGTGGACTCTTGGTTGGGTAGTCTGGTTTGGGTTCTGAGAGAAGATTTCAGCACTATCAGGGAAAATATAGGGCTGCTCTAATATGTGGACTCTCTGATGTCTGAGCAGGTTTCGCCTGTGACTGAACCTTTTCTCACAATCAGAGCATTTATAGGGTTTCTCCCCTGTGTGGGTTCTTATGTGCCTAATAAGGTTGGAGCTCTGTGAGAAGCTTTTCCCACAGTCAGAACAGTTATGGGGTTTGTCTCCTGTGTGGAGTCTTTGATGTTGAACAACAGCTGACCGCTGAGTGAAACTTTTCCCACAGTCTGGGCATTTATATGGTTTTGTTCCTGTGTGTCTTCTCTGATGTGCAAGAAGGTTTGAACTTTGAGTGAAACTTTTCTCACAGTCGGGGCATTTATATGGTTTTTCACCCGTGTGGGTCCTTCTGTGCCTAGTGAGAGTTGATCTCTGGGCGAAACTTTTTCCACATTCAGGACAATTATGGGGTTTGTCTCCTGTGTGGACTCTCTGGTGTCTAGCAAGAGTTGACCTTTCACGGAAACATTTCCCACAGTTTGGGCATTTGTATGGTTTTACTCTTGCATGGATCCTCTGATGTCTAATAAGGCTGGTGCTTAAACTGAACCTTTTTCCACAATCAAGGCATTTATAGGGTTGCTCTCCTGTGTGGACTCTCTGATGTTTAACGAGGTAAGAGCTTTTAGTGAAACTTTTTTCACATTCAGGGCACTTATATGGTTTCACTGCAATGTGGCTTCTCTGATGTGTAAGAAGGTGTGAGTTTAGAGTGAAACTTTTTCCACACACAGGGCATTTATATGGTTACTCTCTTGTATGGATTCTTTGATGTCTAATAAGTGATGAGCTCTGGGAGAAGCTTTTCCCACAGTCTGGAAAATTGTGAGGTTTGGCTCCTGTGTGGATTCTCTGATGTCTGACCAGGATTGATCTGGTACTGAAACTTTTCTCACAGTCAGAGCATTTATATGGTTTGTCTCCAGTATGGATTCTCTGATGTGTAATTAGAGTTGAGCTTTCAGTGAAGTTTTTCCCACAGTTGAGGCATTTATATGGTTTTTCACCAATGTGGATTCTTCTTTGGTGCCTAATAAGGGATGAGCTCTCAGTGAAGCTTTTCCCACAGTCAGGGCAAAAATGAGGTTTGTCTCCTGTGTGGGTTCTCTGATGTCTGGTGAGGATTGATCCATAACTGAAACTTTTCCCACAGATAAGACACTTATACGGTTTCATTCCAGTGTGGATTTTCTGATGTTTCACAAAGCTTGACCTCAGACCAAAATGTTTCCCACAGTCGGGGCATTTGTAGGGTTTCATTCTAACATGGATCCTCTGGTGTTTCAGAAGGCTGCAGTGTAGACTGAACCTTTCCCCACAATCAGGGCACTTATAAGGTAGTTGTCTTGTGTGGATTTTCCGATGGGTAATAAGGGCTGATCTATATCTGAAAGTTTTTTCACATACAGAGCATTTATAGGGTTTGTGATCCCTGTGGGTTCTGCTGTGTGTGCTCTGACTGAAGCTTTTCCCACAGTCCAAGTACTTATCGATTTCCTTCCCACTGTGGATTCTCTGATGTCTCACAAATGCTTTATAGGATTCAAAGCTTTCTCTACACGCAGTGCAGATGTAACGGCTCTCTCCTGCCTCAATTTTCAGGTGGATCATTTCTTTGTGCAGTTCCCTGAAATCACCTTCACAATGAAAGGATTTTGCTTCTCTCCCTCCTGGGAGATTTTCCAGCTGTCTCTCTGGCCTGTGCTGACTCTGGCAGGTTCCTCCCTGCTCAGGAATATGAGAAACATCTGATTCCACTCCCAATAATATCTGGTGCAGTTTCATTTTATCATCCACTTCCTGCTGCGGTTTCTTCTTTTGCTTCTCCCTACCATCCCAGTCACCTCCTGGAATAAAGGAAATCAAAACGTTAATCTGTGTGTGAGTGTGAGTGAGAGAGAGAGAGAACACAGAACAGCAAAAGGAACAAACACATTGGTTGAGTCAGTGAGTGGGCTGACTCCAGTTGCTGTAGCGTGACTCGTCATTTCTGGTTCAAATCTCAACGTGGGCATCTGTTGACTGTGTGCAGTAAAATCTGTTGGTGGATTCTCTCCTCCCCCTTGTCCATCTGAGATTGTAAGCCTCTTGGGGCAGGGATGTGACCAGCCACATTGCTGTGTAACAACAACAGAGACTACAATATTATGAGCAGAATCCAATGGACATTTTTTCAGAGCAGAGATAGGAGGGGACTAATTCTGCCTCCATTTCCCATCTCCATCCTCAGGGGAAAAGACAAGGCACGGGGCAGGAATTAGTGCCTGGTGTTGATCAGAGTGGCTGGGAGGCCATGAGAATACAGCGTCCGCTGGCCACAATTCCGACTTGTGTGAGATGAGGCAGAAACAGGACTATTCTCATGCTCTTGGTGGGGATTTCAGCTTTTTTACATCAGTGGCAGTTTCAGAGTTTGTTTATACTATTCCTCACCTGAGTAGGTGCCTTTCGGTCGCCATCTTTTCTCAGAACCCTCGAGCTCTGGGACCCGTGACCCATCTTCTCCTTCCAGTTGGGAGATCTTCTCACAGTCATGAGTCATCAATTCTGATCAGGAGCAAGGAAACAGGCAAGATTGGGATGAATTCAGGAATTGTGGAGTACTGGTTGAAAAGGAGACCCATGTGTGAAACTCAGAGGACGTGTGTAATTATAATTTTAGTACTGGCACAATCAGTGTCACTTTTGAGTAACTTATTGAAGCAGAGCAATAGTGGTTAAGAAAGCATATTGGGAAAAAAAGTCTCAGAAAAAGAGGATGTGTACGAGAAGGGACAAGTAAATAAAATCGGTCTGCTCCTTTGAGCTCATGATGGTTGTTAGGCAGGGCTGGATTTAGGAATTTTGCATCCCTAGGCCCTTCTCAGGCTGCTGCCCCCAAGCCAAGCCCCGCCTCCATGCTCCGTGTTCACGGGTGGGGGAGCTCCATGTGAATAATACGGCGCACCCCCCTTCGATGACTGGGGGTGCATACACGCACCTGCCTAACACGTATCCCCACTCACCCCCCACTTGTCCACACGCACGGAGCAAATGGAGGTTGCTCCGTGGGTGCGGATGAGTGGGGGGTGAGTGGGGATGTGTGTGTGGCCGTGTGCACTCCCTGCCCACGCACCAGTGCGCCCATGCCCCCCCACCCGGCGGAGCCATGTAAAAAGAGCATGTGAAGAGCCACTGGAAGAAGATCAGAAGGTTGCTGCCTTGTAAACAAGATTCTTTGAGATGGCTCCAAACATTCTCACAACACCCACCCTTCCAGCCCTGCATGGAATTTTTTTCTTATATTCTTAGAAAGGGTTGGAAGGAACTGTCATTCTGAGGGGGAGAGTGCGTTTTATACTAGAGGAGCTCGAGACCATCACATGGTCTATTATTTGAATAAGGTGAGCGCGCACAACCCAGTTGTGAGAATGTTGGGAGTTATCTCGAAGAACCTTCTTTACAAGGTAACAACCTTCTGATCAGGTGGAGTTGTTTGTAAACAAACAGCTTTATCTCCCAGTCTGATCGGTGTTCTGGTGTCCTGCTGCTGGTGGTGAGAGATGGGGACCCAGGCAGCAGGATTCGGCTGTGGGCAGTAACCTTGGCTGTGCAGGAAGAAAAACAAAAATGGAGCGGGGCAGAGTCAGTGCCAGGATTGTCGCTCCTCCCCAGAAAATGCTGTCCAAGGCTGGGGCCTAGGGGGCCTGCCCCTAACTCTGGGCCTGTTGCTAGGGTGGGGTGGAAGGCGAGATGTAGGGAGAATGACAGTGGGTGTTTTTAAGATGAGCACGTCGACCACAATCAGAGAACAGCTAGGTATCTGCCATCTATAGTCCTCCCACCCCCCGTGAGGTATACGTGTCCACAGCCGCCCTGGAACGTGTGGGGAGAGAATCAAACTGGCAGCTCTCAGCATGGTTGCACATTTGACTTGCCCCGCACGGCTCACTCTGGATTTCCCAGCATGGCTCCGTGAGGAGCGGAGAGTGGGGGCTCTGTGGCTCGCAGGAGCGCGCATCCAGCTGTTCCACTTTCAGACGGATGGTCAGATCCATGGCTCATGGGTGGCCATGCCGGGTCTGAAAACATCCAGTGTTAGCATATCAGTATCTCCCAAACACAATGGTTGGGCATGTTAAAAAGAAGAGCTAGATCTTTCTCACACAGGACCTAGGTACTATGGGGACAATGCCCCCTGAAGCGACCAGGAAAGAGCTCAGAGCAGAAAATGAGCCGGTGTCAGGCTCACAGGGTGTGGGGTGTCTTGAGCATAGGTGGATGTGAAGGGTTGGGGTCAACAGGGTTCCAGATCAGGGCTGGGAGCCAAGACGGGATCGGGGCCAGAACTAGGGACCAGGCTGAGGGCAAGGGCTACAGGAGAGGCAAGACTGAGAACAAGACCGGAGCGGGAGAGCAGAGAGGAGGAAGGGGAGCAAGGCACAAGGGAACACAGCACAAGGAAGACAAGGACTGGGGACAAAGCAAAGCGCGACTAGAGGGGAGCAAGACAAGACCAGAGACAGAGTACAAAGCGGGTGGCGCCAGGAACCAGAAACATGGGAGTGTGTGGCATGTTTTATTGTATTTATTTATTTATTTTTAGATTTTTACCCTGCCCAATAAGAACAATAAAACATCAATAAACAAGATAAAAATAAATATTAAAAGTATACAAATATATAAAAATAAAGATCCATACTACTACATAAACCAGATCTGCTTATAATTTTTTTCCTTACCCTGCTAGCTAACCCATCCCCTCCTCCCTCCCCCACCCTCCAGCCAAATGCCTGACGGAAGAGCCAGGTTCTACAATTCCGCCGGAAAACAAGGAGCTCCGGGCTGAGGTGGACTTCCACCGGGAGGGCATTCCACAGGGTCGGTGCGGTCACCAAGAACGCGCTCCTGTTGGTCCGAACCCACCAAAAGCGCGGAACCTCCAGGAGCCCCCACCCCACCCACCCCCCATCCCCCGGAAGACCGCAAGGGCTGCCCTGGGACCCAGGAGGAGAGGTGATCCCTCTGGTAAATCAGGGCACTGGCTTCCTTGCGTTACACCAGCATGCCTAGTTACGTGCTGGCTGGCAGGAAGCTGCAAGATGCAAGGAGGGCTAGTCAGAGGGGAGAACGGACGGGGGCAGGACAAGGCAGGGAGGACTCTTGGGGAGAGTGGCCGCACAAGAGGCAGGCTGCGGCAGTGGCATCAGCAGGCTGACCACCACTCCAGGAACCCTGAGGATGTTGGGGGCGGGAGGGGGTCAAGGCCTGGCTTCTAATAGCAGAGAAAAGAGGAATCCTTACCCAGCGAGGCCACGTTTTCATAATTCTCCTGCAGAACATCCCAATACAGGGCCTTTTGCCCAGGGTCCAGCAGAGCCCACTCCCCCTCGGTAAAACACACAGACACATCCTCAAAGGCCACCAATGTCTGAAACAAAAAGAGAGAAAAAGAGCCTCACTCAGCACCTACTGCTCCTGGGACAGCAGGTCCTAAGGGCACCAGCTTTGTCAAAAATGAGCTGCCAGTTCAGCATCCCTGTTCCTGCCACCTCAATAATGCATCCAGCACCCATGAACCCCAGAATGGATTCACCTGCCCACTGTTTAGTCTCACAAGGATTCCAGACCCATTCCCTAGTAGATAGAGGCTCGGACGGACACCAAGTCTCAGATCAGAAATTGACCACCGGGATAATCTAATCCAACCCTTGGAATTTCCTCAAGGTATGTGTCACTGTGTCTAGCCCACTCGCTGAAATTGGCTGAAGCATGTCTTTTCAGAAAGACCTCTGCAAGTTCTTTGAAGGTAGAGAATCCACAACCTCTCTTGTTCCAAACAGTTAAACGCCGTCATTGTTCAAAAAATTCGTTGCGTCTCCTAGCTGCTTCTTATCTGCATCGATCCTGCTTTAACTTCTCCAAAGTGAATCTTAGTCTCCCTTCTTCTGCGCATTAAAAACCTCATCGTGACTCAACAGATTTCTTCATGAAGTTACTTAGGAACCTCAATCTTACTGATAGGTTATGCCCGTGGTGTGAGCAGAGGATAGAGCTTTCCCATGTCCTTTTTACCAGTTACAGCGAGAAAGACTATACAGACTTACTAAGTGGCCAAGAGAGGCCTCAGTATTAAGGCCGATGATTTTTCTCCTAGGTGACAAAAATAAAAAGATCACACAGGAAGTTGCGCTCTTTGGTTATCTGATTAGGAAAAAAAGAGAAAGGATGTGTAAAAGGTGATTCGCTTGTGATAGAAGGTTATTTATAATCTGTTCCTGAAATGATATTGCACTAGATGTATTTTATTTTTTTTTGTCTGTTGATCGAGACCATAGACAAGATGTGCCTTGATATTGTTTTTCTTTTATTGTTTTAATTTGTTTATGTTTTGCCATAGCCAATTGGCTACTACAATAAAGATTTGATTGATTAGGAACCTCAATCAAGTCCACTCTCCACCTGCTTTTTGAGACACTGAAGAGATTCACTCCTGCAAGGACTTGTTTACAAAATGGAACTCACTTGGATTACATATGGCTATTCTGGTTTTGGATTTGGAGCATGTCACCGCTGTTTCACCCAGATTTAATTCTCTACAACTTCTCAGGTTTTCTAGAGAACTCAGCTGAAAGCCTCAGTCCTGTGCAGCCGGCACAAGCCAGGACAGCTAATCTGGAATGCTCCGAGCTGAAGGAAATATTGTTGAGGGAAGAGAACTTGCAGAATCAGGTCCCCGTGTGCAGAGCAGAATTGTTTCTGTTTCAAGTATTAGCCACATTTGTGGTTATTATCAGGGGTGCAGCCAGGTTGGAATGGGTCTCGGGTCACCGACCATGGGAGCAGGAACTACTGAGTCAGGAGATGTGGGGGTGGGTTGCTGGATGAGGGAAGGTGGGAGGAGGCTGAGATTGCCAGGTAGACTGGGGGTCCCCCATCACCTTCCACTCAGGTAAGTCCTGCCCCACATAGAAAACAAACAACAACTCTGAGCACTTTGGGGGAGGGGGAAATGCCTCCTGAATTTGAGAGGGCTCCAGCTCTGAACCCGCCACCCCATAGGCCCTTTTTATACAGACAGTCTAACACTGATAAAATGGGTGTTACATTTTATTATACACGTTGCAGGGCTTCAGGTGTGATCTATGGGTGCCCTGCAACATGTATAATAAAATGTAACACCCATTTTATCAGTGTTTAAAGGGTCTGTGTGAAAAGGGCCATTAGTTGGTGCCTGTGTGTGTGCGTGCACACGTACACACTCCATATGTGTGCGAGCCCCCCAGGCTTGTGGGCCCCAGTGCTGCACCCATTCTAGCTGCACCCCTGTTTGCTAGGGCTGTTTCCGAATACTTGTGAGATTTGTACTTGGGGGGGTGGAGGGCACCTTAAAATGGAATCTGTGGAGTTTGGGGATTTTGCTGAATGGAATCGGTTAATTAAAACCAACCCCTCCATGTCCTGAATGAAAGTAAGCTGGGAGACCACATCAGCCACCAAGCACTGAGCCATCCAGAACACGGCAAAGGACAAGCAGCATGGAAAGCACCACGCTGGACTGAAGGACCACACGGGGAATATGGTGAAGAATCTGGTGGAGGGGTCGCAACAGTTTGGGGAGAAAATGCTTGCTATAATAACGGAGTCACGTGGTGGTGCAATCGTCCCCCCTTTTGGAGTGAGCTTTTGGTGGAGCTGCCCCTCCTCCATCTCTTATTAGGCAACCTAAAAGAGTGGTTCTCTGACTTTCTTGATCCATATTCTCCCCGCTCAGCCTTACCCTTTTAGTCCCCCTGTCACCAGTACCACTGCGCACACAACCATGCTCCCTCTCCCCAGTCTCATCCTCCTCTTACTTCTAATTCCTCTCCTTCTTGGTCTTTGACTCTCTCTCCACTTGCCTCCCTATTATTTTGAGATCCCACCTAACCCAATCAGAGAAAAGCCAGGTGTTTGCCAGCTGTAGCCCACCCACTCCTGCCCCCCAAATGGCCTCTGTGGTTTCCTGGGGAGCCCATCCCCCAATTTGAGAACCAGGGACCTTAAAAAAAGAGAGTTGATGGCTTTCATTTGTGGGTGAGTCCTTATATCCCATCTAAGCTGCCTGTGCAGTAGATTCTCTTGGGACTCGCCTTCCAGCCCAAACTAAAATCAGTTTGTCTCTGGAGCAGGGATTTGGACAGTGTTTCATTAGAGTGCTCCCCACCCCCTTGATTTGGGCACTCCCTTACATTAGTTGAATACCATTAGCCTAGCCCCCTTCTGTTTTGCTGCTACTCATTCTGAGAGAGCTTAGAACCCACGGCAGGATCCTGCAGGATGGAGATCTCTTCCATGTGGAATTCCATTGTCTGTGGTATTGACTATCCCATTCATTAATATTCTTTTTATGGTTGGCCCTTTGGTCCTCTGCAGTAACGGAGATGTTTTCAGTGAAACCAAACCCCACTTCCTGTTATCCTGACCCCAAACCTCCCCCACTCCAGTGTCTTGCAATGGTCACCTGAGCAGCAGTCTGGGCTGGTGTCCGCTCCCCCAGACAGGCCTCAGCCAGTCCAGCTGCCTCCTCACTGCTGCCCGGCTCCCTGGCTCGCACCCAGGCCCGCAGGCCCGCCGGCAGCACGCCCAGGAACTGCTCCAGGATGACACTGTCCACAATCTGCTCCTTGGTGCGCTCCTGGGGACGCAGCCAGCGCCGAGCCGCCTCACCCAGCCGCGCCAGCGTCTCCCGGGGAGCTTCTCCCGGCGGCACCGGGCCCGAGCGGAACCTCTGCCGAGCGGCTTCTTCGCTGTCCTGGGTCAGGGGGGAAACGGCTGCCTTCATCTCAGCATGGGTGCTGGGCAGGCCTTTCCCCCTGGGGTGACAGGCCTCAGGCACCTTCCTGGGGAATGAAGGCACCGGGGAGGGGATCCAGCCCCACATAGACCAGATACAGGCTGGATCCATCAGTCCAAGGGAGAGGGGAGGCTTCAGCACCGTCTCGAATGGAGACTCTGCACCCTGTCAGGGCAAGAAGGTCAAAGGGGAAGATTTCAGAAGGGGCTTCAGTCCATTTCAAACCCCCGCTTCCCTCTTTCCCTGCAGACACAAGCGCTGGACTCTGCTCTGATGGGAGATGGCTCCCGCACTTCCATCTCCGCGCAGCCCCTTCCCTCAGGACTAAATCCCAGAGACATGTCTAAATCCTCCAGGAACAGAGTCTCTGAACCAAACGCAGAGCCGAATCAAAGCACCCACCTTCCTTGGACACTGCCCCCACCCAGGCAGCGCATCCCCCAGGAGCACAGGGACCGGCTTGGCCTCTTTCTGATTCTCCCCTTCCTGTAAGGAAAATCACTCTACACGGGGGGGGGAGCAGGCTCGGCAGGGATGGAAGCTTCTTACCCGTTCCTCCAGTTATATTTTTGCAGCTTCCAGTCCTTCCTCATTCCCTTTCTCCCTCCTGCTGGGAGACTGGGTCCTTGCTCCCTGGCCAGGTCTGGTCTCTCTCCAGCTGGAGAGGCTCTACCAGAGCCTGGGTATGTCAGGAACAGCCCGTTCTCTCAGAGTCTTCCCCCAGTTACCTGGAGTCTCCAGGCCAGGGGGCCACTGGCTGCTGCAGAGCCAGCCCGCCCTCACCTTAAGAAGCTTTGAGGAGCCCCACGCCTCCCTACCCCCAGCACAGACCACCCGCTGCTCAAACCTGGCTCCCAGATTGTAAAGACACCAGTAGCCTCTGACCTAGGAAGCTCAGCCCCCTGCATGCGGTGCAGAGAGAAAGAGAGCGACCCAGAGCAGCCTCCCCTCCCTGAGCCACAACCAGAGCCCTCTGCTGGGGAGAAGTGAGTGCAGCCTCCTTCCTGGCTGTGGATCCTGGGGGGGGAGCTCCCTCAATTAGTCCCATCGGCAGGTGTGCAAGGCCTCTCCCCAGCAGAGGCCCCTGCTTCTTGCTCAGGAAGGGGAGGTTCTTCTGAGACTCTCTCTCAGAGAGAGGCAGGCTGCTGTTTCCTGCGATCCCGGACTGAGCCACTACGGGGGGGGGGGAGACCCCCTTCCTTGGAACTCCCCACGCCCCCAGCTCCACGTTGTTATAGGAACTCCTGACCCAGGAGCTGCAGGGAGGGAGGGTTGCCATTGCCACCTATGCAAAAAAATGTTTAAGGAACACTTGTGAAAAATACACGTTGCAGGACCTGCAACGTGTTTTTTCAGAAGTGTTCCTTAAACATTTTTTTGCATAGGTGGCAACTCTAGAGTGGAGGGGGAGGGAAATGCATAATTCCACAGTCCTCCCGGGCCCCAGTGTGTCTGTGGGTCCCAGAGCAGCTGCTGTTCCTGACACCCCCCAGGCTCTGGCAGGAGTCCATGCAGCTAGACTCTAGAGAGACCAGAGCTGGCAGATTGGGCAAGTGGCTGCAGGGACATACTAAAACACAGAACATGGATGGGCAACTGGAAATAATGGGAGTAAATGGATGGAAACGTTCCCCTGCTGCCCCACATCAGACTGACCTGCCCAGCCCCATTGGAAACAATAGGAGCCAATAGATGGACAAGGTCCCCTGCTGCCCCACATCAGACTGACCTGCCCAAGCCATGGATGGACAAAGACAGCAAATGGATGGACAATTGGAAACAGTGGGAGCAAATGGATGGACATGTTCCCCTGCTGCCCCACATCAGACTGACTTGTCCAGCCCCATTGGAAACAATGGAAGCAAATGGATGGACAAAAAACGCAGAACATGGATGGACAACTTGAAATAATGGGAGCAAATGGATAGACAATGGGAGCAAATGGATGGACAAGTGGGTGTGCCCAACCCCAAGCGGAATTTTTTTACGAAGGCCCTAACCCCGATTTCCCTAAACCCCAGCTGTTCGGAGACTGCCTACCCCAGTTCTCTAACGCCTGGGAGGCTTTCACCAGGGACGTCTTGGTCCTGGATAACATCACCAAGGGCTAATGTATCCAATTCCACTCCTCCCACAGGGGCGGTTTATCTGCACTACAGCCCCAGCCAATGGGGAGGCTGACAGGGTTCTGAGAGGCGAGATACAGCAGCTCCTCCACAAAGGAGTAATTGAACAGGCACCATTGGAGCACAGAAGCCAAGGGTTCTACTCCACCTACTTCCTGGTCCCCCAAAAGCTGGAGGGTTTCCGTCCAATACTGGTCCTGCGTTCCTTGAATAAATTTGTTAAAAACTTCAAGTTTCGCATCATCACTCTTTCCCAAGTGATTCATTCCCTGCATAAAGGAGAGGTTTCTTGCTGCCCTGGATATGAGGGATGCATATTTTCATGTGTTCGTCCACCCTGACCACCGGCAGTACCTGCGGTTTGCTATAGAGGGGGAACACTCCCAGTTCTGGGGGGTCCCATTTGGAATTTCCATCTCGCCCGCTCTACTAGGGCAGTTGCAGCTTCTGCTGCTGCCTTGCACGATGTGCTAACATGCCCGCGCATTGCACTGCTTGCTGTGCAGTCACGGGAATGCTCTTTCAAGCTGGGAATTCCCCCAGCTCAGCTGTTCAGAGGGGGTATGGGCAGTTCCATGTGATGGTGTTCTCTCAAGCCCCCTTTCTCTGTTGGGAGTCCCACATCCCCATATCTCCCCCAGGAGGGGACTCCCCTTTCTTTGGTGGGAGCTCCACATCCTCCTTCCTCCCCTCCCCCGAGGACCCTCTTTCCTTTTTTGGGAGCCCCAGATCCCCACATCTCCCCCAGGAGGGGAGTCCCCTCTCCTTGTGGAAATTGCACCCCCCTTGAGTGTGAGAGGTGTGTGTGTCTGTGTACATGCAAGACAGAGAGATGTGTATCTGCGTGTGAGTGTGAGAGAGAGGAGAGAGAGAGAGAGGGGAGGGTCTGTCTGTGCCTGTACGCACCTCATTTACATAGCCACCCCTCACCTGGCTCGGATGTGACTATTGCATAGCACCACCCGCTCATTTGCAATGAGGGCCAGGCCACACCCCATGCCGCCAGTAGATCTCCAAACGCTGCAATCGCACTTAGATAGATATTTGGCTGGGCAAGTGTGGGCAGCCCTGCCCTAGACCCTCCTTTCCCCTCTGAAACCTCAGCCTAACTGACCCCTCTCCAGTGCACATTCTGTATACCACTTTATGCATATGGACTGTTCCCAGCTCTCTCCAACATTGTATCTCCAAGGCAGTCTGTTGATGACTGTGGGGAGGGTATGTTTGTGCACATGTATGTGTCGCGTTTGTGCTATTACAGACGTGTGGATTTTTCTTTGAAATACACACACCACCATGGGATGCTCATCAACACACGGAAAGTTGACCAGCTATATTGTCTTCCCCACAGCTCCTTTAGTCTGGCTCCCCTAGCAACCGTGGCTCCACAAGCATTAATATCCACAAAGCATGCTACAGCCTGCTAGCCTCACTCAAGCCAAAAGTGGGGGACAAGGAGCACCCGGAACATAATGCTGTAAGACTCACAGCCCAAGAGAATGGGCTCCAGATCACATTGTTGATATGTGCATATATATCACCAGTATTCTATCAATATTGTATGTCGTTCTAGTGCCGCATCTCTCAAAAGATATTGCAGAACTGG
>QEPC01007498.1:167843-190194 GCA_003113815.1 Sphenodon punctatus | reverse complement strand
GACCCACAGGGAATGGATAGCATGGTGACCTGTTGGGTGCTTCTCCCAGGCCCCTGTGATTGACCACTGTCGGAGACAGGATGCTGGGCTCAACGGACCGTTGGTCTGACCCAGTATGGCACTTGTTCTTATGTTAAAAATTAGTCACAGGATGCATTTGGCTCCTAGGCCTGAGTTCCCCCAACCCTGTTGTAGCTGTAGTCATCCTGTATCCAAGCAAGGGGGTTGGACTAGATGGCCCTCGAGGTCCCTTCCCACTCTACGATTCTGCTTTGACCCCCATCCCTTCTCAGTGCTGAAAGAGCAGAGAATTCCCTACCTTGTACTCCTGGGCAGCCTCCTCCATGGGGAGCACATCGTGAGCTTTGTGAGCTGGGGACTCTGTGCAGACTACACAGACTGGGACTTGATCCTCTTCACAGAACAGCACCAGCGCCTCCTTGTGTCTGGCACACACTCTCTCTGCTTCAGGGGTCTTGGCTTTCTGGGATCGCAAGCGTTTCACTATTTTCGCCACTTTCTCCAGCTGCCAGTTGGGCTTGATTTTTCTTGTCCAGAACTTTTCCCCACACTGGGGGCAGGGGAAACTTCCCTCTAGCACCTCCCAGCAGCCAGCAATGCAGGCTCGGCAAAAATTGTGCCCACACTTGATGGTCACCGGATCCCGGAAATAATCGAAGCAGAGGGAGCAGAGAGCGACATCCTGAGGTCTTGCCACAGGGATTGCAGCTGTAGTGGCAGCCATGATGTCTGGGAGGGGAACAAGGAGGTGGGTTCATTCATACCACAGCAATGCTCCCCCCACCCCCCCAAAAAAACAGCTGCTTGGGGGTAGCATAGCCCCATAATATTGTGAGCCCCAGAACTTTGGGATCTCACCCCCTTTTCTTCCAATTCCCACAGAATCTCTCAATAGATGCTCTCCTTTTTGCACCAACATCTCCAGACTGTGCCCTTGGGATGGGACACTGGCACAACAAGCAACCATGCATTAGGGACACTAAGTGCATGCTTCTGCCCCCCATGCAGTAATTTCACTTGTTCTCTAGCCCAGGGCACTGTCTGGGATGTAGGGTGGCCAGATATGAGAAACATAGATTGCCAAACTGCACTGGAACCAATGCAGTCCTGAAGCTTGTACAAATGTTAGAGGACGAGTATGAAAACTACATCTGGCCACCCTCCTGGGGTGGCAAGAGCTTAGAGGGGAAATACTTCTTCCCCCACTCTCTGGGCAGCATCTTGCTCAGTGCCCCAGAGAATTGAGAGCAGCATCTGCCCCACACATTCTTCCTCCCTTGCCCTCTGTGCTGCATTTTTAAAAACCACCACCAACAATAACCCAATAGATTTAAAACAAATAAAAGGAAGTACTAGTGGCAGGCAACCCAACCTACAACAAACCGGTGGAACTCATTGCCAGCGGAGGCTGGGCAAGCCAGTAGTAGTGCAACTGGCTTCAAAGAGGAATTAGGTACATTTTTGAAGCCAGGTCCATAAAGGGCGATTAGTTAGAATAGTACTGAGAGCAGTATCTGCCCCCACCCCACCCCCTTTAAGTTTGCTCTCTCTGCAGCGTCCTGCCTCCCCCCCTCCCCTTTTACCCTCTCTGCAGCAATTACACATGATACAGCAGCCAAAGTGACCCCTTTCCCGGCTGCTCCGTGGATCTCCACCCGGGGGAACCTCTAGAAAGGCCAAACTCCCTCCCCTGGAGACGCAAGGGTTAAGCCCCCCAGTCCTACACGTGGTTTCTCTCTGCTCAGAGACTCCAAGCGCCTCCGCCTTGCAGAGTTAAATGGCGCCTCCGTTTCCGGGGGGGAAGAAGACGCATAAGGCAATCCCCCCAGAACTGAATCCCCCCACCTCACCCCCCGTATCGCAGAAATTCCATCCCAGACACACGCTTGAAACTGCTCCGAATTCCCTACCCACCTGAACCTGTCTCCAAACAGCGGCTCCTCTAAGCAGACACAGGGTCAAGCTCAGACTTAAGGATTCCGAGATTGCCTTGAAAACATTTCCTGAATTTTTTGAAATTTTAAAGCACCAACCCCTCCAGGCTCGGTTTTCTAGCTCGTTTTGACCCACCTGGGTCGTTTTTTTTCCATGAGCATCTCAGCCACCACGAGGTTTAGAAACTCCCCTTTTCTTTTCGGTAGAGGAAGCCGAGACTTTCCAGCACTAACATGAGTCCGGGAGCTGAAGCTTTAAGAAAAGCATCAAGCCCCCAGGAATGGGAAAAGGCTGGGGAACCCAAGAGACACGCAGCTGCTCCCCCCCAAATGACATTACTTACCCTTCCGCTCAATAGGCCTGGAAAAGGCTACTCCCTTGGGCAGACCTTGCTGGGAAGAGGTCTCTCCTACTCCTCAGGCTGGTGGCGCTGTCGTGAGAAAAATGGAAGGGCAAAACGGAGGCGTCACTTCTCGTCTTCTTATACACAGGACACTCCCTTCCTAGCCTTGGACAATGGGTCGCAGAGAAGTGTGAAGTAGCCCATTCACTTCAAAGTGGGGCGGGGTTGAACTCCAGAGCTAGTAAATGTCCCAGGGAGGCGAAAGAGTTTACCTGGACACTGCAAGCTTCCTCACTGCTGAGAGACAGGGGCGTGGAACTTACAACATTGAAAGGCGCTGCTGAAGGGAAGCTTGCAACATTAAAAGCAGGCACTGTTGGGGAAAGTTTACAATCCTGGCGTGGGAGGGGCCACTGCTAGGGGAAGCTTGCAGTGAGAGCCAGTGAGGGGGACTTGGAACCAGGGAAGGTAGTACAGGCTAGTGGTCAGAGCAGGTAACCAGAAAGGACAGTGGAAACTAGGGATTAGATCCAGGGGCTAGGTGGGGCATAGAGAGGGTTGTGATTAGATTAGAGTCAGGTGCAGGGGTGGGCGACAGGAAGGGCAGGGGATTGGTTAGTTGGGAGCCAGACAGAGTTGTGTAGGTCAATGATTACAGCTGGAGGAAGTCGGCAGCCTGTAGGCTACCTGTATAACCCCCACCCCAGAAGTTGCTCGGTTTAGGTAAAGCAATTGTCTAAACAATTGCTTTTATCCCAGAGGTGGCTCTATCACAACATGACAGAGTCATAATCATAATTAATAAATAATTTCATCACCTTTGCTTTTATATGGTGCCCCCTTGTCATGGCACTCAGAGCACTTTACATACAACTTAGCACAACTTTAATCCTCATAGCAACACTCAAAGGTCCCTGTTGCTTAATGAGGGAAGGGACTTACTAGGGTTTAACTCCAGGTAATTAAATGCGGGGGGAGTCCTGGGAAATGTTCCTAGTAGACGTGTGTGTATACCTCAAAATGTGAAAAACTGGAGAAGAATTGATATTGGCCATTCCAGGGTTATAAAGGACAGGGGGGGGATTGGTTATGCCTAAAGCAGAAACCCCGGGAACACCATGTCGAATTTGGCTATTTCACCACAAATTTATGGCCTATGGGAACTTGGAATTTATGCTGCTTGGGTCGTTGGGCTTTTCGGAGTTATACTTGTTGTCCTTGGCCATTTCTAAAGCAGCGAGTTTGGTGAAAACACGTATTGCAGAGCCAAAATTGCAAATTGGTAGAGAAGGCATAGGCTTGCAAAAAAGTTGCCCCCTTATACAATTTGTAATCAGTTCCCTCTGGGGGTGCAGAGCATTTGTATGACATGCCCGAGCGGAAATTACAACTTGTGTTTACACTGGCAAGATTGAATCTCTTACCATCTGCAGTTATTGATGGCAGATTGACATCAGAAGGCCCCCTATTCCCAGAGATTATGTCCCTTTGTGAGTTGGGGAGGGTGGATTCTCTAGCCCATGTGATTTTTCGATTGTTCATTAAACACAGCAGCTAGAGAGAAATTTTTGGTCCCGTTAATTAGTAACATATCGCCAAGGAGCCACTGTTATATTTGCTGTCTGATATAAAACTCTTCAGTATCCTTGGTTATGGTTACATTTATTTTTGTTTCTTTTACAACAAGGAGATCGGTGGCAACTTTATGAGGATAAATGTCAGTCACACATCTAGTGTGACTGGTTTTTGTGTGTGCAAATGTATGTGTTTTGTGATGGCTATGTTGCTTATACAATAAACTTGAACTTGATATTCAGCTATTGAGTAAATATAGCCTTGCTTCTCAGCTGAGGTCAGAAGAACCGACATCATTGAATGCAGGGCAAAACTCTCAGCATTCACTTGTGTAGATTTGCAATTTCACCCAGGGGCTAAAAGCAAGAAAATCCACTGGACAGCCTCATTGACTTTAATGGGCTGGGTCATTAACAGGGCGGGGAAGGGTCACTCTGATTGTGTTAAGTTAAAGCAAAGCGCAGCAGGAAAAGTGACAAAGGCAAAGAGCTCGTTTTAAAGATAACCGCTGTACTAAAAAAAAAGGCAGGATGCTCCTCCCTCATTAAACTCAGTGGGAGTTTTGCCATTGACTTCAATAGGTGGAGTTCTTATGTAGGTTCTGTTGGAACAGTTTTATGGCTGCAGAAAGTTCTGCAGGAGTTGATGAAGCGGTTCCCCAGCAGCAGCACTTCTGCAGATATTTGTACTCCGGGAATGTTAAAAGGATAAGAAAAACACAGTTAAAATAAATTTTAAAACAAGGAAGTACACTTACAAATAAATAAATATGGTTTTCATTTTCTGGCTTTATTATGGGGGAAGCTTGTAGATCTGGGCCTGGGAGGGGGGCAGCCCACAGCAGTGAGTGAGGAATACTGTGCGTGTGGAAGTCTGTAGCTCTGGGGCAAGTGGGACCCTGGGGAGAGGGGAGGAACTGCTGCGGGGAAGCTTGCAGCACTGGGATACTGAGGTGGCGCTGCTCTGGGGAAGCTTGCACCGCTGGGACAATCAGAGAGGAGTGACGCTGTTAGGAAACTCACAACCAGGGGCATGATGGGGGGGGGAGGACCCCTGCCCCCCCATTCATTTCTCTCCCTGTATGCTACTGCCCTTCTCCCAGTTGTGCCCCCCTCCCCATCTGAGACAACTTGCATCCACCACTGCTCACAGCACTAGCAGCCTGGACTCCTAGGTTCTCACAGAGGGGAGTGGTGGGCTAGTGAGTTAGAGCAGGGGGATGGGAGCATGGACTCTTGGGTTCTGTGGGATGGGAGTGGGGGCTAGTGGGTCCTGGATTCTCTGGGAGGGGAGTGGGAGCTAGTGGGTTAAATTAGGATGTGGGTGTGGGAGTCATGATTCCTGGGTTCTCTGGGGGATTAGCAGCTAGTGGGTTAGAGCAGGGGGGCTGGGAGTGTGGACTCCTGGGTTCTGTGGGATGGGAGTAGGGGCTGTGGGTTAGAGCAGGGCGGGGTGGGGTGGGAGCCACAACTCTTGGTTTCTCTGGGAGGGGACTGGGGGCTAGTAGGTTAGAGCAGGGGGAGCTGGGAGTATTGTAGGAGGGAGAATTCAGTGTATTCCCCTTTTTAAAAAATCGTGGAAATGGTAGGATCACAAAACCTTCAGATTAAGAGAGACGTTAAGGCTCTTACAAATTCAATCATGCTGCAAAAAGCATGGAAATTGTAAGTTAAGGCTCCTGCCTTAACTTGCATGCCATGTAAGCAGAAAAGACATTGTACAGTCTTGCATACTGTGCTCACCTAAAACATAGGCTCCATGAATCTACAACACTGATGCTGGGGACAGGACCAAGGGGGAAGCTTGTTGCTTTCCCTATATGCTTTGATTTGGGGAGAATGGGACAGCTGAGTACTGGGGGGAGAGGGGGCTGTATATCAGGAGAACAAGGTTGATGGATGCTGAATGTGTACATGGAGAGAAGATTGGGGGCAGTCAGGTAGTGGGGGGAAATGTTTGTATTGAGAGGGAACAGGCAGATGCTGGGGGAGTGTTTATGGGGGTCAAGGCTGAGAAATGGGTGATATGATGCATGGATGAGGTTGGGGTGGGAGGAACTCTATGTATCAGCAACAAGCAGACAGTTCTATAGGGGGACAAGGCTGAGAGATGGGGGACGTTGTGTATTCAGGGAGAAGGTTTGGGAGACAGCTAGAGGGTGGAGGCAAAATGTATGTATGTTTCCCCCCTATGTGTGTCAGGGCGTTTAGCACAGGCAGTGTAAATGCAGCCACAGGGCTAGGACCACCCCCTTGCTTCAGGTAAAGAGTGCAGGTGCTGTGACAGGAGAGGACAGCACTGTATTGGAGACACCTGTGAGGAGTCACATGTGCATAAAAGGGGGAAAGTTGGGCAACATTAGAGAGAAATAAGGTCTCTGCTGGGGGAAAAAGCACAAGAGGGAATGGCTTCTTGTCCAGACAGCTGGTCTCCTGCAGCTCCACAAGGATCCACTCAATCTGAAGCAGGAACTGGGCCTGGAAGCTGAGAGGTTGCAAAGGCCTAGTGGGGCATCCTGTCTGTAGTTGCTAAAGATCCTACAGTGACTCAGGTAGGATCTATCCTTGTTTGTTTGTTTGCAACCAGGAGGGGTTTGTGTTTATTTGATGTTTAGGGACTTGCACCATTAGTGGGAGAAGTCCCTCTCTGGTAAACTGGGCTAGTTAGGGTTTGTGACGGAAGGGAGAACAACCCCTACTCTCACTCCACCCCTTTCTGCAATCCCCAGTGTTGCTCAAGAAAGCGGGAGGGAACTTATTAGCAGGGACAACTTGGGGTAGAGTTCTGACCTAGTATAACTAGAATACAGGGAGGGGGTGTACTATGGTGGGTGCTCTCAGCTACTTCCCCAGAAGTGGGGGAACAATTCTCTAGAGGACTGGTGGCATCAGTGATTCATAGTGAGGCATGTATGCTTCCCACCCCCATCTTCAGAAGCCCTATAGAATCCCTGCCTAACTTCCGCTCCCCCACTACTTAGTTACCAGTCACTTCTGATTGCCACAGTATGTTCTTTCAGTTGGGGACCACCGGGCATTCACATACTCTGAGGGAATGTATGTGGTGGGGAACAAGGTTGATGAGTCTGGGATGTGGATTGGCAGACAAGACTGGGAACAACTAGATGTGGGGAACAGTGTGTGTATGGGCAATGGACAGCCAGATGCTGGGGGTGCGGGGGGGAGGCTCTGAGTCAGAGAGGGCTGGGGGAACACTGAGGTGCATATAGGGGTAGGGTGGCCATACCTCCCCCTTAAAAAAGATGCTTATAAAAATACATGATGCAGGGCTGTGCTGGAACCAATGCAGACCTGCACCATGTATTTTCCATAAGCATCCTCTTTTTTAAAGGGGTGGTATGGTATGGCCACCCTATATATGGGGGAGGAAAAGACAGATGGGTGATGTGTATTCAGGGATAAGATTTGAGGGGCAGCTGCTGCCTGAGAGGGGAGCTGTAAGTGAAGGAGGATAATGGAGACAGGAATCAAGTCAATAATACTAGGGTTGGAGGCGTTTGCTGTCCCCAGCTTCAGTGTTGCCCCCAACCTGCAGAGGATTGGGGCTCAAAGACCAAGGCAAAATGTGGGTTCATGCAGCTTAAGTTGTAAGCGAGCACAACCTGAGAGACTGTATAATGTCTTCGCTGCTTGCATGGCATGGAAGTTAAGGTGGGAGCTTTAACTTGCAATTTCCATGCATTTTGCAGCAAGGCTGAATGTGTAAGTGCCTTAACTCCTCTCTTTTGAATGATGTTTTTTGATCCTATAATATATATATTTTATAAAGTTATTTTAATAAAAAGGCAATATTATAAATGTATAAAATACAAAGGACAGTTTTTCAGGGCACACTTTAGGCTGCATGCTGCAACCCCATCAGAGGGGGAACTGAGACTTGAATCACTACTTTGAAGTTTTTGACTGGTGCTGGGAACTTCATGAATTATTTCTGTCTGCCCTTCCTTATCGGGCAAGCTTGCTGCCTGTCCTTTCTGTCCTGTGAGCCTCACTTTCTTTAGCCAATGGTCCGACTCCATGGTATCAATTCACCAGTCTAAGAGGACAATGCAGAAGAGAAGATCAAGCCAATAGCAATGTTTGCCAGCCTCTCACTACCCTCCAATCAACAGCCATCCCTTGTCCATGTTTATTTCACCCCTTCATACGCCAGTATTTCTCCCCAGCCATCCCTTCTCCATGTTAATTTCCCCCCTTCATACCCGCCCGCCACCTGGCTCCCTCCCATGCCCCAGCCTCACCGGAGTTTCGAGCCCAGACTAAAACTATGGGAGATTCAGAGTGAAACACCCCCCCAGCTGCCCCCTCCTCTGCTGCTGTCACATGGTGCTGGGGAGGTGGGCGGCAGGCGGGTGATGCTGGTGTCCCGCAGCCCAGCAGCTGCAGCAGGTCTGGCTAGAGAATGTGGCTCTAGGCTCCTACTTTTTGTGTATTGCTGCTGGCTCCTCTGGTTAAATAGGACGGGAGGGAAACGGTCTCTCCCACAAGGCTGCATGCTGCAGCCCCAGGCTCATTGGGCTGAGCTTGCAGACAGACACCCCTTCTGGGAGCAAGAAAAGTCACACTGCAAAGTTTGTGCCTGCTGCCCGCTTGCAGCCTGCATCTGCTAATTTTTAAACCCACTGCTTTGAAGGGATTACTGAGGGCAGACGTGTCTTAAACTTCTTCCACTTGCATCAGTGTCTGAGCTCGCAGTCTGTGCCATGCTGACAGAGCCCAGTCACCATGCTGTGCAGCTCAGCAACACAACCACCCCCCTCCCCCCAAAAAACCAAACCCCCCAAGCAGGACGCAAGAGGAGGCCCGCGGACCCCCAGGGGTCTGCGGATCACAGTTCGGGAACCAATGGCCTAACTAATGGGCCCATTTTCCCAAGAACTTATCCAATCCCCTTTTAAAATTAGCTACACTACTGGCCTTGACCACTTCCTCAGGTCCTTGGGTGTCTTCAAATGGGCAAGGTGATTGGATGTGTGTGCGCGTGTGTTTATGGCTGCAGAGTTGTATTGGCATGGAGCATCCATGCAGGTGTAGGGAGGGCTTCAAGCCGGCAACTCCCAGCATAGCTACCCATCATGGAGGTGGCCATTGTATATTTGGCTGTCCCCACATGTAGCACTGTCTCCAGCCGTGCTGCGTGAGTGGATGCACTATGGCACGTGGGAATGTGCATCAGACTGCTCCATCTTCAGATGGTCAGTTGGATGAGTGGCACGCCCATTGTCTGTATTGCATGACATGCCCTTCCCACCCTGCTGGGGCAGAGGGGGAAAAGTGCAGTTTTATTGTTCTAGCTTATGAAAGTTATGATTTGGTGGCACAACGTGTGTCAGCCCCAAGCCCCTTCCTGTGGTAGATTGGGGAAGGCAGAGGGGGGTGCAGTGCAGGCTAGAGTCAAATTCTTGTAGGGGGCTCAAGCATCAGCCTGGCTCTAGCCTGCACTGCTCCCCAGAGTCTGCACTGCTCCCCAGAGTCTGGATCAGGCATCAGAATGCGAGAATCCTACCCAAGGCAGCTTCCCCCATTGGCGATTGCAGCATTACGCAGAATGACAAAAGGGAAACAAGTTACGTAAAAATCCATATTTATTTATAAAAAAAGCCATAGCAACACAATTACTGTTGAGATTTAGACCTGATTTTCTCGAACACAAACACGCTGTAGTAATTGATTAGTCCTCCAGAGTCATAGAGATGCAGGAGTAGTTCAGACAAAAGCTGCCAGCAACAGAAGTCGGTCCATTCAAGGTATCATCTAAACTACTTTGTCTCCATCTCTTACTCCATGGCAACCACCCTCCCACCATGGACAGCAGTGACAGATTGCTCGGAGGCCGAGTAAACTGCACTGACTGGCCAATCATGTCCCTTTTTACAGTGTGAGCGGGTCAAATACACTTGTATTTAGGAACAGAGAGACAAGCTAGCCTAGAGAAGCCCAATCCTGCAAGGTCACAGAGACTGGTACCTCAAAGACTGGAGAGTAACTGTCTAGAGTTTCCCCTCCCTCCCAGGGGGCTATGGCTTCCCAAGTGGCTCAGAAATACAGTCTGAGCTGACATTCCTTCCCCACCCGGAACAAAGGGTAGATCCTGTCCCCTGAGAAAGAGGCTACTGGGAAAGCAAAGATCGGGGCCCCGCTATCAGCATAGGAAAATACCACCCGCCCTTCTTCGCAGTCTAGATAGATACGGATCCGCCTGGGGTGCCTGGTCAAGGGCAGGGAAGTTTGAGGGGAGGTGCAAGCCCAGTATTGACCCTTCCAGTACCTCACAGCCCATATCGCCTCTTCTGTGTTAAATCGGATTGGCTCTTTCCTCTTCACAGACTCTTTGGTGACCCCCACAGCCCAGGCTCCCACGCCCTCCACTTCCACATCCCAATGATGTCTCCCTGTGGTAAACTCACTGCAGCTTAGTACGCAAGGCCAAAAACAAAATCTTTCTGGATTGTCGGGCAGATCCTGCTCTCCATCTCCTTGCCTCACGCTCTTTCCATCCTCGGAGAGAAGGAGCAGGGGATGAGCTGTGTCTGGATCCAGAGTCATATTTTCTGTGGGGGAAAGGAAATCGGAACATTAGAGACGGAGCTCAGCACTAGGGCAGGCTGGGGGCCTTTCTCGCCCTCCTGGGTCCAGCAGCCTTGCTCCGTGGCTGAGACATTCCCAGATTCTCTGTCCTGGGTCACAGAGAACTGCATCTTGGCTGGAGCAGCCCCAACGGCAGCAGCATAGAAGCTGGAAAGGCAGCAAAGTAAGTCGTGTGGGGCTGCAAGAGCCCAGTCCTATGGTGTTGTGAGGCTGAGTCATGAGGGCTCTAAGGTACGGAAGAGGCAGTTAGATCCGTGTATTGCAGTGCGTAGTAGCTCAAGAACCACCACCCCCAGCCTGTTCCCCGTCTCCCCTGCCCACACGTACCTTCTGCCAAAGTGCTTTCTTCCCATGTTCCCAGTTGAGATGGCAAATTGCCTAGAAATGGAGAAGGGAACAGATTAGATCTTCATGTTGCCATGGACAATGCAAGATTTCCAACTTAAAAAAACACACCCCACCGCACATGGTAGCAGTGGCTGGGAGGGGGCAGCTTTCTAAACCTGAAGCAGCAGAGGGGCACAGGGGGTGGGGAGGCAGTGCTGCCCGGGTGCTTGAGAGAGAGAAGGCCCAGCTAGGGGCAGAGCTTGAGAATGCTATTCCCAGTCTCACTGGGGAGGAGGAGGCCTCGGAAGGCCTGCAACGTGCCTGGCTGGCCCCAGGATAGGAGTACAATTACTCCAGGGCACAGGGAGGCCTCAAGGGGCCAGGCTGGGCAGTAACCCATGCAAGAACTCCCAGGCTCTGTGAGGGCCTGAAAAGAGCAGCATGAACCAGGCCGTGCACGTACGCAGCTGAAATTAAAGTAAATCCAAGAGGGATTCACAGAGAAACTGGCTACCCCTCATGCCCCGGGTGTCATATGGAGGCTAGGAAGGTGCTGGCTGGGCCCCATGCGGGGATGGTGTGTGTGTGTGTGTGTATGTGTGTGTGTGTGTGAAAATGGAAGCTTTGTTGTGTTGCCAAGAAATCCACCCAAGGTCTGATGGGAAAATATTAAAACGGGGACCTGTCTGTTTCCCCATTTATGCTATAACCTATCCCCAAGCCTTGAGAGAAAGGCAGGATATAAATTTAAATACATTTTTTCCCCAGGCAGTTTGGTTCCTTAAATTAACGTCACAAGGAAAATTCCCCACTATTCTTCCTCTGATCCAGCAGCTCAACATGACCCCGTGCTGCTAAATATCTGACTCTCTGCCAAGCAGCTCCCCAGCCTATCCCCTCCCGATCGCACATGGAGCTCCATTCCGTTCCCAGATCCCTTTTGGGTACCTCGCAATCTCCTCAGCGTCTTCAACAGTAGATTATTTCTCCGGGAAAAATCTCTGAGCCTCGTTTCCAGCAGAGGAGAGGTCTCCGCCAGCTGATGGAGCGGCACGATTTGGCACCTAGAGAGCGGGAAGAGAGGATGGTATGAAGATTCATTATCACCTTTCGTGCTCCGGACAGAGTGAAGCCCCTGGAACTGGCTGTTCTGCATCACCGTCTGAGCAGCCAGAATAGAGGGAATGTCCATGCAGCTTGAACCTTCCTCAAAAGAACCAAACAGCACCAATAGGGACAATATAAGGTACAATCTGTAGAAAGCACAAGCAGACAAAGGCACAGGATAACAAGGTACCCTAACCAATCTATTGCATTATAGAATATCAAAGAGAAGTGATAGAACCATTCAAGAATCGATAAGTTATGAAGTATCCAATTTGAAGTGTAAAAAAGAATAATTTCAAGGTCCAAAATCCTAGTATTCACAGTACAGCATATGTTGAAAGGTGTACATAGTCCAACGTCTAGTCTCCATCAGGGACCATCTTGTAAACTATTCTATGTACCCTTTGCCGCCAAAATGGCGGCGACGGGCGTTTTGTCGCACCCCTCCTCGTGTGTTCCCAGGAGAGGCGCAGAAGAGAGGGAACGAGCGGCCGCTGCGGGCCGTCCTCTTACAGGGCGGCGCTGCTGATTGGTTGCAGCACTGCAACAGCCCCGGGGAACCAGGTGGGCGCATGCGCGCTTCGTAGGGGCCTGGAGTCCCCGCCCCCGTTAGAAGGGGCGGATTCCTGCATTGGGCCACGAGGACGCCATTCGCCTCGTGGCAAGGAGGCGATCGGCAGCAATAATTATAGCGCTGGTTAGCCATCTTGCCACGAGCGAAGCAGTGTCCATCTCCCCAGACTGAGCCACCATGGGGCGGGCAAAGAAGAAGGGAGATGGGCAGAAGAGAAAAGGAAAAGCAGCTGCGAGGGACAGGTCTGAGCAGAGACCGGAAGAACTGCTCCCCCCTGCAAACGAACCCTCTGAGCCCGAAAACCTCCCCACCCGGGAGGCTTTGATGGAGCGCCTCCTGGCCTGCGAAGCCCTCCTGCGGGCGCGTGGTGAGCAGCCGTGCGGCGGGGGAGGGGGTAATGAAAATGCAGGGCCATCGGGCCCAGGGTCCAGCGGGGGGTTGCAGCCCCCACCCAATCCTGTGCGCCCAAATGAGGGGGAAGGTTCTGGGGAAAACCCTGGTCCCCTGGCGCCAAGAAGGAACAGGTCTGTGCCCCCCCCTGACCGGTATGGGGGTGCCTTATATGGACCCCTGTTATGGAGTAGCCCAGCAGGGGGAGCCACCAGGCCACAGCCCGAGAGGACCCCCCGGCCAGGCACATCCAGCCAAAGCACTGCAGGGAGGGGTCAGGGGAACGGGCCAGACCAGGCCAATGAGATGAATCAGACATGGGGGGCTGGGCAGTATTCAGACCAGGTTGAGGCCAGAGGTATGCCGCCAGAGTGGCACGGGGATAGTGAACAGCCAGACCATGGCCTGGCAGGCGGGGAGCATAGGGACAGGTACAATGTTCCTGGGATGGGCCTCTACCAACGGCATTTGGTGGACCCCGATGTACCAGGGCCATCAGGAATAGGGGCAACCGCAGGGTTAGCCCAAGGGGGTAGGGCCCCCGCACCCGCTCTGGTTGTCCCACCTGCAGATGGACCTCCACCGGCGACCCGGAGGCGAGTGGAAGCATCCCGCCCAGCTGACAGGACAGCCGACGCAGATATGTGGAGAAGGATCGAGGCAATCGAAAGGGAGCTGCGTCGTGGAAACAATGAAGGAGACGGAAGGGCCGACAGGCACCAGGACCAAGGCCGTGGGGAACAGTCGCTGCCCCAAACGGGTGAGCGTGACATGGAAGGAATGCCAGTAGGGCAGGGGAACGGGGCGGCAGAACCCGTAACCAGGCAGGGTAATGAGTTACCCCAGCATGGGCGGGGCCACCAGCTTAGCAGGGAACAGGGCGGCCTAACGGGGGGTCCCCCTTCTGTCCCCATGGGACCTCTCTCCTCTCCAACCCCACAAGCAGGCACACCACAGATGGTGTGGTGGGGTAACCAGTGGGCATGGATAACCCCAGTGAATGTGCAATCACCGGTGGGTAGCAGGGTCGAACAAGGTGAGGGGCTGAGCCAGATAGGCGGAGCAGCTGGAATGTCGTCATGGGCTGAAGGGATTAGGAACCCCCAGGAGGCAACGAGCGAAACACTCACGGGCAGCCAGCCAGGACACCGCACTGCACCACCACCAGGGGGCGCAATACCGAGTGTGGCAGCCCCATTTGGCGAGCATTTACACCCAACCACAAAGGAAAAAATTTTAAAGGGTGAATATGTTGATTTGTTCGCGCTGCTATTCAGCGACCCAATTAGTGATCACCCCGAACAGGATGAAAATAAAGAGAAGGAGAAGTTCCACCGCCCAAAGGCGGATAGGAACTGGGAGAATTGGACTGCAGCTTTCGCTGTTTACATGGGGGTATCAATTTATGCAAACCCAGAAAGGGCATTGGAGTTGCATAAGTATAGCGACATAGTTAGGAGGGCTTATGGGACCGGTCCACCCGGAGCGTGGTTACGTTATGACGAGGCATTCCGTCATAGGGCAGCCACAACCCCAGGATTGCGCTGGGACATGCATGCGCCAGACCTCTGGCTTGAATGCATGATCGATGCGACACGGGCCCCCAGGGCGGCTAGCGGCCACCCATTGGTCATGGGGCGGGTAGCCCCGGCCAATGAATACGGTGAAGGTAAGAGACGAGGACAAGGGCAGGCCGGCTCCTGTTGGGAATTCAACAGGGCAGGCCATTGTACCAAGGTGGCGTGCCGCTTTCGACACAATTGTGCGAACTGCGGAGGGACACACCCAGAGACCAATTGTTTTCGCCCGAAGAGGCGAGGCCAGAGAGGGAATAATGGGCAAAAAGGGGGTAGTGGAAAACCCAATCAGGGACATCCCGGGCAAGGTAGAACTGGAAAGGGGGCCGACGCCAGTCAGGTATGATCGCCTTGAGGCGGCACTCAGGTTTCACCCCAAAAGGTCGGAAGTAGAATATGTGGTCGGGGGATTTAAGTCAGGTTTCAGGATACCAGCTGGTCCGGTTATAGCAACCCAATGGCCTTCAAACCTGAAATCCACCCTGGGGTTGGAACAGATCATTCAACAGAAAATTAAGAAGGAAGTAAGTGAGGGCAGGGTAGCAGGCCCCTACAAGGAACCCCCGCTTCACAACCTGGTAGTTTCGCCATTGGGAGTAGTACCAAAGAAAGCAGCAGGCGAGTTTCGCATGATACATCACCTTTCCTATCCTAGGGGTGGATCGGTTAACGATGCCATTCCTAAGGAGCTCTCGACAGTTAAATATGCATCCTTCGATGTCGCTGTCGAGAAGGTGAGAGCTAAAGGAAAAGGGGCCTTAATGGCCAAATGTGATGTAAAATCTGCATTCCGCCTGCTGCCAGTTAGCCCAGAGAATTTTCACCTGCTGGGATTTCAGTTTGAAGGACAGTTTTATTATGATCGAGCCATGCCAATGGGCTGCTCGATATCATGTTCAGCTTTTGAGAGATTCAGTTCCCTGGTAGAGTGGATTTTCCAGCAGCGGGTGCCCGGTGCGGGAGTAACCAAATACTTAGATGATTTTTTGATCATCGGCTCCCCCCGATCAGATGAATGCGCGGTCGCCCTGGAACAGTTCCAGGTGACGGCTGAGGAATTGGGCATTCCATTGGCACCCGAAAAGACTGAAGGGCCAACCACCGCCCTTGCCTATTTGGGAATTGAGTTGGACTCTGTTAACATGATATCACGGTTGCCATTAGAAAAATTGGGGGCCCTAAAAGTTAAGATCACGGCATGTTTAAGAAGTACAAAGATTACCGTCCTTCAGCTGCAATCACTGATCGGCAGCTTAAATTTTGCTTGTAGGGTAATAGCCCCAGGTCGAGCATTCCTGTCAAGATTGTATAGCAACTTAAAAGGGAACTTGCTACCGCATTACCGGATCAGAGTGACCAAGGAAATAAAAAAAGATTTAGAATTGTGGTTGAGCTTCCTGGATGAGTTTAACGGGGTCAGCTTCTGGAGAGATCAGTGGTTGCTCAAGGATGATATGCAGGTGCACTCTGACTCTGCCGGGGGTAATGGGTTCGGAGTGTACTTTGATGGATCATGGGCGGCAGCCCCCTGGCCTGAAAAGTGGCACTCAGCAGGGATAACCAGAGACTTGACTTATTTGGAACTATTTCCCATCCTGGTGGCGGTTATGCTGTGGGCAGATCGTTTTGCTAATCACTCTGTGCTCTTCTGGTGCGACAACTTAGCAGTTGTTCACGTTGTCAATTCACTGTCCTCCAGGTCAACACGAGTGATGGGGCTGGTTCGGGCATTGGTACTTACATGCCTGAAACAGAACATCTTATTCAAAGCACGGCATGTCCCTGGAATCGATAACGGCATTGCTGATGCCCTGTCCCGATTCCAGATGGACCGATTCCGTCAGCTGGCGCCGGAAGCTCGCCCGGACCCCGAACCATTGCCCACGGGAATATGGAACGTTGGGAATTAGATCTCCTGAATACCGTCCAATCTTCCCTCGCCCCTAAAACGCAGGTCGCTTACGGTAGGGCTTTTAGGGAATTTCAGGATTTTCGTGAGCAAAAAGGTTGGTCGATCGGATTCCCCATTTTAGAGCAGGAAATGCTACAATTTGCTATGCAATTACATGACAAGGGAATGTCGGGCGGCACTATCTCAGGGAAAGTGGCAGCCTTAAATTTTTTTAGTAAATGCAGGGGATTTCCTCCCCCTGATGGGGGTTTTTATCTTAAACGTATGCAAGAGGCCTGGGCCAGGTCACCAGCTCCTCCTCGACTGGTGCGCGCTCCTATCACGACTCCAATCCTCGTGCGGGTTGCTGAGGCCATGGATAAGGTTTGTTATGACCAATACGAGGCACAGTTATTTAGAACTGTGTTTGCAATTATGTATTTTGGGGCTTTTAGAATTAGTGAAGTGGTCAGCAGCACCTCGTACGACGATTCAGGTCGGGCATTTTTGGTATCGGATGTAAGCATGACCCAGGCAATTCTATGCATCCGGTTGAGAAGGTCCAAAACAGACCAGAGGGCTCGGGGCCACTCCGTCGAGTTGTTCCCGGCCGGCCTGCCGATTATATGCCCCTTACAGCAGATGATGAGATACTTGACCATCAGACCCAATCAGTCGGGGCCCTTGTTCATACACCGGCAGGGTACCCTAGTGACGAGCTACCAGGCAGCAGCTGTGCTCCGCAGGGCTCTTAAAGAAATTGGCCTCCCCCCCCCCCCCCAGGAGTTATGGGACCCATTCTTTCCGCATAGGAGCTGCCACCGCTGCGGCAACAGCCGGGTTACCTGAAAAGGTTGTCAAAGCGGTTGGGCTTTGCCGTCCAGACGAGATGGGCCCCTTCATCGCGTGGGGAATCGCATTCACCACGTGGTCGGCGCCGGCTCCGCCGGTTCAGCCGATCACGTGTTGAATGCGATTCCCCACCACGATTGACCATGGTAAACATAGGGGGGGGGGGGGACTTCCGGTTCCCCAACAGACATTACGGGACCGTTCTCCACCACAGGGTATTGACTGTGGTTGAGCGTGATCTCGTAACATCTGAAGATACCCAATACAGATGTTAATGAACAGAAGCGGTAAGGAAGACCAATTTAGGACACAATAAGCCACTAATTACAATAACATATTTCCCCTATAGGAAACAATTTAGCTCTAAAGAGTCATTCAAACCATGAGGGAACACAGTATTTAATTGGGAGATCCAAAATACCTCCCTTCTGTAAAATCCTTCTTTTAATCTCACTGGTATTATCCAGTTTCTCAATTGCCCAAAATGTAAGATCAGTACAATTGTGCTACATCTCTGCATACTATTGAACCAAGGGGGCTGATTGACGTTGTCTTCTCAAACAGCTTAAATGCTCCCCAATCTGTACCTTAAGTTCTCTCGCAGTTTGCCCTACAGATAGCTTGTCAGAAGGGCATCTAATAACATAAATAACTCTTTATGTGTTACAGGTAGTAAAGGACTTCAAACTGTAGGTATTACTGTTCTATACAAAGGACTTATTGTTCTTATAAGCATTTATATAGCACCAGCGATGTACCTGGCACTTTACAAGGAGTAAGATAGACATGGTCCCTGCCTGAGACTTTACAATCTAAAGACGTGGGGAGGGAAGACAGGGAAGGGGGAACAGAGGGAGACACCAGAGATGAGACATTCATGAGGATGCGAGAACTCAGGTACATGTTCTTGGCTTGGTTACAGTAATTGGGAGTTTGCAGATAACAGGTGGGGGATAATCCTCAGTGGGGATGATTAGCAGGAGTTAGGACGGGCAGAGTGGAAGTGGTGGGTTTTGAGGCGGGACCTGAAGGGGTGGAGGCCAGGCGGATGAGGGCAGGGAGGGAATTCCAGGCATGAGGGGCAGTGAGGGAGAAGGGATGAAGGCGGTTGGGGGAGCAGGGGAGGCATGGGAGGGGATGGGAAGAGAAGCAGAGGGCTCGAACAGGGGTTTGGAGGAAGATCCGGGCAGAGAGGTAGGGGGGAGTGAGGTTGTGAAGGGCTTTGTAGGTGAGACTTGATGGTTTGGGTATATTTGCAGTACATACATCTGCTACATTTTAAAATGACCCATAGGTTTGAGCAACCAGCTAGTATCCTGCTGTAAAGCTGCAGGTTTTAGATCGGCTCTCACCAAGTATTCTTTCAAATGTATAGTACGTTTGTAAGCAAAGAGGAGGTAAGTCACAGAAAGGAATGTGTGCCACTAACTGCCAATATAACAGAACAAATCTGAGTAGATAAATGACCAAAGAGCAAACAATTATCTTGTCTGTAGAGCTTCTAGGAAGTCAAAACATGGACTACGTACACCTTTTCAAGATATAGTATTCACAATAAAGCATGATTTTGGAAGCTGGCAGACAAAGGTCTAGGAGGTAATATAACACAGCCTACAAAGGCAACCTCTTATTAAAACAAAATTTAGACTGCATAAAGAATGCATGTAAAAAGTTCCATAAGTTGGTCAATAAAAGTGTTTCAGAAGCATCTGAAAATGCTCCACTTGTAGATGAATCTCTTATATGGAAGTAGTCAAAACTGTCCTGTCTGTTCTCTATGCATTTACCTAAACTCGTATCCGCCCGATGAAGCTAAGACTAAATAGGGTGCAATACAATACCAGTAAGAACTGAAACAACATACTTTTATAACCTCCATAGGCAGAAAAACTGCAGAAGGTGTATCTTACTCACCAAAAAAAAAGCTTAAAGCTCAGGAAAGTTTCTCTAGGAAACTGTGAAAAGAAACAAGGATGCTGGAAGAAAAGCCCCACAAAACACAGGCTAATAAAACCTCAAAAAGCAGCCAAAGATAAGACTTAATTTTTATGCATACCAGATGCCCTGGAGATTCACAAAGATATTTTGTTGAAAGAGATGCTTTCAAAAATAAGCAAGATGCTTTACAGTCTCAAAAAGTTAAGAACTCCGCATAGCTACCTTTTGTAAAGATGGCAAGGCAATGAGCCCAATTGATTAAATGGCTTTCAGATGGGTGATGAAAGTAAAACCCTGATGGCCCTGTCTTGCCACAGGCAAAACACAAAGAAAGGGGGGGGGGGAGAAAATTAACAATAGATTTATAAATTGACTCCAGGTATCTTGTACATGAGGTAACTAAAGTAGAGACCTTTTTTTAAAAAAACCAAGACCCTCAATCAATATACAAAACCATCTCATATAGCTGATAGAGCTGCTTTTTAACAAAATTTCCAACAAGAAAGATTTTACATTGTACAATCGAAGAGCTCACTTAGGCCTGTAGGCTGAACAGTATCAAGCATAGTAATCCAAAAGGCTTCTCTTTGTGATAGAATCTTAGGATCAATATTAAAAACCTTTTCAATTCCCCCCCCCCGCCCCCCCAAAAAACCACAAATGTATTGTGTCTATGGAATAATGCTCCACCAAAGGAGCATTTTGTGTTTGTCTTTAACTTACTCCTATGTTCTCCTATCCTTCTAAAGGTGTCTGGTAGTTTTTCTTATGTAAGTTTTGTTGCAGGGGCATTGAATTGCATATATAACGTTTGCAGTATTGCAATCGAAGTCTTAAATATTTTTCCTTTGGGGTCTGAAATCCTTTGTTTTTAAACAAAATTCACAGTTTACACACTTCCTGCAAGGAATATTTCCTATTAGTTTGTCACTAGATAAAGTCCTTTGTGGAAAAGATTTTTGATGTAAACGTGCCCTCAACACAATTTCCTATATTCTTACCCCTTTTATAAGAAAAGATCAGGTATATTTTTTGCGTGCATTCTTTATGCAGTCTAAATACATTTTTTTATTTTGTTTTAATACAAGTTTGCCTTTGTAGGCTGTCTGTTATACTATGATTTTGGACCTTGAAGTTATTCTTTTGTACACTGTTACTTCAAATTGGATACTTCATGACTTATCGATTCTTGAATGGTGGTTCTATCACTTCTTGGATTGTTATCCTATTATATAATGTAATAGATTTGTTATGGTACCCCATCATCCTGTGTCTGTCTCCTTCCTCAAGAGTCAGGAAAATGGGGTTCCAGACTGCCCTGGAAAAACACAGCTCTGGGCTTCTGAAAGGCCAGAAGGCACAGCAGAATCAGTGGAGTAGCAGGCTTTCCTACAGAAAGACCAATTGCAGAATTCTCAGTATAGACAGGATTGGCAGGGCCCACGGCAAAGATAAAACGCAGGGGCCCTAGTGGCCCCTCCCCCTTGGGGCAACCTCTGAGGTTCCCTGAAGGTGGCCAAGTTTGGGGCCCCACTGAAAGGGAATGGTGCCCCCAGCCCCACAACCTGTCCTGGTGAAAATAGAGGCCAGTCTGCAGGACCCTCAGAAAGAGCAGGTCCTGGGGAAGCTGCCTCAGGTTGCCCTGTGGTAAGACTGGCCCTGAGTGTAGGGCTCCCACCCCGGAACTGCCTGCATGTGTTGGAGAGATGTCTGAACTTCCCCCAACTCATGCATCTTTCTGCTCTGCTCCACAGGGGTGTGTGTGTCACAAATCCCCTTTCCTGAACAGTGAAGCATGGTGGGCGAGCGAGATGGAGTCACGTACCTGCTCAAGGTGCTTCCGATGTCCTAGGAGGGAAGAGAGGAGAGATTCAGTCTCACGCAGACATTAATGAGAACAGCGAACAGCTGCCTCTCTCACAAACCAGAGGTGGGAAACCTGGGACCCAGCCTGGCACACACCTTTTTTAATGTGACCCTTTTCTACTTGCTGGATCTGGCTTGTGGATCCAGTCTCTCCTCTCAAGCACAGAGAAGGTGAGCTCATGAAAAGGAAGAAGAGAAGGAAGGGCATGGACTCAAGGGCAGGGAATGGCTCCATAGAACAGATCCATGATCTGGATCCTTCACCTCCTTCCTGCATCCTGAGCAATTCCCTTAAACGTCCCTGCCCCAACTCCCATGAAGCCTTGGGGTTTGTACCAATTTTCTGAGAGGCTCCAGCCAGGAGGGAAAGTTTCCCTCTCCCAGTCATCAGCTTTCCCCATACGGTAATTGCTATATTGGAACCTTGCTGCCATGTTCTGAATGCAGTGTCCCTCCCAGCCCAGCCTCAAGCACACTCTTCTTTGCAGCTAAGTGTTCTTTTACCCATCTCCTAGATATGGAGCCCCTCCTCAGGGCATGGAGCTTTCTTTGGACACCTTAAACTCCCTGAGGAAGCTATTGGAGGCAAGAGGGCTTGGTTTGCAAAGTGGCTGTTCATGCACATTTGTGCCTTTGTTTTTTTTAAAAAAAAAAAACAAAAAAAAAAAACAAACCGAACAGCACTTGCTGCTGGAGAAGATGTCTGGGCACAGGGGAGGACTCAGAAGAGCTGGTTGCAATTCCTACTTCTGACATAGCTTCCCTGTGTGAACTTGGACATTTGCACAAGTCTTTTCTCCCGCCATGGCTTCTCCCTCACTTTAAAAGTAACCCCCTATTGCCATGCCTGCTGATAGGTATTTCATAATGCTGTACAGCTCTGCACTGACACTATGAGGCAAGACAGATTAAGGTCGTCACACATTATGGAAAATCTGTGCTAGGGAATTGGCATGATTGTTAAACTGAGGCTGTGGCGTTACCAGCTTCATCTTATTATTCCTATCTATGTTTAAGAAACATCCATTATTTCACGATACAGGTTTGGTTTGGTCTCCCATTCCACCACACTAACCCTTTCACATATTCCTTCCCACTGCCCCCTCTCCCCCCCAAAAAAAAAAAGTGGTAGGAAAAGATTTCCCTCAATTTCCACATCTTGTGTGAATGCAGCCTTAGTCGTGGGGCTTGTCAAAAGTGAGCAATTCTGCTGAAACCAGAACACAAGTGAGTTTTCTTGAGAGGTTGGAGTCCCAGTCTCTACAAAAAAATTGCTCGAGTCCTAAATCTCATTGCTAGTTTTCCTGCAAGGATCCAAGGGCTCACCTGTAGGAATTCACAGGCAGG
>QEPC01007498.1:76359-153808 GCA_003113815.1 Sphenodon punctatus | reverse complement strand
TGGGGCGCCCTGCCTGCAGCTGCTAAAGAGCCTACAGTGACTCAGGTGGGATCTATCCTTGTTTGCTTGCAGCCAGGAGGGGGTGTGTGTTTAATTGATGTTTGGGGACTTGCACTGTTAGTGGGAGAAGTCTCTCTCTGGTGGACTGGGCTAGCTATGGAGGGGAGTAGGGGGGTGGGACATAATCCCAACCCCCCTTTTGTTTATAGGCTCAAGGAAGCTGGAGGGATCTTACCAACAGGGACAATTGGGGCTGAATTCTGACCTATGATAATGGGAATACAAGGAGGGGTGCACTATGGTGGGTGCTCTGAGCTACTTCCCCAGAGGTGAGCGAGCAATCCTCTAGAGGATTGGTGGTATAGGTGATTCATGGTGGGGGCATATGTCCTTCCCAGATTTTCAGAAGCCGTATACAACCCCTGTGTAGCCTCTGCTCCCCTCACCCCCTATTGACACTTACCAGTCACCTATGATTGCTGGGACTGTATCACCGTATGTGCTTTCAGTTGGGTTGGGGACAACGGGGCATCGCAGTATTGTGGGGGAGTGTATGTTGGGTGAACAAGGTTGATGGGTATGGGATGTGGACTGGGGAGAGTTGGGGGCAGGGGGCGAGCAGTGTGTGTATGGGCAATGGGCAGCCAGATGTTGGGAGGGTGTCTGTGGTGGTGGGGGACAAGGCTCTGAGTCAGACAGGGGTGGGGAGCACTGAGCTGCTGGGGTCATATCTGGGGAGAAGACTGAGGGATGGGTGACGTGTATTCAAGTATAAGGTTTGGGGGACAGCTGCTGCCTGAGAGGGGAGCTGTAAGTGGCTGCAGTGGAAACAGGAAGCAAGTCCATAATACTGGGTTGGGGAGGAGCTTGCTCTCCCCAGCTTGGGTGTTGCCTCCAACCTGCAGAGGATGGGGCCTGAAAGACAAAGGCAAAATGTGCAGGCATGGAGTCTATGTTGTAAGCAAGCACAATATGGGAGATGGTACAATGTCTTTACTGCTAACATGGCACACAAGTTAAGAGGGGATCCTTAACTTGAATTTCCATGCTTTTTGCAGCATGGTTGAATGTGTAAGTGCCTTAACTCCTCTCTTTAAATTGATGTTTTATGATCCTATAGTATATATTAAAGTGTAAAAAAATAATATAATAAAAAGGTAATATTATAAATATATAAAATACAAAGGAAAGTATATTTTTCAAGGCACACTTTAGGAATCACTGACTTAGAGAAGTGCTGCTTGTATGTAGCAATGGCAAAGGCTACTTGAATCTCTGCCCCAGATTCCACCCCGCCCTTGGCAGACTCCTACTCAGGACTGAGCCCAACTGGAAATGGTAGGTCCCCTCCTAGGTCTGGGAGTACAAGCTGGGGTGGGGAAGGTAACCCTCGCTCCCCCCTAATCCGCTTCTGCCCTGCTCATTCCCCTTAGCTAGCCATAGCATTAATAGGCCCCTGTACAAAATTGGGGAGTGGAGGGGCCCTGCTGGGGCTCTGTGAATGCTGTGCCCTACGAGGGTGGAACGTAGCACGCTCTCTCTGACCATGGGAGAAGGCAGCTTCTTCTAGAGGGGCCTGGGAGGCGGCACCCATTGCGTACATGTAAGGCCTGCCCTTGTTTCTTGTTTCCATAGGCCCAGTCCTCATGTTCTTGTCTATACACGAACGTAAGAAGTACTGTACTGGGTCAGACCATCAAGCCCAGCATCCTGTCTCTGACAGTGGCCAATCTCTGTCTCTTGGGAGAAGTACCCGATAGGTCACAATGGCCAATCCCATTCCCCGTTGTTCCAGCCCCAACTGTAAGAGGTTATGTTCCCAAAACCTACTTGGCTAATAGCCATTAACTGACCTATTCTCCAAGAACTTATCCAATCCCTTTTAAAAACTAGCTACGCTACCAGCCTTGGCCACTCCCTCTGCTCCTTGGGTGTTTTCAAATGAGCAAGGCGATTGGGCGGGGGGAGGTGTCCATGGTCCCTGAGTGACATTGCCGTGGAGCACCCACACCGGGGGAGTGCATAGGGAGTGCTTCAAACAGTCAGCTCCCAACGTCCCCAGCTATGGAAGTGGCCATCCTACATTTGGCTGGCCCCGCGCGTAGCACTGTCTCCAGCAGTGCTGCATGAGTGGCCATGAGTGGGTGCACTATGGCGCGTGGGAATTCGCATCTGGCCGCTCCATCGTCAGACGAGTGGTTGGATGAGTGGCTCCTTGGTGGCCATGCAGGGTAGCATCACATTTGAAAATGCCCCTTGTCTGTATTGCATGACATGCCCTTCCTGAACCACTCCCTTCTGCCCCAGCAGTTTCATTGCTCTAACTTATGAAAGTTATGATTTGATTGCACAGGGTATGTTGGCCCAAAGCCCCTTCCTGCGGTAGGTGGGGGCAGGCAGAGTAGGGCTGATGCTTGAGCCCCCTAAAAGAACTTGACTGTAGCCTGCATCACTCTCCAGAGCTTGGCTCAGGCATCCGAATGCGAGAATCCTACCCACCCACCCCCTGTTCCCCACCCCATCCCCAAGGCAGCCTCCCCCCATTGGTGATCGCAGCATTATGAAGAATGACAAAAGGAAACAAGAGTCATGTAAAAACCCATGTTTATTTATATAAAACCATTGCAACACAATTACTGTTGAGATTTGGATCTGGCAGCCCTGGCTCTGCCTTCTCCCATTAAAACACAAACACGCTGTAGTAGATGGATTAGTCCTCCAGAGTCATAGAGATGCAGGAGTAGTTCAGACAAAAACTGCCAGCAACAGAACTTGGCCCAATCAAGATATCATCTGAACTACTTTGTCTCCATCTCTTACACCATGGCAACCACCCTCCCACCAGAGACAGCAGTGACGGATTGTGCTGCAGGACAAGTAAACTGCACCGACTGGCCAATCGTGTCCAGCACGCAAGGCCAAAACCGATTTTTTTTTCCGGATTATCAGGCAGATCCTGCTCTACATCTCTTCGTCTCACACTCTTCCCATCCTCGGACAAAAGGAGCAGGGGATGCGCTGTGTCTGGATCCTGAGTCATATTTTCTGCNGGGGGGGGGGGGGGGAAAGAGAATTGGAACGTTAGAGGCGGAGCTCAGCACTAGGGCAGGCTGGAGGCATTTCTCGTTCTCCCGGGCCCAGCAGCCTTGCTCTGTGGCCGAGACATTCCCAGATTTCCCGATTCTCTGTCCTGAGTCGGAGAGAGCTGCCTCTTTTCTGGAGCAACCCCAACCGCAGCAGCAAAGACCAAGCGTGAAAGGCAGCAAAATAAGTCGTGTGGGGCTGCAAGAGCCCAGTCCTATGGAGTTGTGTGACTTAAGTCATAAGGTCTCTTAGGTACAGAAGAGGTAGCTGGATGAGGGTATTGCAGTGCATAGTAACTCAACACCCCACCCCAGCCTGTTTCTCCTGTCTCTCCCCAAACCCCCCCCCCCCCCCCCACGCTCCCAGGTGAAGTTTGCTTCTGTGGGTCATTCCGTTGTGGCCCCCCCCCCAACACATACACTTACCGTCTGCCTAAGTGCTTTCTTCCCATTTCCCCAGTTGAGTCGGCAAAGTGCCTAGAGAGGGAGAAGGGAATAGATGAGATATTTGTGTTGCCATGGCCAGGCCAAGATTTCCATGGGTTTTTAAAAATAAAAATAATAATAATCAATAACCAGACAAGGACAGGGTACAGTTTCACAAGGCAAGAAGCAAACTGACTGTCACGGGGTTGGGGTAGCCCTGGTATCCCCAGATTGCCTCACACCTGCCAGATAATTTTATCTGGATGCCAATGGCACATCCAAACTGCTGCTCCATCAGCTGCTGCTGCTCACTTGGGAGCCTGGCTCAGGACTGAAGCTCAGCAACTGACCAGGGAAAAAGTTGTGTCCATGAGAGGACTGAATGGCTGCCTCCCCATAGCCCCACCTCTTTGTCACTCAGCACAGAGCAGCTCTGATTGGCCGTCTGTTGTCCCAGCAGAGCACCAGCCTGGATTGGACAGCCAACATGGGGCTTTGGGGGTTGCTGTAATGTTTGTATCTGCCCTTCGACAGTTTCTACCCCTTGTGCCCCGGCAGCAGTGACGAGGTGGGGCAGCCCCACCTTCTTGTGTCCTGGCAGTGAGGTAGAAATGGTCAAAGGGTGTCTTTGTAGCCAGCAGCCCCTGTAGGAGTTCCTGGGTGGGGAAGCCTTCTAAACCTGAAACAGAGGGGCACCAGGGTTGGGGAGGCAGTGCTGGGTGAGGGGAGCTTGAGAGAGGAGGCCCAGCTAGAAGCAGAATTTGGGAGTACTATCCCCAGTCTCTCTGGGAAGGAGGAGGCCTCTGGAAGGCCTGCAATGACCCCGAGGGGTACAGGAGAGCAGTTAACCCAGGTCACAGGGAGGCCTCAAGGGGACCCATGGGTGGGGCAGGGTTAAAATGGAAACTCTGAATTGAGAAGTGTTGTACTGCCAAGAAACCCACTCACGGCCTGATGGGAAAATATTAAACCGGGGAAGTGTCTGTCGTCCATAATTTATTATTTCCCCATCGATGCTGTAACCCACCCTGAGCCTAAGGCAGGATATAAAATAAAAACCACAGGAAAAAGAGAGGGAAATGGGCCTATGGGGGAGTGGTAGCACCACTAGCAACGCACAACAAAACTACTAGCTACTACCCGAAATGAATCACAGGATTAGATTATAAAGTCTGTTTACTAATTTAAAGTATAATAATAAAAACCCTGACCATCATGTGGCTAAAACATAACGACTGTATATAATGTACAAAATACAAAATGTAGATATAATAAAAATGTATCCAAAACCAGTTCCGAACAGATTGAAGAGAACTCCTTTTGGAGAAACAAAGGAACTTAGGAAGGGAGATCATTCTCAGCATAGAGTGGATAATAGATCTCGGTTTGCCTCTCTCTCGCTATGGGCCTGAGGATACCACAGGCGAAGTTGCAATCTTTGGACAGAGTGTCTTTATTTGAACACCATTACAACAATTCTAAGGCTTTAGCAGTATAAGCCCCTGATGAAGGGTGTTTGTCACGCAAAATGTGTAGGGGTGAGTTGGTTTGAACTTTATTGGATTTATCGACGCAGTGTTTAAAATTGTATGCTTGGTTTTGTATCTATTTTTATCAGGATATAAAATATAAATTTCTCAGGCAGTTTGTCTCCTTAATTTAACTTCACAAGGAAAATTCCCACTATCCTTCCTCTGATCCAGCAGCTCAACGTGACCCTGTGCTGCTGTTTATCTGACTCTGTGCTCAGCGCTAAGCAGCTCCGCAGCCTATCCCCTCCCAATCCCACATGGAGCTCCATTCCCCTCCCAGATCTCTTTTGGGTACCTCGCAATCTCCTCAGCGTCTTCAACAGAAAAATATTTCTCTGGGAAAAATCTTTGAGTCTAGTTTCCAGCAGAGGAGAGGTCTCCACCAGCTGATGGATCGGCACGATTTGGCACCTAGAGAGGAAAAAAGAGGACGGTGTGAAGATTTATTCTCGCCTTTTGTAAAAGCCCTGGGGACTGGGCTGCTGTGCATCACTTTCAGAGCAGCCAGACTATAAGCAATGGACATGCAGCCTTCCTCAAAAGAACCATGAAAATAGGGTTCTGGATGGACCTGGAAAAGCCCAGCTCTGGCCTTCTGAAAGACCCCAAAACAGCAGAATCAGTGGAGTACCAGGCTTTCCTACAGAAGGACTAATCCCCAAATCCTCAGAGTGAGGCACCCAACCCCAGAACTGACTCCATGTGATGGAAAGCTGTTTGAACCCCACCTTCTACCCCAGCCTCACACACTCTGCTGCTCTGATCAACAGGGTGTGTGTTTCACAAATCCCCTTTTCCACACAGTGAAGGAACTACTTGTGGAGGGGGAACAAGATAGTCACGTACCTGCTCAAGGTGCTTCCGATGTCCTAGGAGGGAAGAGAGAGGAGAGATTCAGTCCCACGCAGACATTAATGAGAACAGCCAATCTCACAAACCGGGGGCGGGGGGGCGGAACCTGGGACCCAAACTGGCACTTTAAAAACAATAAAATGAAAATAAAATGTGGCCCATTTCCAATTGCTGGATCTGGCTTGTGGATCCAGTCTCTACTCTCAAGCACTGAGAAGGAAGCAGAGAAGAGCATGGATTCAAGGATAGGGCGGGGATGGATCCATAGCACAGATCCATGATCTAGATCCTCCACTTCCTTCTGGCATCCTGAGCATTTCCCTTAAGTCTCCCTGCCCCAGCTCTCATGCAGCCCATGGTGCTTGTAACAATTTTCAAAGAGGCCCCAGGAGGGGAAAATTTCCCTCTTCCAGTGATAGCCTGTCCCCATACTGTAATCACTATATTAGAACATCACTGCCATGTTCTGAACCCAGCTATTGAACCAACAGTGTCCCTCCCTGCACAGCCCCCTCAAGCACATTTAGCTGCAAAGAAGAAAGTGTTCCTTCACTCATCTCCTAGATATGGAGCCCCTCCTAATGACATGGAGCTTTGGACACGTCAAACCCCCTGCGGAAGCTATTGGAGGCAAGAAGGGTTGGTTTGCAAAACCTCTGTTCATGCAGTTTTGTTCCTTTTTTAACAATCCGAGAACAGCGCTCTCTGCTGGAGAAGATGTCTGGGCACAGGAGAGGACTTGGAAGAGCTGGATTCAATTCCTGCCTCTGACATAGCCTCCCTGTGTGCATTTGGGCAAAGGCTGCCTTTGCACAAGTCTTTTCTCCCTCTGCCTCAGTTCCTTCTAGGAGAAGTATAGTTGCACTTTTTAGGATGTTCCCACGGCTTCTCCCTCACTTTAAAAGTGACCCCCTATTGCCATGGCTGCTGATATGTATCCCATAATGCTATATAGCTCTGCACTGACACTATGGAGCAAACTGACTGACAGGCAGATTAATGCCTTTGCACATTACAGAAAATCTGTGCAAGGGAATTAGCGTGATTGTTAAACCGAGGTTGTGGAGTGACCAGCTGCATCTTATTAAGCCCTTTTACACGTACCTCCCTCCCCTCCCCCCAAAAAAAGTAGTGGGAAAAGATTTTCCTCAATTTCCGCATCTCGTGTGAATGCAGCCTTATTTGGGTCGCTGTTCAAAAGTCAGAAAACTTTTGCTGAAACCAGAACACAAGCGAGTTTTCTTGAGAGGTTGGTGCCCTGGCCTCTAAAGGAATAGCTAGAGTCCTAAATCTCACTGCTAATTTTCCTGCAAGGCTCCAAGTGCTCACCTGTAGGAATTCACAGGCAGGCTGCTGGCACTGCCCCTCCAGCTCCGCAATCAGCTCACTGAGACGGAAAGTCTCTGCAGAAATCTTCATGGCATTTCCTTCCAGCTCCTTCAGGATCTCCTCGTCCAGCTTTCCCACCTGGGACATCAGGCGTCCTTCTTCTGATGCTAGGAAATGGTACAGTCGCTCAAATTCAATCAAGCTCCACCCACTCTCCCTTTTGTTCCTTTCCTGGAATAAAGAGGCACAAAGAGGGAAGAGGCAGGTCAGAAGAGCATCAAGGGACATGTCCTGGGACCATGCAGGCATGGGGTGGGGGAGAGATGTCAATGCAGCCTAGGAAATCAAAACCCTTGGTTTGGAGAGAGCACCTTTACTCCCTGTTTGGGGCATCTTGTGCTGCTACCTCCCATTGCCAAAGGGCTCCAACAATCCAGACCTTTCCCAAGACAGAGTGCCCCCCCCCCCAATAAACATACAGTGTGAGGAGTCAGGGGAGGTAGGAGGAGAGCAAGAGAGTAACGGTTAATGAGTGAAGTGCTACTTATTCACACAGTTCAGAGCCAAGGCTTCAAAGAGGCGCATAGATCTGGCCACAAGAGCAACCCTTGCACTCCCTGAGGTCTCCAGTAGGGATGGGAAGGGAATGCTAAATTAGTATTTATACAAAAGCTGCACCTTTGCCATTTGGCATCTGCTGGGGCTGTCACAGCTGGGGAAGATGTGACGTGGCGGAGAGCAAGCCAACCAGAGCCCAGCAGATGGCAAAGACACCTTTTTCAGATTTGAAAAAGGCACCCTTGCCATCTGCTGGGCTCTGTTCAGCTTGCTCTCCACCATGCCACATCTGTTCCCGCTTGCCAATTGCAGACTGGTGAATTGGACCTGGGTTCTGGCAGCACTACTAGTCTCCTGCCGTTGCTCTGTCTCCTAAGTCTACTCTCCAGCCTCGGTAACTGCCTGCCCTCCCATGCCAGTCTCAGACCCACCAACCACCCCGCAGCTGCCTCATCTCACCTGTGCTGCATCCTGAGATGAGCAGGTGAAGAGTGCAGATGGGGACAAGCTGAAAGGCAAGTTGATCTCAGGACACAGCACAGGGGAGATGAGGCAGCCGCGGGGTGGGACAAAGGGGAAACTGGCAGAAAGGGTTAGAGAACCAGTCACCATAAAGGAGTGACATGGCAGTCAGGCTCCAGAGGAGGCAGGAATTGGTTGCGGTGTGGCAAAGCAAAGACTGTAAACCATTGTCCCTGCCCCTACTGCCATTTTGTGCCCCAGTCGCCCTCCTCCTCTGCAGCACAACTTCAGTCTCACAGGCAGGTAGCCATTCCCATCCAGATTCAACATAGGCACCAGAGGCACCTGTAAACCACCCCCACCCACTAAAAGCCCCTGGCATTTGTCCCCCCCCAAAAAAAACCAGTGCCACCCACACCACCTCCTTCCAACCTCAGACCCCTACTCTGCAGTGACAGCTCCCTTAATCCTTGCCCTCAGTTAACCACCCCCACCCCCATTTAACACCAGAGCACCCCAGTCCAGAGCCACAAGGCACCCCCGAAAAGCCCCCAGCCCCTGGTATTTGCCCCCCCCCCAAAACCCGGTGCCACCTACACCTCCTCCCAAACCAGGGCCAGACAAGTACATTACACCTGACTTTAGTAGACACTTTACTGGTTTTATTGACTTCAATGGAAAACAAAAGGAAACTGAATACTGAAGTAAACAATAATTAAACCGAAGGGAATACCAAACAGAAGTAAATACTGAAGTTCCTCCGTCTGCACCCCCACGCCCACCCCAGAGAAGAAGGGGCTCAGCAGCCTGCGGTGTCCAGAGAAGAGCAAGTCCTACATCCTCTCGATAGTCCCCCTAGATCCATGACGGGGGAAGCTCCAGCCTAGGGGCTGAATGCAGCCTGCAGCAGTTTGTTTTTGAAAAAAATATTGTTAGGCTCTTTTCTGATTTCTGGATCTGGCCCAAGACTCCAGTTCCTACCTCCAAGAACGGAAAGGCTGAGCTCAGGGGAAGGGAGCAGAGATGAGCAAATGCCCTTTATGGGACCTTCAAGGACAGGGGGTGGCTCCATGGCATGAGTCCAGGAGTTAGGCCACCACTTGGCACATGGACTTGTACTGATTTTCAAAATGGCCCCCAGAAGAAACACGCCCCCCCATGTCCGTGCTCCCCCCCGTCCCCAGAGACCCCAAGGATCTTCCGAACCCCCCAATACAGGAAACAATGCCAATACCAAAATTTAACAGCCAGTGTTCCTCCTCCCCTGGGACAGACCCTCCCTTCCATATTCCACCCAGGGGCGGCACCAAGAAGAAGAGCAGGTACCTACCAGACACTCCCGGCTTCTCATCTCTTCCCCTACCATCCGTCGCTGGAGCGCCTCTTTCTGTTGCTTCAGCATCTGCAGGTGGCTCTGAACTCGCTCCTGTGCAAAGAGAAGTGGGTTGGAGAGACTTTAGCTTGTTGGTTTGGGGTGAAGACAGTTTCTGTATTTTTAGACCGGAGGCGGGAAGGGGAACCTCGGGCTCCGAGGGCAAATGCAGCCCACAGCTAGCTATTATTTGGCCCTGCCTGAATGCAGTTCCTTCAAGCACTGAAAGACGGAGCTGAGCTCCGGGAAAGGGAGCCGAGATGAGGGCAAGCGCACAAGGAGGCGCCGCGCTGGATCCATGATCTGACCCCCCCCTTACCGAGCGCATCGCTTGAGAATCCGCCTCCAACTTCTAGGCGGCCCTTGACGCTTCTACTAAGGTTCAAGATGGCCCCGCCCCCCGGTGGGAAAAGGCCCCTGACTCCGGCAGTTCCCGATCTCTGTAGAGACGAGAGCGAGCTGAGCAGGAGGCGGATCCGGTGCCGCCTCCCGTTGAAAGGGCATCGGGCACCGGGACAAGCAGGAGACCAAAGCGAAACAGCAGAGAGAGACTCTCTTTCCATGAGACGCGGAAGGGAACTTTCTTACCTTGTGCTCCCGGGCAGCCTCCTCTATGGGCAGCACCTTGTGCGCGCTGTGCTCCCTGGATCGATCGCACTCCGGGCAAAGGGGAGCCTGGTCCTCCTCGCAGAAAAGGCTCAGCGGTTCCTGGTGTCGCTCGCACACTCGCTCCCTTCTTGCTTCGTCTCGGAGCGACTCTAACCTCATGCGCTTGGCGATCTGGACCACGTTCCGCAGCCCCCAGCTCGGCCGCAGTTGCCTCTTTCGGGAAGTTGCCCGGCAGTGGGGGCAGCAGAAGCTGCTCTCCGATGCCTCCCAGTAGCGGGCGATGCAGGCTCGGCAGAAGCTGTGCCCGCAGTGGATGGACACCGGCTCGGTGAAATACTCCAGGCAGATGGAGCAAGTGGCTTCTCGCTGGAGGCTTTGCGCGGGGTTCTCGCCGGCCATGGTGACTCCGCGCGCTATCACTAAAAGTGGGCACTAGCGCTGTACTTGCGCTGCGCTCGCTGTTTGGATTCCATGTGCAGGGAGCGGCTTAAATCTCCGCGGGATGGAACGCTCAGCCACTCTCCCGGGAACTCGGCCAATGGGATACTTTCTTTCCAGCTCAGCCAATCAGATGGTCTCAGACGCTCTCTAGCTCAGCCAATGAGAAGGACGCATTCTATGTTCCAAGAGAATCCAGTTGTTGATCGTGTAAATAAAGTATCTGTGCGTGTGAGAAGGCGGGGGAGGCGGCCTCTTGAAACAAAATTGGGGAAATCTTTTGGAAAAAAAAGTCACTCAAATTTCTAAATAAAATCCATTGCATTCTCCAGCTGAGCCAATAGGAAGGCAACCTTAGATGCTCCGATGACATAAAATCGATCATGTAAATAAAGTGTGTATGTGTGGGCGTGAGAAGAGAGAGAGAAGGGGATGAGTCCCTTGAAACAAATCTGGGATAATCCTTTGAAAAATTTCTGAATAAAATCCACTGCATACCAGACACATGGGAACTGCAGCAGTTGAAGGGTGCTGTCCTGACCCTATTGCTAGCAAGGAGGGCAAGGTCCCCGTTTACTATAGTAGAACATGTGGAGATTCCTAAAGTTTTAATTTGTAAGCTGGGTGCCCCAATGAGTGATGTGCACACACAGCTGGCTTGTAAGTTAGCAAGAGTTGTCTGTGATTTTTTTTCTGAAGTGACTAAAAACTTCTGGAGACAAGATAGATCTATTGTCGTCTTTTATCCGACCCAGCCTGCAAAGAGAACGCAGCTGGGACGAAAGAGGAATACTAGGGGCTACATGTACGACCCCAAGTGGAATCCAGGCAGAGACAAGTCCTAGCAAGCTGACAGAGGGACAATCCCGTAGTGTGGTCAGAGAGTCAAGGCAAAAGGTCAAGCCAGAACTTGAAGATCAATTCTAAAACAGGCAGAAGCAGGTCAGGCTGGGGTAGGAATGGGGCTAAGGGCACAATACAGGACACAGGATAACCACCTAAGCTGCCTGCCTTCTGCTTTCTGTCATGAGCCTTTTGTATGGAATAGTGGGGGTGGGAATCCAGAGGAAATTATGGAATTGGATCCTTTATGTATCTTGATCTTTCATTCCTGTATTTAATTATGGATCTGTATTTAAATTGATTAAAAATAAACAACAATAATTAATAATAATAAAATTGTTCGTGTGCAAATGGCCTGTGGCCTGTTCCATGCATGCATAGCCTTTCCTAAAATGGTGGCATTGGTGTTGTTGCCATTTTCAAATAGGGCAGCCGTTCTGTGCATGTGCAAAACGGTGACTGAGCATGTGCAGACTGGCTGCCCTTTCCCAAAATTGCCAAGATGCTGCTGTTGCCATTTTGAAAAAAGACGGTGCATGTGTAACATGATCTGGTGGCCATTTTTACATGTGCCGTTATATTTTTTATGTATAGATTTTAAATCGAACCCACAGTGCCCAACCCTACTGAATACGCATGTCAGAGGCCAATCAGAGCCTGGTTAGTGGGGACCCCCATCAGGCTGTCTGGGCAGTGGAGCAGAGCCCAAGGGGCTTGGATGAGGATCTGGAGCTGGCCACCTCCTCCAGGGGCCCAAGGGTGCCAGTTCTGGGTCCTGACACACTGTGCTACGGATGCCACAGGAAGAGCCACATCTCCTCTGTTGATCATGACAGGCTTGATCCAAACCCCATTGATGCCACTCACTCACCAAAGACCTGCTTTGTCTCGTTTGCAGGATTGCAGCCTCCTGACCATTCTGATTGGAGACACTGTAACCCCCTCAGCTGGAGATTTATTTATTTTACAAACTAGCTTCCCTCTTCCCTAAGGCAAGAAGGGATGGGCTCCAGAGTTCTGGAGAAGACTGTTTGTCATTTTGACAAGGATAATTTCTTGGTGCTGGCAAAGGTGGTAGAGGGAGGTGGAGATGGGAGATAGACCTCAAAGTAGCGGGAAAACCCGGGAGGCACAAAGACCCGCTTGTCCCAGGGAGAAGCCACTGACTGTGCATCCAGAGGGACAGAGGAGACATTGAGCGTCTCTACCCATTATGTCACACACACACACCTGCGAGATATCTCCGTGGTAGCACCCATGATGTCAAGTTGCTCTGCATTTATGCTACTACCCTGTCTGTATGTTCGCACTCTATGGATTATGACCACCACAATCTGGGTGGCAGAATAAATAGCCCATAAGAGCCCACAGTGAAATGACCCATACCATAAATGAGAGGATGGTACCTGTCCATTCCTGTTTCTCAGGGAGGGAGACATCCCTGCAAAGAAATTGAGGGCAAACTCTGCCTGCGCTGGGGAGAGAGAATGGGGAGGCAGCGTGCAGGCAGGGAACAGAAGCAGCTGGGACATTTTTTAATATTATATTAAAACTTATATGCTACCCCCTCCTGCCTCAGGCATCTCAGGGCGACATGGAGGTGTCTTGAGAACCCCAAACTATGCACACAAACATCAGTGCTGCCCAGATGAGCTGCCTCTGGAAGTCTGCCTGGAGCCACTGGCAACAATAGCTCTGACAGGTAGCCATTTATCTCAAGGGGTGGGGGTGGAGGATGACTCATGCCCAATGAGCTCTTGATGTGTGAACCAGTGAGGAGTGAAAGGTGAAGTTACAAGTGTCGAGGGAGGGCCCCAGTCTAGTGGGAGTTAATGGGATACCTTTCCAAAGCAGTGAGTATTATTTATTTCATTTTATTTATTTTATTCCATTTTATAAAAGCAATTTTAAAATCTGGAGAAGGCATGGGGTATTTTCTTCTCCCATGAGAGTGGATTTCAAGGCACTTAGCAGAGCATGCACAGCCAAAAGACATCCTTGTCTCCCATTTTTAACAACATCTAGCTTCTCTTATATAGTCCCATATTTTGGACCAAAAAGACCTTAGCTTTGGACAGTCCCATAGACCGTGTTTCACGTCCTCTTTCTCTCCACAGTTCTTCCAGCAGAGGGAGGTCATTCCCTCAGAACACCTGCCCAGTTTGGATGGAGTGAAGTACAAGCGCATTGTTGCTTTTAGCTGAGTTTCAATGATAGCCAGAGAGACCAAACATTTGTTCTTATGTGACTATATTTGTATCTTATCATTTTTTTCAAATACAACATTAAAATCTTTACTCCAGTCCTCAATGTATTTATTTTTAGGGACCAAGAAAATGTTCTTAAGTTCAGTATAGATTTGAGATACCAACCTTCTTGTTGTTGCTCTTGTTAAAATAATTGTTTCTATTGTCTCAATTGGTCTAGTGTAACATACATGCATCTTTTCTGAATTAGTGAAGAAGCTATACAGTTGACTATACTGTAGGAAATTAATAGATCTTTGTATCATTCGCTCCAATTTGTCTTTAGTCTTAAATTTCTCTCCCAAGAAAAGGTCTCTAGTCACGACCAGTCCTTTAGTTTGTAGCAACCGTAATCCAGTCCTAGAACCTAGGGATTTAGCCAAGGTAGCATTTTTGATGCGTAGCAAAGGGGAATGCACCCCACCGGTCTCCACCTTATGACACACTCTACACCATAGCCACCATGCAACCCCTGCGAAGGGGTGTGTGTTCCTCAAATAACTAACAGTTAGGTATTACCAGAGTTATGAAGGGTCCTTAAAATCTAGTACATTAAGTAAAGCTCTCTCAATGCCTACCCATTTAGTGTTTGATGGATTCTGGAACAAGTATCCAGACGCTTGGATCAAGGCAGTCTTATAATAAAGGTAGATGTCAGACATGTTAATGCCACCGCTTTCTCTGACCACCTTTAGATTGTACTGGTTCATGCGGGTCCTTGTGTTAAACCAAGTCCATTTTTGAACCTTATTTCAGCATTCTTAAAAAGGCATCTGGGATCTTTACTGGTCAGACTATAAATGTATATAATAATTTGGGTATAATTACCATTTTAAGCAAGCTGATCCTGCCCAACCATGAACAGTTAAGTGGAGACCAAGTTTCCATTATCTGTTTGATAGGGTAATTTTAGACGTGATGGGCCCAGAGGCCTATCACACTCAAACACAGATCAGGATCCGTTTCGGATCCTGGTCAGGAATCAGTCCGGCTGTCCTTTAGACGTGCCAGTCTGATTCCTACAGGGGATCAGGGAGGGGGAAGGGCTACATGGCATGATGTGCGGCCACACAGCCCATCCCCCCCACGCTCCCTTGACCAGCTGCCCTCTGGGAGATGGGCAGGCGCAGTGACCAATGCGGCCACTGTACCCGATCCTGTCCCATGGTCGGGAGGGACCACAATCCAGGATGGGCCAAATGTAACAAACATTACATTTGGCCCATCCTGGATCGTGGCCAATCTAACCACAATTCTGGACCTCCAGGCAGCCAGAGGTCCAGAATCATGGTTATTTTGATTCCCGACAGTGGTTCACTGTGGTGAACATCTGGCAGGAATCAAACAGACGTCATGGGAATCACAGCCACCACAGGGGATTCACTGTGGTTGACCGTGATCCCGTAACATCTGAAATTACCCATAGATTCTAATGCTGAGGGGCAATTACCTAAATATAGGTTGCCAAGGGTTTTTTTTGGTCAAAAAGATTCCTACGTATTTAATTTTATCTATTTCAAGTGACAAATTGTATTCAAACTCCTATATCTCTCCTCTGTTTGAGTGTACATAATGACTGCTGATTTATGAAAGTTAATTTTATACCCTGAGAGGCATCCAAATATCAGATATAAGTTGCACTAATTTAGGGATGGATTTTTCTAGATCTGTGAGGAACAAAAACATATCATTGGCATAAAATGCTAGCTTGTGGATGTCTTTGCCAATTTGAATACCCTTAATCTCTGGGTCCCTCTGGATGGCTATAGCAAGTGGCTTTAGCGCAATGTCGAACAATAGTGGGGACAGGGGGCATCCTTGCCTTGTGCCCCTGCCTAGAGCAATTGGCGAAGAAAGCTCCCCATTAATAATAAATTGTGAAGTTGGAGTTGTATATATAGCTCTCCCCCATCGCATTAAATTGCCTCTGAACCCCATAGCCTCCATGGTTTTGAACAGGAAAGGGCACTCAATGCGGTCAAAGACCTTCTCTGCATCCATGGAGATGACCATAGCTTCCTGTTTAGTTTTATTAATATGATGCATTAAGTTTACCGCCTTCCGCATGTTATCAGCACCGAATCTCAATGGGATGAATCCCACCTGATCCGGGTCAATAATAGTTGAAGTGCATCTATTACGCATAAAGGCCAAGGTCTTAGAAAAAATCTTTAAGTTTGAGTTCAGCAAAGAAATTGGGTGGTAACTAGAACAATCATCTGTAGGAGGGTGGCATCTGTCCTGTCTCTAGGATGTGATTAAATATGCTACATAAGATAGGAGCTACCTGTTAATTAAAAGTCTTATAATACTCCATGGGGTAGCCGTCCGGACCAGCAGCCTTACCATTAGAGAATGACTTAATCATCTCCCCAACTTCTTCCACTGTCAATGGGGAATTTAAGGACTCTACATGTTCCGGACATAATTTTGGGATCTTAATAGCTTGCAAAAAGGAATGGATTTCATCATTATCAGGTTGTTGGGACCTATCTAGTAAATTCTAAAAAGCATTAAAGGCAGAGGTTATTTGATCATTGTCAGTAACTATTTGTTCATCATCTTGTTTTATTTGCCCTGTTTTTGCTTTGTTTATTTTTTGTTTAACCATATTAGCTAATAATCTGTCACATTTATTGCTTTTATCATAAAACATAAGCCCATGACTTGCGTAATTGTGTAACTGCTTTACCTGCCTTGATCAAATTAATTTCTCCTTTGAGGCTCAGAATTTGTTTTTGCCTTTTTTTACAGGAATATTTTTAATTTTTTTTGCCTTTAAGGTCCAATTTCCCAAGTGGTTGATATAGGTCTCTCAGAGTAGTGGCCCTTTCCTTTTAACATTGGGCATCAGCAGCAATGAATTCACCTCTGATCACAGCGTTAGCCGCTTCCCAAATTACATGCATCGTAGTATCTGGAGTATCATTGTGCTCAGAGTAGTCTGCCCAAGCATCTACTATTCTACCTCTAATTAATTCATTTTGTAACAGTTTACGAGGGAGACTCCAGGCATATGTCTTCGGAGTGTTGTTTTGTTCCTTATCAAAGGTAATGGCGTTGTGATCAGATAGAGTAACCATATCAGTTGCAAAACTCTGGCATCTGGCCACTAGGCCAGGTCCCCAAAAGGGCATGAACAGTCTTGGTATACGTGCCGTGTCTAGTAGGAAAAAAAATGTAATCTCTGTGTGAGGGTTCTAGTACTCTGCTGATATCTTCAACACCCAAGTTTTCGAAGATCCCTGAGATGGCAGGAAGCTATCTACTAAGCGGCTGTAAGGAAGACCTATCCCTGGGTGAGAGGGGGAGATCTAGATCCCTCACAATAATCAATGAGTCCTCAGTGGCCACTCTGATTTTTTTAGCAGTTTTCTGGAAAAACTCAAGGGAATTACCATTAGCAGCATAAATATTAACTAACTCTCTCTTTCTCTCTGTGTTTCCCACCAGAATCATATATCTGCCATCAGGGTCTTTGATTTACTTCTGACAATCAAAATTAATCTTATGTGAAAACCCCATGGCAGCACCAGCCTTTTTCTTGTGAGCACAGGCAAAATGCCATAATTTTATATATTTATGTTTAAGCCTAGTCACATCCTGCGGGGTCAGGTGTGTCTCCTGGATGAAAAATAGATCAGCTCTAAGATTAGATAGGTCAATTTGTTTCTCTTCACAGGACTTTTAAGCCCGCTAGCATTGATAGAGAGGCATTTCAGAATGGGTCCTGGTGCACTAGTCATGTCCCTTATCCATGTACCCTTTCTGCACCCTCTTGCCATCTGATCAAGTTTACAGGCCTACCCAAATAACCCAGTCTGATCCCCGCCATATCTGTTTTCTTCCTGAATATTTATACACCCATGTTCTTTCAATCTGTGCATGATTCTGAGACAATGTCCTTTCCACAATGAGTAAGTACTGTGTCAACACACCTAAAATTAAACTTAATAAAGATCGTGTCTCTCTCAGCCATATCTCCATCCTCTATTTTTTGGTCATCCCCCTCCCCTGATTCTCATGTGCCCGATATTGGGCCATGTCATGGAGCAAGTGCTGCTGTCATATGGGACAGGTCAGCTCCCCCTCCACCCAGGCCGGTAGAATTAAAGGGACTAATCCCCGTCACAGCATAAAGCAGCCATCTCAGTTTTCACAACTTCTCACAACTGTCTTACTTATACTATCTTAGGTAGGAATTTAGGATGTAAAGCAATATCTATTCTATCTTGGAAAATCTGCAAATATGGTTCTGAGATTATATGGCTGCTATTTCACTAACTCTTCTTAATGAAGTTATTGATAACAGGAATACTGTCTTTAAACCCCCCACCACATAACCAGTTCCTTTGTGCCCCCCATATAATCAATTCACACTACCCCCCACCCATAACCATTTCATTTGCACTCCCGAGGAAGTGTTAATTGATTATATGGGGGGCACAAAGGAACTGGTTATGTGGTGGGGGTTTTAAAGACAGTATTCCTGTTATCAATAACTTCATTAAGAAGAGTTAGTGAAATAGCAGCCATATAATCTCAGAACCATATTTGCAGATTTTCCAAGATAGAATAGATATTGCTTTACATCCTAAATTCCTACCTAAGATAGTATAAGTAAGACAATTGTGAGAATGTGCCTTTTTTACATGGGCCGCTCCCAGCCATGAACATGCAGATTTTTGCATGTTCATGAGTGGGGGAGCCCCGTATGAATGATGCAATGTACACACCCATGGTGAGAGGGGGTGCGTGCGCCCACCTAACACACATTCCCACTCACCCCCCCACTCGTCCCCACACATGGAGCAACCAGGGGAAATGGCAGTTACTCAGTGGATGTGGATGAGTGGGGGGTGAGGGGGATGCGTGGGCGGCTGTGTACACATCCTGCCCACATACTGGCACATCCACGGATCCCCCACTGGGCAGAGCCATGTAAAAACAGACTGTGAGGAGTCACCGGAAGACGATCAGAAGGTTGCTGCCTTGTAAACAAGGTTCTTCGAGATGACTTTGAACATTCTCACAACACCCACCCTTCCAGCCCCGCATGGAATTTTTTTCTTATATTCCTAGAAAGGGTTGGAAGGAACTGTCATTCTGAGGGGGAGAGTGTTTTTTATACTAGAAGATCTCAAGACCATCACATGGTCTATTATTTGAATAGGGTGAGCACGCACAATCCAGTTGTGAGAATGTTGGGAGCCATCTCAAAGAACCTTCTTTACAAGGTAACAACCTTCTGATCACTCACATGGGGAGGAGTTGTTTGTAAACAAACAGCTTTATCTTCCATCGGATGGTGTTCTGGTGTCCCTGCAGGGCTACTAGCAGGTAGAGGCAGGTGAGGGATGGGAACCAGAGCCAGGGAGGGGAGGCAGAAGAACTTATTGAGGGAGAAACTGGCTGCAGCCTGCCACCGAGCCAGAGAAGCGTGGGCTCCAGGGGGCCATGTGCGGCCGCACATGTGGCACATGCCTGGGGCCGGCCCTGTTTAAGGAAAAAGTAATCCCACAAATGTTATATGGAGCGAGTGTATGGAGAGTTGGGCACCCCAGCAGTTTAGAAATCCCCCACATTTTTCTACGTAAAATATTAGCTCTTCCCAAATATACTCCAGCAGTTATGGAGGGAGCTGAGGTGGGGGAATTTTCTGTCCTTTGTAGAGAGTATAATAGACTGGCGAGCCCCTCTGGTTTAGAATTTCTAATCTGGAGTCAGACAGGTTACCTTGGCTCTGTTTTAAGGAAGAATTAGAAAACCCTTCCCCTCTGAGAGTGTAGTGCTTTGATTGTATTCACTGGGGCTGATCCCAAGCCCTGTGGAGTTCCCGCACACGCAAATTCACACGTCATGTAGGCAACACCACTGTGCATGCTTTCCGTGCAGGTGGGCATACCCGCACAGGATCCATGGGGCTTGGCATTGGCTCTAATATCTTTTAAATAAATGGGGCTTTACTGTATTAGGTTGCTACAATATGACACTTTCTTGCTCTGATATGGCACAAATCTTTGTCAGAATTGACAATGTAGACAATGTAGACAAACAGGCTGATTACATGCCCCGCAGGCAAACTGTATGCACATCCATTGCAAGTGTGCCCCATGGATCCACAAGGGGGTTTGGGATTGCAGCCTATGGCTATAATATGTCTCCAGGGTATCCTTTTGTTAAAACCAACAATGATATGAAAGAGTAGGAGTGCGCACCAGGCCCCCATGTCATTTTCGGTTTTCGTTTTCATTATTCAAAAATGTCATTTTTGTTATCGTTATTAATAACAATGTCATTTTTGTTATCGTTATTAACAACAATGACATTTTTGTTTTTGTTATTGTTTTTGATATCGGAATCGATATAGGTATCGGTATTATTATCATTATCGGTATTGATATTCATTATCATTATTGATATCATTATCAGTATCATTATTGATATTGATACCGTTTCAAACAAAGATTTTATTATTGGTATCGGTATCGCTATTGATTCCTGTGCACAACTAATATTTATCTACATCTAAGGGAGACAGGGAAAGGGAAAACTATCTATTATCTAATCAATTATCTATATCACTATTCTAATCTAATCTATGTCTATAATATATATCTATATCTAATCTATACTATCTATATATAATGTACAGGGGAGAAGGGCAGGGAAAGGGAGAAGGTAAAATGTAGGGTATGAGGAAGGAAAGGTATTGGTGGGAATACCTAATAAATAAATAAATACAATAAATAAAACAATGAAGGCTAGGGAGGATTTTTTATGTGCAAGCACCACAGTTCTGTAAACACAAGAAGAAACCTGGCCCTCCCATTATAAAGGGTTGCAGTGCCCTCCTCCAAAGCCCCCCTGATTGGTTGTGGGAGGCAGCAGGCATTGAGCAATCACAGAGTGCCATGACACTGCTGAGGCCTGCTTGCGCTGCTCATTGGCCAACCATACGTACATCAGATACTGCTGAGCTGCTCACTCCTCTCAACACAGGCACAGTTCAAGAGTTCAACCCTGTTAAGACTCTGAGATATCTGCTCCCTCCTCCCCCTCCACATTTTATCTCCCAAACCAAACTGCCACAGCACTAATAATAATGACAATGATAACAACATTGTCAGTTTTGTTTCTTGTTATTGTTTTTGTTATCATTTCTCGTGATTGTTTTTGGTATCGATATCATTTCTGGTATCGTTATCGGTATTCTTGGTTGTAATTTTTGGTATTGCAATAATGAAAATGAAAATGATATTATTATTATTTTGTTAATTGTAATAATGAAAACGACATGCACACCCCTATGAAAGAGTATATTAAAATGTTGAGGTGTATTGTTTTAAGGCAGTCCTTTACTGCTCTACATTGTCAAACATTCTATTCTGCTGTGTTGTAATGGAGGTATATCGGGCTACAGAGGAATTGTAGATTGTGTCCCTGTGGTGTTGCTTGAGTTTTTATTGAATATTATATTCGTAATCCAGAAGGTATTTGTAATATAACGATTTTTGCTAGATGTATTGCTTGTTTTAGAGAAAAGATTTAAGCTGTTTACCCTTCTCTTGTTTTAACTTTGAGAAGTTGTTTGTAGAGGTATATTGTTGTTTTCTGGTATTACTGTAAATGTATTAATTTTGTTTTAAAATTTATTTATTCATTTATTCATTCATTCATTCAGTCCCTGCCTCTCCTGTAAAAACAGCTGGGGGTGGATAACAATTTTTAAAGACTAAAAAATACAATAATATAAATATGAAACAATCATAATGATATAAAAAAAACATGGAGAAGGTCACAAAAAGCATATACAAAAACCCTATCACCCTAACCCACAACCTTCCACCCTTCACCCATCTCCCTCACCAAAAACCTGGCAGAACAGCCAAGTCTTGCATTGTCAATGAAAGGAGAAGAATTCCACAGCCTAGGTGTGGCCACTGAGAACACCCTCTCCATCGTCACCTCCCCGAGATACCTGGGGGACTTTGAGATGGGTGCTCCTGGCCAACTGCACGGGTCGATCCAGAGATTCGGGGGTGAGGCGGTCCCGCAGGTAGGTAGGGCCTATGAATTTATGAATTGTTAAAGTTTCTGTGACACCAAGATGACTTCTTGCTCAGTGGGAATAATCTATTATATTCTGGCAGAACGCAACCTAGATACATGGGTGACATTTACATGGGTAACAACATTTGTCACCAAATTACATGGGTGACATTTACTTAGTGAGGCTGCCATCCTGAACCCATTGAAGTCAATGGCAAAACTCTCCTCAACTTCAGTAGATGAAGATTGCACCCTGCGTTTACTTAATGTAGAGCTGCTTTATGTGGATGGAGATAAATTTCCATAATGTCACATAAAGGTCGAGAGGGTCAGTCTCCCTCTAGTTGTATCCTTCCCAGACTCTGATAGGACTTTCTGAATGTGAGCCAAACCCCAGAACTTGGCTGCTGCTAGGTCCGGCCCAATCAGGCTGGTTGGGCTGTAGGAGAAGCTCCCAAGGGAAGGTATTAGATGACACTGGGAACTGGTTGGGTGGTTTGGATATAACCAATAGTTCTCAGATGGATTAGATGATTTCTGGAGGATCCTATTTAGGGCTGCACTGAATAGTAAAGAAAAAATATTTGTTAGTATTTAGGGGTCGAGGACCAATTCCGAATGTTTGGGCTGGTCCAAGGACCCTCTGAGAATACTCAGGCAGTTTACAAGGGTGGGGGCAGGTAGGGAGGTCAGAGGGAGTCTGGGGTGAGGGAGGGAATGGGCCAGGGAAGAGGGGGAGGGGCCTAATGGGGGCTGAGGGGTAGAGTACTCACCCTCTGGCAATGTGTGGCTTCCTCCAGGGCCAGGGAAGTTTAAAATGGGGGAGGGGGAACCATGCTGTGGGCACCATCTTGGAAAGGTCTGAGCATGCTTAAAATGGGCCATTTGGACCTTCTGAGCATGCCCATCTTTTAAAAAAAAACTTTAAAAAAACTTAGCCCCAGAGGAAGCCATGTGTCAATGGACCCCCTTTAAAGGGTGAGTACTCTACCTGTCAGCCGCTCCCCAGGCCCCACTCCCTTAAACACCACCCCTGAGCCCCTGCTTGGTCCCGCTAGCCTATTCTCTCCCTGGCCACTGGGGTCCAGGGAAGGGGGAGCAAGGGTCTGGCACCTGCACTTGGCTGAGGTTTTTTGAGGACCGAAGTTTGGGGGTGCCATCCTCAGAACTTTGGGCCTTGGAAAGTCTGAGGCTAATACATAGGTCATCATTTTTTTCTGAGGAAATCCGAGGACCAAGTTGCAGCACTAATCCCCCAGGCCTTACTTCTCTGTGGTTTGACATCTTGTGCAGGACATTCAGTTACATACAACACCTCTAGGACCCCAGGCACTGGATGATAAACTAGTACAATCAACATGGGGCAGCATCTGGACGATTAAAAGTTGTGTTAATTAGTTCTATGAAAAACGCTTCGAGTGCCATGGCAGGGGAGTGCTATATAAAAATAAAAGTTATTATTAATTATTATGTATTTATGTAGCACCAGCAATGTACCTGGCACTGAATAATCATTAATTAGGGACAGATTCCTGCTCTGGGGGGCTTGTAGTCTAGGAGAAACAAGGGAGAGAGGAACATAGAGACAGGGAGACATTCTGGAAGCCAGTGGAGGGAGCAGAAAAGGGACCAAACATGATCAAAGAGGCCGGCAGCTAAAATGACCCCAGATGCATTTAACATACAATGTCAACTTTCTTCCTTTAAGCATGACACTAGTGTGTTATGTGTTCTTAAGGCAGCCCTTTGGGTTTCTGTGCTTTTGATATATGGGTTAATGCAAATGTTGGAGAAGGAATTTTAAGATTATTTACAGTTTTCCATCTTTTGAAATGGCTTCTCTTGAATGGTGTCTCTCTTGTGTGGATTTCTGATGATTATTAAAGGCTTGAATTCCACAGATTAGGTGACACCTTCTTTGAGCACACTCCATGGAAGATGGGCAGATCAGACAGGGATTCCAGGGGTTTCTTATTTCTTGCTCTATCAGGCTGGCAGGGCCAGAGGAATCGATCAGCCAAAACTGTAGGAGTGATCCGTATGTAAAGCTTTCCCCACATTCAAGGCATTTATAGGGCTTCTTTCCCATGTGGATTATCCAGAGTTTATTAAGGCCTGAGTCACGGAAGCTTTTCCCACACTCAAGGTGTTTATAGGGCTTCTCTCCAGTGTGGATTCTGCGATGGTTATTAAAGGCAGAACTGTAGTTGAAGCTTTTCCCACATACAAGACATTTATATGGCTTCTCTCCCCTATGGATTCTCTAATGGATATTAAGGGATGACCTCTTTGTAAAGATTTTTCCACAATCAAAGCAATTATAGGACGGCTCACTTTTGTGGATTCCAATTGCATAATGACTACCCAGTGCTGACATGTGCACAAAGCTAATCGGCATAGCTTTGATCACATCGGAATGCCCAGGGGCCGGTGATTAGCTCTGTGAATCGCCTTTGTAAACACGCACAACAAAGGATTCAGTCCCACCCACCTCTGGGCATTCTCACTTGAACAAAGATACCCCTGATTTTCATTGTCATCCCCAGGCTCTCCCATTCTTCTAAGGACACCTTCCAGAATGGGTGAAAGCAGCCGCATCCTGCTCCTCTCCGGGAAAACGGAGGAGGGGAAATGGAAGAGCTTACCTTGCAGCCCGCTTCTAACCAGGCAGCAGTCAGAGAGAGCAATTTTGTTGCAAACCGTCAGCGGGGGGAATGCTTGGAAATCGGTCGAGCCGAAGAGCAGAACCAGTTAAACCATTTCCCCCAAGCAAGAAGAAACTCCTTGAAACCCCTCCCCCACTCCTTTTGCAATCCAGAAGCCCTCTTTGTGCCTTTGCTAAATGGCTACTACTTCTGAGTGACTTGCAAGAGGAGTCAGGGGCTAAAACTTCAAGGGAGAAAATTGCCAGTGTTAGGAAGGACCAGTTGACTCTCTGGGAAACCTGAGCAGCTCCAGCCCCCCCCCCCCCCTTTTGATGCAGAACCTCCTCTTTCACACAGGGGTAAAGACGAAAACATGGAGAGGCGGTTGGGGAAAATGCATAAGGGGAAGAGAAAAGCATCTGGGATTTTAGACACCAGCTGAGCCCATCAGCCACCCCAGTGACCTGGCTGCGCAGCTGGGATGCTACTACTGTTGAGGTTTAGCCAGTGGAGTGGGGTGGACAGAACTATTGCCCTTGGGCTTGGGGAGAGGGAGGCTTGTCTTCAAACAGTCTAGTTCCTAAGGGAGAAGAGTGGGGTCTGGGCAGAGATTGCCTTTGCCACTCCCTCTGGACGGTGCCTGCAGAACCGAACCACTCGGGGTGAATCTCCCTGACTTTTTGGGCTCCGGTGGGTTCTCCAAGATGTGAGCGTCTGGGAGCAGCAGGTCTGTTATTCCTCCCTCCCGTCTACATCCAACTCTAGGGGATCCTCCTGTGAGAGGAGTGGGGACTAGTGACTACGGCAGGGGCGGGGCTGAGACTCCTGGGTTCTTTAGGGAACTGGCAGCTAGTGGGTTAGAGCAGGGGGGCTGGGAGCGAGGAACCCAGGGTTCTCTGGGAGGGTGTGGGGGCTGGTGGGTTAGGGCAGGGTGGGAGCCAGGACTCTTGGGTTTTCTGGGTGCTAGTAGGTTAGAGCAGGGGGAGCTGGGAGTATTGTAGGAGGGAGAATTCCGTGTATTCACCTTTCAAAAAATCATGGAAATGCTATGATCAAAAAGCTTCAGATTAAGAGATGAGTTAAGGCTCTTACAAATTTAACCATGCTGCAAAAAGCATGGAAATTGGCTCCTGCCTTAACTTGCATGCCACGTAAGAGCAGTAAAGACATTGTACAGTCTTGCATACTGTGCTCACCTAAAACGTAGGCTCTGTGAATCTACAACACTGATGCTAGGGACAGGACCAAGGGAGAAGCTGGCTGCTTTCCCTATATGCTTTGATTTGGGTTGGGGAGAATGGGACAGCTGAGTACTGGGGGGAGAGGGGGCTGTATCTCAGGAGAACAAGGTTGATGGATGCTGAATGTGTACATGGAGAGAAGATTGGGGGCAGTCAGGTAGTGGGGGGAAATGTTTGTATTGAGAGGGAACAGGCAGATGCTGGGGGAGTGTTTATGGGGGTCAAGGCTGAGAAATGAGTGATATGATGCATGGATGAGGTTGGGGTGGGAGGAACTCTATGTATCCGCAACAAGCAGACAGTTCTATTGGGGGACAAGGCTGAGAGATGGGGGACGTTGTGTATTCAGGGAGAAGGTTTGGGAGACAGCTAGAGGGTGGGGGCAAAATGTATGTATGTTTTTCCCCTATGTGTGGCAGGGCGTTTAGCACAGGCAGTGTAAATGCAGCCACAGGGCTAGGACCACCCTCTTGCTTCAGGTAAAGAGTGCAGGTGCTGTGACAGGAGAGGACAGCACTGTATTGGAGACACCTGTGAGGAGTCACATGTGCATAAAAGGGGGAAAGTTGGGCAACATTAGAGAGAAATAATGTCTCTGCTGGGGGGAAAGCACAAGCGGGAAGGGCTGCTTGTCCAAACAGATGGCCTCCCGCAGTTCCACAAGGATCCACTCAGTCTGAAGCAGGAACTGGCCCTGGAAGCTGAGAGGTTGCAAAGACCCAATGGGGTGCCCTGCCTGTAGCTGCTAAAGATCCTGCAGTGACTCAGGTGGGATCTATCCTTGTTTGTTTGTTTGCAGCCAGGAGGGGATTGTGTTTGTTTGATGTTTGGGGACTTGCACCATTAGTGGGAGAAGTCCCACTCTGGTGGAGTGGGCTAGTTAGGGTTGGTGACAGAGGGGAGCAGACCCCCACCCTCACTCCACCCCCTTTTTATAGGGTCAATGAAGCTGGAGGGAACCTACTAGCAGGGACAACTTGGGGCTGAATTCTGACCTATGATAATTGGAATACAGAGAGGTTTACTATGAAGGATGCCCTCAGCTACTTCCCCAGAAGTGAGTGACCAGTCTGAGAGAATTGGTGGCATAGCTGATTCATGATGAGGCGTGTCCCTTCTTGACTTTCAGAAGTCCTAGAGAACTCCTGCCTGGCCCCCATTCCCCAGCTATTGACCGATAACAGTCACATGTTTTCAGTCCCTTGCTCTTTCAGTCCCAATCCTCTTCCTCTGCAGGTTGGGGGCAACACTGAAGCTGGGGAGAGCAACCCCCTCCCCACCCCAGTATTATTGACTTGATCCCTGTCTCTGCTGTAGCCACAAATTCTCCTTCACTTATCACTCCCCTCTCAGGCAGCAGTTTCCCCCCAAATCTTGTCCCTGAATACACATCACCCAGGTGGGGGACAACAGGGCAACCAAGTCCGTTGACTGAGTGCATGTGAGGGGACCAAGGTTGATGGGTATGGGATGTGGACTGGCAGACAAGATTGGGGGCAGCTAGCAGTGGGGAGTAGTGTGTGTTATGGGCAACAGGCATCCAGATGCTGGGAGGGTGTCTGGGATGGGGGGCAAGACTCTGAGTCAGATGGGTGGGGTGCACTGAGGTACATGGGGCATAGATCAGGGGGAGAAGACTGAGATGGGTGATGTGTATTCAGGGACACAATTTGGGGGACAGCTGCTGCCTGAGAGGGGAGCTGTAAGTGAAGAATTTGTGGCTATGGTGGAGATGGGGATCACATCCATAATACTGGGGTGGGGAGGAGCTTACTGTCCCCAGCTTCACTGTTGCCCCCAACCTGCAGAGGAAGAGGATTGGGGCTGAAAGAGTAAGGCAAAATGTGGGTGCATGCAACTTAAGGTGTAGGCAAGCACAATATGCGAGACTGTATAACATCTTCACTGGTTACTTGACACGCAAGTTAAGGTAGAAGCTTTAACTTACAATTTCCATGCATTTTGCAGCAAGGTTGTATGTGTAAGTGCCTTAACCCCTCTCTTTTAAATTGATGTGTTTTGATCCTATAGTAAATATTATAATATAACGGTATTATAATAAAAAGGTAATACTATAAATGTATAAAATACACAGGGAAGTATAATTTTTCAAGGCATACTTTGGGAATCTCATACACAGCAATGTCTGGGCCTGCGGCACAAGCAGCCTTTGCCTCCCAGCTGCCCTTGGCTGGCTCCTCCTCAGGGCTGAGCCTGACTGGCAGGGGTAGGTCCCCACCTAAGTCTGGGAGTACAGGCGGGAGTGGGGAAGAACACCCCCCCCCCCAATCGGCTTCCCCCATCCTCATTCCCTTTCCCCAGCCCACAGATCTGTCCATAGCATTCATGGGATCTGTACAAAATTGGGGGGGGAGGAGGAGGGATGTGCTAGGTTCTGTGAATGCGGTGCCCTCCTAGGATGGAGCCCAGTGCACTCTTGCAGACCATGAGGTGAGGGAAGCTAAGGGTTGCCGTATCCCGCCTTTAATACAGGACACTTATGAAAATTCATGGTACAGGGTTGCATTGGTTCCAATGCCCTATTTTTCATAAGCATCCTGGATTAAAGGGGAGGCCCGGGAGCGTCTAGTACAGGGGCCAGGAGGCGGCACCCATTGTCTATTCATAAGGGTTGTCCTTTCTCATTTCTATAGTCCCAATCCCCATGTTCTTGTCTAGAAGAACATGAGTATCCCCATAGTGGGTCGGACCAATAGTCCATCAAGCCCAGCATCCTGTCTCTGACAGTGGCCAATCTCCGTCTCATGAGAGAAGTACCCAACAGGTCACAATGGGCAATCCATTCACCGTTCTTCCAGCCTCCAACAGTAAGAGTAACCTAAACCTACTTGGCTAATAGCCATTCGTGGACCTCTTTCCCAGGAACTTAGCCAACCCCTTTTTAAAAACTAGTTACACTGCCAGCCTTGACCACTTCCTCTGGCCCTTGGGTGCTTTCAAATGAGCAAAGCGATTGGGGGGGGGGGGGGTTGGGTGCCGAGTGACACTGGCGAGGAGCACCCATGCAGGTGTAGCGTGTAGGGAGTGCTTCAGACGGGCCGTGTATATTTTAATGTATTCATTTTTTTTATTTATATAGCACCAGCAATGTACCTGACACTGTACAATCTACAGTTAGACATGCCCCTTCCTGTTGCGGGGTGGGGAGGCAGAGGGGGATTGATACTTGAACCCTCACAATAACTTGGCTATAGCCTGCACCACTCTCCAGAGCCTGGATCAAGCATCAGAATATGAGAATCCTATCTCCCCACCCCATTCCCCATCCCATCCCCGAGGCAGCCTCCTCCATTGATGATCGCAGCATTATGAAGAATGACAAAGGGAAACAAGAGTCATGTAAAAATCCATGTTTATTTATACAAAACCACAGCAACACAATTACCGTTGAGAGTTGGATCTGACAGCCCTGGCTCTGCCTTCTCCCATCAAACACAAACACACTGTAGCAGATGGATTAGTCCTCCAGAGTCATAGAGATGCAGGAGCAGTTCAGACAAAAGCTGCCAGCAACAGAAGTCGGCCCATTCAAGATATCCTCTAAACTACTTTGTCTCCATCTCTTACACCATGGCAACCAACCTCCCACGAGAGACAGCAGTGACGGATTGTGCTGCAGGACAAGTAAACAGCACTGACTGGCCAATCGTGTCCCTTCTTTTTACAGTCTGAGCGGGTCAAATACACTTACATTTAGGATCATAGACACCAGTTAGCCTAGAGAAGCCCAGTCCCCTAGAATCGCAGAGACTGATATATCAGAGTATATATGGAGAGTAACTGTCTAGAGTTTCCCCTCCCTCCCAGGGGGCTATGGCTTCTCAAGTGGCTCAGAAATACAGTCTGAGCTGACATTCCTTCCCCACCCAGAACAAAGGGTAGATCCTGTCCCCTGAGAAAGAGGCTACTGGGAAAGCAAAGATCGGGGCCCCGCTATCAGCATAGGAAAATACCACCCGCCCTTCTTCGCAGTCTAGATAGATACGGATCCGCCTGGGGTGCCTGGTCAAGGGCAGGGAAGTTTGAGGGGAGGTGCAAGCCCAGTATTGACCCTTCCAGTACCTCACAGCCCATATCGCCTCTTCTGTGTTAAATCGGATTGGCTCTTTCCTCTTCACAGACTCTTTGGTGACCCCCACAGCCCAGGCTCCCACGCCCTCCACTTCCACGTCCCAATGATGTCTCCCTGTGGCGAACCTGCTGCAGCCCAGCACGCAAGGCCAAAAACGAAATCTTTCTGGATTATCAGGCAGATCCTGCTCTCCATCTCCTTGCCTCACGCTTTTTCCATCCTCGGAGAGAAGGAGCAGGGGATGAGCTGTGTCTGGATCCAGAGTTATATTTTCTGTGGGGGAAAGGAAATCGGAACATTAGAGACGGAGCTCAGCACTAGGGCAGGCTGGGGGCCTTTCTCGCCCTCCTGGGTCCAGCAGCCTTGCTCCGTGGCTGAGACATTCCCAGATTCTCTGTCCTGGGTCACAGAGAACTGCATCTTGGCTGGAGCAGCCCCAACGGCAGCAGCATAGAAGAAGCCGGAAAGGCAGCAAAATAAGTCGTGTGGGGCTGCAAGAGCCCAGTCCTATGGAGTTGTGTGACTTAAGTCATGAGGGCTCTAAGGTACGGAAGAGGCAGCTAGATCCGTGCATTGCAGTGCGTAGTAGCTCAAGAAACCCTCCCCCCCCCCCCCCCCCCCCCCCCCACCTGTTCCCTGTCTCCGCGCACACTTACCTTCTGCCAAAGTGCTTTCTTCCCATGTCCCCAGTTGAGATGGGAAATTGCCTAGAAATGGAGAAGGGAACAAATTAGATCTTCATGTTGCCATGGACAATTCAAGATTTCCAAAGTTTGTTTTTTTAAAAAAAAATAACCACCGCACATGGGGCACAAACAAGGACAGGCTATAGTTTCACAAGGCAAGGAGCAAACCGACCATTCCTGTGGACCTTGTATCTCTGGATTGCCTCATAGCTGCCAGATCATTTTAGCTGGCTGCCAATGACTCATCTAAACAGCTTTCCCCTCTCAGCCCCTGCTGCCGCTGCTCACCTGGGAGCCTGGCTCAGGACTGATGCGCAGCAGCTGATCGGGGAAAAGTTGTGCCAGTGAGATGACTGGATGGATGCCCCCTCCCATAGTCCCACCTCTTGGCCAATCAGAGCTGCTCTGTGTTGAGTGACAGTCTGTTCTTCCAGCAGAGTAGCAGCCTGGATTGCACAGCTAGCATGAGGCTATGGGGGCTGCTGCAATGTTTGTATCTGGCCCCACCTCCCTCCTTGTGCCCTGGCAGGGAGGTAAAAACTTGTCAAAGGATGCCTTTGTAGCCAGGAGGCCCCTGTAGTAGTGCTCAGTAGGGGGAAGCTTTCTAAACCTGAAGCAGCAGAGGGGCACAGGGGGTGGGGAGGCAGTGCTGCCCGGGTGCTTGAGAGAGAGAAGGCCCAGCTAGGGGCAGAGCTTGAGAATGCTATTCCCAGTCTCACTGGGGAGGAGGAGGCCTCGGAAGGCCTGCAACGTGCCTGGCTGGCCCCAGGATAGGAGTACAGGAGCACAATTACTCCAGGGCACAGGGAGGCCTCAAGGGGCCAGGCTGGGCAGTAACCCAGGCAAGAACTCCCAGGCTCTGAGGGCCTGAAAAGAGCAGCGTGAACCAGGCCTTGCACGTACGCAGCTGAAATTAAAGCAAATCCAAGAGGGATTCACAGAGAAACTGGCTACCCCTCATGCCCTGGGTATCGGATATGGAGGCTAGGAAGCTGCTGGCTGGGCCCCATGCAGGGTGTGTGTGTTAAAATGGAAACTGAATTGAAGAGTGTTGTGTTGCCATGTAATCCACCCAAGTTCTGATGGGAAAATATTGAAATGGGGAAGTGTGTGTCGTTTCCCCGTTTATGCTCTAGCCCACCCTAAGCCTTAAGAGAAAGGCAGGATATAAAACTTAAATACATGTTTTTCCAGGCAGTTTGGCTCCTTAATTTAATGTCACAAGGAAAAGTCTCACTATCCTTCCTCTGATCCAGCAGCTCAATGTGACCCCGTGCTGCTATGTATCTGACTCTGTGCTCAGCGCTAAGCAGCGCACCAGCCTATCCCCTCCCAATCCCACATGGAGCTCCGTTCCCCTCCCAGATCCCTTTTGGGTACCTCGCAATCTCCTCAGCGTCTTCAACAGTAGACTATTTTTCCGGGAAAAATCTCGGAGTCTAGTTTCCAGCAGAGGAGAGGTCTCCACCAGCTGATGGAGCGGCACGATTTGGCACCTAGAGAGGAAAAAGAGGATGGTATTAAGATTCATTATCGCCTTTCGTGCTCCAGACAGACAACAGAATCGAGCCCCTGGAACTGGCTGTTGTGCATCACCCTCTCAGAGCAGCTGGAATATAAACAATGGACATGCAGCCTAAGCCTTCCTCAAAGAGCCAGGAAAATGGGGTTCCAGTCTGCCCTAGAAAAGCCCAGCTTTGGCCTTCTGAAAGCCCAGAAGGCAAACAGAATCAGTGAAGTAGCAGACTTTCCTACAGAAGGACTCATCCCAGAATCCTCAGTGTGGGGCACCCAACCCCAGAACTGCCTCCATGGGGTGGAGAGATGTCTGATCTGACCCCCAGCCTCACACATCCTGCTGCTCTCTTCTACAGGGGTAGTTTCTAGTGTCCCAAATCCCCTTTCCTACACAGTGAAGTGCAGAGGGGGAGCAAGATGGAGTCCACGTACCTGCGCAAGGTGCTTCCGATGTCCTAGGAGGGAAGAGAGAGGAGAGATTCAGTCCCACACAGACAATGAGAACAGCGAACAACAGCATATCTCGCAAACCAGAGGTGGGGAACCTAGGACCCAACCTGGCACACGCCTATTTTTTATTATTTATTTTATTATTTTTAATGCGTCCCTTTCCTAGTTGCTGGATCTGACTTTTGGATCCAGTCTCTCCTCTCAAGCACTGAGAAAGTGAGCTCGTAAGAAGGAAACAAAGAAGGGCATGGACTCAAGGAAAGATCCATGGCAAAGTTCCATGATCTAGATTCTCCACTTCCTTCCCGCATCCTGAGCAATTCCCTTAAGTAGCCCAGACCCTGCCCCAACCCCTATGGAGCCAATGGTGCTTGTACCAATTTTCAAAGAGGCCACAGGAGGAAAGTTTCTTCACCCCAATCATAACCTGTCCCCATACGGGAATCGCTATATTAACAATAATAATTGTATAGCACCCCCTGCCTTACATGGCTCTTGGAGCGCTGCACCAAAAAGGCAAAACCATATAAATGCTATAAAATTCATTTTTAAAAAAATGGGTCAGGCAAAGTACAATGAGGGCATCACCTGAGGATCCTAAAAGCACCCAAAAAATAAATGTTTTTAGGGGCTTTTTAAAAGGTATTATAACTTCACTGCCATGTTTGGAACCCAGCTATTGAGCCAACAGTGTCCCTCCCAGCACAGCCCCCTCAAGCACATTTAGCTGCAAAGAAGAAAGTGTTCCTTCACCCATCTCCTAGATATGGAGCCCCTCCTGATGGCATGGAGCTTTGGACAGGTTAGGAACTTGGGAGCTATTTGAGGCAAGAGTGGTTGGTTTGCAAAACCTCTGTTCATGCAGTTTTGTTCCTTTCTTAACAAACAGAGGACAGCGCTCTCTGCTGGAGAAGACGTCTGGGCACAGGAGAGGACTCCAGAGCTGGATTCAATTCCTGCCTCTGAGAAGCCTGTTTCAAACTGATGCTTCCCCCCTCCACCCCTTGCCCATGTGTGCAGGTTGTGGTGGTGGTGTGTGGGGGCATGCCGTGCCGTGGGCGGGGTCTGTGGGACTACTGTGAGCGGGGGTGCGTGTGCACTCCAACCACCTCCCACATATGGAGCAATGGGTGCCAATGGTAGTTGATCCGTGCGTGGAGGTGGGTGTGTGTCCTTGGGAATGTGCCCCCCCACACCCACCGTGGGGAGCCATGGTCCATGTGAAAAGGCCCATACTTCGGCAAATCACTTGGGAATTTGCACAAGCCTTTTCTACTGCTGCCTCAATTTCTTCTAGGAGAACGTAGTTGCACTTTTTAGGATGTTCCCATGGCTTCTCTCTCACTTTAAAAGTAACCCCATATTGCCATGGCTGCTGATAGGTATCCCATAATGCTGTGCAGCTCTGTCCCCACTCTGTGGGGCAAATGGACTGACAGGAAGATTAATACCGTTGCACAGTAAGAAAAATCTCTGCGAGGGAATTAGCTTGATTGTTAAACCTAGTTTTTGGAGTTACCTGCTGCATCTTGTGATCTAACCATTTTGCATGTCCCCTCCCTCAAAAAAGTGGTGGGAAAAGGTCTTCCCCAATTTCTGTATCAGCCTTATTCTGCTGAAACCAGAACCCAAGCAAGTTTTCATGAGAGGTTGGAGTGCTGGTCTCTAAGAGAATAGCTAGAGTCCTAAATCTCATTGTTAGTTTTCCTACAAGGAGCCAAGTGCTTACCTGTAAGAATTCACAGGCAGACTCTTGGCACTTCCCCTCCAGCTCCGCAATCAGTTCACTGAGACGGAAAGTCTCCGCAGAGATCTTCATTGCATTTTCTTCCCGCTCCTTCAGGATCTCCTTGTCCAGCTGTCCCACCAGGGACATCAGGCATCCCTCTCCTGATGCTAAGAAGTGGTACAGTTGCTCAAATTCAGTAATGGTCCACGTGCTCTCTGTTCTGTTCCTTTCCTGGAATAATCAGGCATAAAGAGGGAAGGGGCAGGTCAGAAGAACAGCAAGGGACGTTTTCTGGGATTATGCATGTCGAGGTGGGGTGGAATGTCAATGCAGCCTAGGAAATCAAAGCTCTTGGTTTTGAGAGAGCGACTTTTTCATCAACACCAGGGAGAGGATTTTCCTAGCACTCACTGGTTGGGGAATCTTGTGCCCCCCACCCTACCACCCCCATCGCTAAAGGGTTCCAACAATCCAGATCTTTACACACACACACACACACACACACAGTCTGAAGGGTCAAGGGAGGTAGGCGGAGAACAAGAGAGTAACAGTTAGTGAGTGAAGTGTTACTTAGGCCACTTTCAGACATGTGCCCCCCCCCCCCCCGGGCATATTTGGGCTGCAGGGGGGGAATGTAGAGCTCGGTTGCGGGTGGGGGGGCTTTCAGACTGACCGATTCCTGCGCATACTGCAGCTCAAAGATGTGGGGGTGGGCATGTCTGAAAGTGGCCTTATTCACACAGCTCAGACCGCGGCTGCAAAGAGGCACATAGGTCTGGCCACAAGAACAACCCTTGCGCTCCCCGAGGTCTCCAGTAGCAATGCAATACTAAGGTGCACTGAAGTTCCACATTTTCCATCTGCTGGGGATGTCAAAGAGGGGGAAGATGTGGCGCGGCAGAGAGCAAGCCAAACCAAGCCCAGAAGATGTCAAATGATGATCCCATCCAGCACCACAGGGCACTCCCCACAGAACCACCTGTAAACCAGCCCCTCCCATTAAAACCCCCAGACTCTGCCATGTACCCCCCCCAAACCCTGTGCCACACACATCTCCTCCCAACCTCAGCCCCCTACCATTTGCCAGAGCCCTCCACCCTGCAGAGACCCCCCTTAATCTTTGCCCATCAGTTAGCCACACCCAGCCCTCTTTAACCCCACAGCATCCCAGCCCAGAGCCACCTCCAAACCACCCCCACCCACTAAAAGCCCCCAGCCCCTGGCATATGCCTCCCAAATCCGGTGCAATGCACACCTCTTCCTAAACCAGGGCCAGACAAGTACACTACACCTGACTTTAGTAGACACGTCACTAGTTTTAGAAACCCCATGTGTGTTTTCTTACTGACTTCAATGGAAAATGCCTCCCATTGACTTTAATGGAAAACAAAAGGAAACTGAAAAATACTAAAGTAAACAAAAATGAAACAAACAGGAGTAAATACTAAAGTCCCTCCCTCATCTCCAGCCCCCCCCACTCCCAGAGAAGAAGGGGCAAAGCCATTGCTCCGCAGCCTGCAATGTCCAGAGAAGAGCAAGTCCTACATCCTCTGGATATTCCTCTTAGATCCATGGCGGGGGAAGCTCCAGTCTAGGGGCTGAATGCAGCCTGCAGCAGTTTGTTTCTTTTTAAAAAAAATATTGTTAGGCTCTTTTCTGATTTCTGGATCAGGCCCAAGGTCAGTTACTACCTCCAAGAATGGAAAGGTTGAGCTCAGGGGAAGGGAGCAGAGATGAGCTTATGGGACCTTCAAGGACAGGGGGTGGCTCCATGGCATGAGTCCAGGAGTTAGGCCACCACTTGGCACATGGACTTGTACTGATTTTCAAAATGGCCCCCAGAAATTTTTTTTTTGCCCCCCTAATGTCCGTGCTCCGCCCCCCCACAACAGAGACCCCAAGGATCTTCCCAACCCCCAATACAGGAAACAATGCCAAGCACCCTCCTCCCCTGGGACAGACCCTCCCTTCCATATTCCACCCAGGGGCGGCACCAAGAAGAAGAGCAGGTACCTACCAGACACTCCCGGCTTCTCATCTCTTCTTCTACCATCCGTCGCTGGAGCGCCTCTTTCTGTTGCTTCAGCATCTGCAGGTGGCTCTGAACTCGCTCCTGTGCAAAGAGAAGTGGGTTGGAGAGACTTTCGCGTGTTGGTTTGGGGTGAAGACAGTTTCTGACTGTATTTTTAGACCGGAGGCGGGAAGGGGAACCTCGGGCTCCGACGGCAAGTGCAGCCCACACACTTTTATTTGGCCCCTTTACCGGCCCTGCCTGGATGCAGTTCCTTTAGACGGAGCTGAACTCCGGGGAAGGGAGCCGAGATGAGGGCACGCGCACAAGGAGGCGCCGCGCTGGATCCATGATCTGATTTCCCCCCCGCCTCTTCCCGAGCGCATCGCTTGAGAATCCGCCTCCAACTTCTAGGCGGCCCTTGACGCTTCTACTAAGGTTCAAGATGGCCCCGCCCCCCGGGTGGGAAAAGGACCCTGACTCCGGCAGTTCCCGATCTCTGTAGAGACGAGAGCGAGCTGAGCAGGAGGCGGATCCGGTGCCTCCTCCCGTTGAAAGGGCATCGAGCACCGGGACAAGCAGGAGACCAAAGCGAAACAGCAGAGAGAGACTCTCTTTCCTTGAGACTCGGAAGGGAACTTTCTTACCTTGTGCTCCCGGGCAGCCTCCTCTATGGGCAGCACCTTGTGCGCGCTGTGCTCCCTGGATCGATCGCACTCCGGGCAAAGGGGAGCCTGGTCCTCCTCGCAGAAAAGGCTCAGCGGCTCCTGGTGTCGCTCGCACACTCGCTCCCTTCTTGCTTCGTCTCGGAGCGACTCTAACCTCATGCGCTTGGCGATCTGGACCACGTTCCGCAGCCCCCAGCTCGGCCGCAGTTGCCTCTTTCGGGAAGTTGCCCGGCAGTGGGGGCAGCAGAAGCTGCTCTCCGATGCCTCCCAGTAGCGGGCGATGCAGGCTCGGCAGAAGCTGTGCCCGCAGTGGATGGACACCGGCTCGGTGAAATACTCCAGGCAGATGGAGCAAGTGGCTTCTCGCTGGAGGCTTTGCGCGGGGTTCTCGCCGGCCATGGTGGCTCCGCGCGCTATCACTAAAAGTGGGCACTAGCGCTGTACTTGCGCTGCGCTCGCTGTTTGGATTCCATGTGCAGGGAGCGGCTTAAATCTCCGCGGGATGGAATGCTCAGCCACTCTCCCGGGAACTCGGCCAATGGGATACTGTCTCTCCAGCTCAGCCAATCAGATGGTTTCAGACGCTCTCTAGCTCAGCCAATCAGAAGGAAACGCTCCATGCTCTACTTGATCATGTAGTGTACTTCCCTTGAAGCCTGTTATCTGCAAACTCCCAACTTACTGCAATAAAGTCAAGAACGTGTACCTGAGTTCCTGCACCCTCTGAATGTTGCATCCCTTGTCTCTCCCTCTGTTCCCCCTTCCCTGTCTCCCCTACCCCTGTCTTTAGATTGTAAGCTCTCGGTCAGGGACCCTGTCTTTCTTATTCTTTATAAAGCACCAGGTACATCGCTGGCAGTATATAAATGCTTATAATAATAATAATAATAAAAAATTAATTAATAATTAATAACAATTTTTCTGAATAAAATCCACTGCATTCCAGACACATGGCAACTGCAGCAGTTGAAGGATGCACTGCTGTCCTGACCCTGTTGCTAACAATGGCAAGGTCCAGTTGACTATAGTAGGACATAGGGAAACTCCTAAAGTTTTAATTGGTAAGTTGGGTGCCCCAACGAGATGATGCACATACAACTGGGCTCTAAGTTAGCAAGAGACAGTTGTACTAATTTATTCTGAATCGACTAAAAACTTCTGGAGACAAAGTAGATCTATTGTTATCTTTTATTGGACCCAGCCTGCAAAGAGAATGCAGCTGGGGTGAAAGAGGAATATTGGCTACATGTCGGACCCCAAGCGGAATCCAGGCAGATTCAGGTTCAAGCAACCATGAAAACAGAGAGAAGACAATCCAGGAGTGTGGTCAGAGTCAAGGTAAAGGGTCAAAGCAGAAGATCAGTTCTAAAACAGGCAGGTCAGGCTGGAGTAGGAATGGGGCTGAGGGCACAATACAGGAGCCAGGAGAACCACGCGCACCTAAGCCTGCGCTGCCTGCTTTCATTCTGCGTCCTGTCATGAGCCTTTTATACTGAATAGTAGGGTTGGGCATCCAGAGGAAATTATGGAATTGGATCCATCATAGATCTAGATCTTTAATTTCCAGATTTAATTACGGACCTGTATTAAAACCAATTATTACTACTACTAATTAATAAATTAATTAATACATTAATAAATAATGAAAGTGTGCATGTGCAAATGGTCAGGAAAGGCTGTGCATGCGTGAAATGGGCTGGTGGCCATTTTGAAAATGCACACATTGTTTTTTATGTATAGATTTTAAACTGACTCCACAACGCTCAGCCCGAGTGAATAGGCACATCAGGGGCCAATCAGATCTTGGTTGGTGGGGATCCCCCTTTCAGGCTGTCTGGGCAGTGGAGCAGAGCCTACGGGGCTGGGACAAGGACCTGGAGCCGGCCACCTTCTCCAGGGGGCCAAGGGGGCCAGTTCTGGGTCCTGACACACGATGCTACAGATGCTGCAGAAAGAACCACCTCTCCTCTGTTGATCTCGACAGGCTGGATGCAAACCCCATTGATGCCACTCACTCACCTATAGCATCGTGTGTCCGGACCCAGAATAGAACTGGCCCCCTTGGCCCCCTGGAGGAGGTGGCCGGCTCCAGGTCCTCGTCCCAGCCCCATAGGCTCTGCCCCACTGCCCAGAAAGCCTGATTGGGGTCCCCACTCACCAGGCTGATTGGCCTCTGATGTGCCTATTCACTAGGGATGGGCATTGTGGATTCAGTTAAAAATCTCTACAGAAAAGGTTCTGCTTTGTCTATGTATTCGTTTGCAGGATTGTGGCCTCCTGACCATTCTGATTGGAGACACCATAACCCCCTCAGCGGGACATTTCTTTCCTTCTTGATTTTGCAAACCAGCTTTCCCCCTTCCCTAGGTCGGGAAGGGATGGGCTCCGGAGTTCTGAAGAAGGCTGTTATTTTGAAGAGGAGAATTTCTATAGTCTTTGCTAAACCCCATACGTTTAGACCTCAGTGCTACCGGAAATGGGCTTGGTGCTGACAAAGGTGACAGAGGGAGGCGGAGATGGGAGATAGACCCCAAAGTAGAGGGGGAAACCGGGAGGCACAAATCAGCCCCATCTGTCCCAGGGAGACGCCACTGTGCAGCCAGAGGGACAGAGGAGACATTGCGGGTCTCTTTCCATTATGTTACTCCTCCCCCTGAAATAACTCCATGGTAGCACCCACAATGTCAAGCTGCTTTGTGTTTATGCTGCTGCCCTATCTGACTACGAGCTAGCTCGCACTTTATGGATTATGGCCGCCATAATGTGGGTGGCAAAATAAAAAGCTCAGAAGACCGCACAGTGAAATGACAGTGGGCTTTTTCAGACAAGACACTCCTCACCCACTATACATGTTATAGGGCAACACTGCAGCCCTGCAACATGGATAATGGCTGGGTGGTGGGTGGGTAGTGGATGGAGAGTGTCTTTCTTGTCTGAAAATGCCCAATAACCCATCCCATAAATGTGAGGAATTTACTTGTCCATTCCTGTTTCTCAGGGATCACGGGGGAAAAAACAACCCCAGCCCTGCATAGACATTGAGGGTAAACTCTTCCTGCCCTGGGGCGAGAGGGGAAGGGGAGGCATTGTGTGAGCTGAGACATGGTGGCTCCGCTGAAATCAACATCTTGTTCTCCAGAACCTCAGTTTTGTTGCAGAACCCCGATACTATGCACATAAGTGTCAGTGCTGCCCAGCTGAGCTGCCTCTGGAAGTCTGCCTGGAGCCACTGGCAACAATAGACAAGTGGGAACCGCCCCATTTATCTCAAGGAGGGGGGGGGAATGACTCATGCCCAACGAACTCTTGATGACGTGTGACCTGGTCAAGTGATGAAAGGTGCCACATAGCTACATCAAAGTGTCTAGATCACAGGAGAGGGAGGGACCCAGGCTAGTGGGAGTCAATAGGATACCTTTCCAAGGCAGTGAGGATTATTTATTTTATTTTATTTATTTTATTCTGTTTTTACCCTGCCCTTCCCTCAAAGGCTCAGGGCAGCTTACAAATATATATATTTATATATACAAATATAAATATAATATAAAAATATAATATAAAAATAAAGCATACATAAAAGCATTTTAAAAATCTGGAGAAGGCATGGGGTAGTCATTAATGATGTATTCATGAATGATCTGGAAAAGGGCTTTAAGAGTGAGGTGATCAAATTTGCAGACGACACCAAATTATTCAAGGTAGTTAAAACACGAGCAGACTGTGAAGAACTGCAGCAGAATCTTACGAGACTGGGTGCCTGGGCATCTAAATGGCAGATGAGATTTAATGTGGGCAAGTGCAAAGTGATGCACACTGGGAAAAATAACCCAAACTATGAGTACACAATGCTGGGTACTAAGCTGTGAGTTACCACTCAGGAAAAGGATCTGGAAGTGATTGCGGACAATACGCTGAAATCCTCAGCACAGTGCGCAGCAACAGTCAAAAAAGCAAACAGAATGTTAGGAGTTACTCACAAAGGGATAGAGAATAAAACTGAGGATGTCATAATGCCTCTATACAAATCGATAGTGCCTCCACACCTCAAATATTGTGTGCGGTTCTGATTACCCCATCTCAAAAAAGACATAGCTGAACTAGAAGAGGTACAGAGAAGGACAACAAGAATGATAAAAGGTATGGAACAGCTTCCGTACAAAGAGGCTTGACAAGCTGGGTCTCTTCAGCTTAGAGAAAATAAAACAGAGAGGGGACATGATAGAGGTTTATAAAATCTTGAGTGGTGTGAAATGAGTAGATAGGGAACGGTTTATTTACTCTCTCAAATAGTACTAGAACTAGGGGACACTCCAGGAAACTAGCTGCCGGCAGATTTAAGACAAATAAACGAAAGTACTTTTTCACTCAACACATAATTAACCTATGGAATTTGTTACCAGAGGATGTTGTCAAGGCCAGTAGTATAGCTGGGTTTAAAAAAGGACTGGATAAATTCTTAGATAGTAGGTCCATTAATGACTATTAACCAAGTAGCTAACGGGATGAACTTCTTACTGTTGGGGAGCTGGGAGTGAACAACAAGGAATGGATTTGCCCATTGTGACTGTTGGTTCTTTTCCCATGCGATCGTGATTGGCCACTGTCTGAGGACATGATGCTGGGCTTGATGGACCATTGGTCTGACTTAGTATGGCACCATTATTATTATTATTAGCATTTATATATCGCCACCAATGTACCTGGCGCTTTACAAAGAATAAGATAGTTACGGTCCCTGCCCGAGAGTTTACAGTCTAAAGACTACTTGTGTTCTTATGTATTTTCTTCTCCCATTAGAATTGATCTCGAGGCGCTTAGTAGAGCACGCACAGCCAGAAGACATTCTTGTCTCCCCTTTTTAGCAACATCTAATGAATTAGATAAATTGCCCATATGGCTCATTCTAACCTTAGTCACTTTCTGGGCATGTAAGAGTTTCAAAAGGGATGTCTTTTGGCCCCCTTTCTTTTTAATTTTTATATTAATAACGTGGTCACTGCCCTAGCTGGTGACCATTTACCCCCTGCCTAGAACTGAGTCTCATGCAATTTTTATATCATTATATGCTGATGACATGTCATTTTATCGCAGACACCTGTTGGGATGAGAAGGTTGGTAAAAGAATTTTATTCATATTGCAGGCAGGAACGACTGAATACAAATTTTGATAAAACTAAGATTATGGTGTTTGTTCATAATGTTAAACAGTCCAGGTGGTTTATTGATGATCATGTCATCAAGCAAGCAGAATCCTTTCAGTACCTTGGTGTGTGGGTTTTGTTTGCAGTCTGGGAATTGGAGTTCTCATATCCTTGAAGCCAAAAAGTTGGGATTGAGAACAATGGAGGCTGTTATGCATTTTACTTGCTGCTATGGAGGTAATTGGGTGGAACCGGCATTTAGCGTGTTCAAGGCAAAAGTAATCCCACAAATGTTATATGGAGTGAGTGTATGGAGAGTTGGGCACCCCAGCAGTTTAGAAATACCCCACATTTTTTTACATAAAACATTAGCTCTTCCCAAATATATTTCAGTAGTTATGGGGAGAGCTGAGGTGGGGGATCTTTCTGTCCTTTCTAGAGTGTATAAGAAACTGGTGAGCCCCTCTGGTTTAGCATTTCTAATCTGCACCCAGACCAACCGCCTTGGGTCTGTTTTAAGGAACAATAAAAAAAACCCTTCCCCTCTGAGAGTGTAGTGGTTTGATCATATTCAATATCTTTGAAATAAATGGGGCTTTACTGTATTAGGTTACTACAATATGAAACTTTCTTGCTCTGATATGCCACAAATCTGTCAGAATTGATGATGTAGACAAACAGGCTGTTTTAGCTGCCTTCTATAGGGATGATTCCCATGTCCCACATGCTATGTCAATTGCATGCACGTCCACTGCAAGTGTGCCCCATGGATCCACGAGATGGGTTTGGGATTGCGGCCTATAGCTATAATATGTCCACATGGTATCCTTTTCTTAAAACCACCTATGATATGGAAGAGTATATTAAAATTGTAGCAGGGAGCAGTCCTGCGGGGCTGCTGCCCCTTTAAGAAGGGGGCCGGCCAGAGGGCTGAGCACACACAGGGGCGTAGCAGAACCAGCCCCATAGTTGGGGATCAGCCTGAACAGGCTGAGAGACCCTGGGACAGAGTGGGCAGGACACTGGCCCTTTAAGGCTGAGAAGAGGAAGCCTGGGAACGCCCACTCTGCCTGGATATAAGGAGAGGCAAGGTAGCGAGGAAGGCAGTTTCTGCCTGGGAGCTGAAGGGGCTACGTTGCCCTGAGAAAGCCTAGCCACGCTACACTCTCCAGGGTGCTGAAGACTGGAGAACCAGGGTGGAACCAGATACTGGAAGAGGCTGTGCCTGGGAGGGAGCCTCGTGCCTGGGGAAGACTTGGCCAGAGCCTGGGGCTTTGAGGCCTGGCTAGATGGACAAGGAGGGTTGATATTGCGGTGCTCCTGTGCCTGAGAGAGACGGACCTGGGTCTGCAGGGTGGAGGCGGATGAGCCGGCAGCCCCAGGGCTTGTGGTCTAATAAAGGACTGTGAACTTGTTACCCTCTGGACTTTGCCTGGTCTGGGTCCTGCAGGCGGGTACCCACTTCCTTGGGGGAATTCAGCTAAGGCTCGGGCTGAATAGGTGTGGCAGCGGGGTTAGCTAATTCCCCAAAGACACCCCACCGCCCCCTGTGTGGCCCTGGCAAGACCCCCTGCTACAAAAATGCTGCGGTGTATTGTTTTAAGGCAGCCCTTTACTGCGCTATGTTTTCCAACATTCTATTCTGCTGTGTTAAAAGGGAGGTATATTGGGCTACAGGGATTATAGACTGTGGGCCTTTTCACGCTGATCCCCCCCCCCCTCCACCTGCATATATGTGTGTGTGTGTGGGGCACATCTGTGCGATCACCACGGCAGGTGCGTGGGGGGGAGTTGTCGATTTGAATGCTGCAACTGGTGGGTCGGGGTGTGTGTGTGCTCCCGTGCTCCACCCACACATGGAGAAGCGGTTGCCAATGGCAGATGCTCCATGTGTGGAGATGGGTGGGGGTTCATGGGAACCCCCCCCACACACACATGGCCCACACACTGTGCTGCCCACCCATCCCCCCACGCACCTGTGCCCGTTTGAGAAGGGCCACTGTTCCTGTGGGGTTGCTTGAGGTTTGTTTGTTTTTTACTGAATATTGGTAACCCAGAAGGTATCTGTAATATTGCTCTTTTTGTTTGTGCTGCTCGTTTAGAGAAAAGATTTAAATTGATTATCCTTCTCTTGTCCTAACCTTTGAGAAGCTGAGAAGTTTGAGAGGCAGTTTGTTCTTTGCTGCTAATACTGTCAATGTATTAATTTTGTTTTTAGGAATTGTTAATGTTTCTGTGACATCAAGTTAGCTTCTTGCTAAATGGTCCTAATAAATTCTATTCTAGCGGAGCCCAGTGGAGCACCCAGTGCACAATGGAGCACGCAGCCTCATGGACATTCAGCTGAGCCACAACCCACCTTTTCCCAGCCTAGAGCTGCTCCCTCCCAACCACTCTCCCGTCCCCTGCTGCTCATGACTCCTCAGGCTCTCATGGGCTTTGTCTGCCTCTAACTTCTTCCAGCAGCACCCTTCAATGCTCCCTCTTGCCTGCTTCCTTCAAAGAGATGCCCGTAATTGCCTTCTGTGCAGGCTGACTCAAGTCTCATATGCCCCAGTTGCCTGACGTTATCAGGAGAGAGAAAACTGGTGCTCGTCCTTGCAGCAGCTCCAGTGGTGGCAGTGGCTAATGCTGATCACCCATGGAGAATGGGAGAGAGGAACCCATCAGGAAAGAGTGTGTGCATGGGTGTGAGGAGAGAACACATGTGTGTGTGTGTGAGGGAGCACATGTGAGTGAAAGGGCATGTGTGCGTGTGAGTGCATACATGTACATGACAGAGGGTGCTTTTACATGGACTGCACCCACACCTCTGCTCCGCCTCACCCCCGGGTGGCCCATCTCTTTAAAGGTGGACCACCTGGGGGTGAGGCAGAGCAGGCACCGCCTTCTCTGGGCCAGCACATCCCAGAGCACTGCAAACAGAGAGGGCTGCCCAAACCTGGAGCATCAGCCAGGGGTGGAGCAGTGGTCTGTCTATTTGGTGGATGGAATGCTGCAGCTTAGCTTCAGGCTGGGGGTTGCCCTGGCAAAGCCGTAGAGCTGCAGGTGGCATCCTATAGAGGTGACCTATATACCCACAGCTCTATGGGGCCGGGCAAGATGGTCTGTTTAAAGACACACAGAGAGAGAGAGTGTGTGTGTTTGTGTGTGAGAGAGAGAGAGAGAGAGAGAGGGCATTCGATTTAACTTGTGCATGCAGGCAGCTTGATTTAACTTAGAGTTTTGGAGATCAGAAGGTGGAACTGGCCCCCTTTCCCATTTGCACTGGTGTTACTCCCATTCCATGTTACTGCATGAATCCTACAGCAAGAGGACTGTGGGGCCAGTTACATTGACCCCAGCCCTTGATGCTTGGGAAAAGAAGGTTTGTCTGCACAATTTCCCAGTGCTAATACATTTTATTCTTGAAACCAAAAAGGAAAGGGAAAAAAATGAATAATCTGAAAAGAAGACAATCAAACACTTGAACGTGCTGATAGCAAAGTTGTCAAGTTATCTCAGCTACTGTATCAGCATATTTAATTAATTAATTAATTAATTTTACAATTTTATACCCCACCCCTTTTGCAGAGCAGCTTGGGGTGGCTTACAATTTAAAACAAAAATAAAAAACATATAAAATAACAATATAAACCACATGGTGAAGCCATAAAAATATAAACATAAAACAAAAACATACCCACCCTAGCCCTCATCCCCTCCCCATCCCTCCCTCCCTCGTCCATCCCCTCCACCAAATTCCTGGTGGAAAAGCCAGGTTTTACAAGCCTGACAAAAAGTCTGGGGCCAGGTGAGCCTCCTCTGGGAGGAAGTTCCACAGCCCAGGAACACCCTCTCCATAGTGACCCCCTGACTTACTCGTGGGACTTCCAAGAAGACCAGCAGACCTCAGGGGCTGATCCTGGACTCGGGGAGTGAAGTGGTCCCACAGCTAGATCGGGCTGAGGCTGTGTAGGGCTTTCAAGGTAAGAACCAACACCTTGAATTGGGCCCGGAAGAAAATAGGCAGCCAGTGCAGAGAACGAAACACTACTAGTGTAATGTGCTCCTGGCAACCCAACCCCGTACGGAGCTGGGTCGCCACATTCTGCACCAGCTGCAGCCTCCGGACCATCAGCAGGGGTCGCCCCAAGTAGAGTGCATTTCAGTAATCCAGACTCAAGGTAACAAAAAAATGAACGATGATGGCCAGTTCGGAGTCTTGAGGCAGTTTCAGAGGGGACTGCTTCTAGCAATACAGTAGAGCATTTAGCTGCAGCTCAAGAGAGAGGGGGGCTTCCGACAATTCAATCTACTCTTCCATTCCAGCCAAAAGCTTGGCCAAAATAGAAATAAACCAAACCTGAGTCTAAAGTGAATGGTGCAACGGCAATTGAAATGCAAGGAATGAGTTGCTTGTCCAGATTTCCAAAGGCAGGTAACAAGACTCCCTTACTTTCTCCCTCCCACAGATGCTTATCTTTACTGAAAGTGTTCAAAAGCAAAGCAACTTGTTACATGGATTAAGTATTTTAAAAGAATTAGCAATTAAGCACATGATTTCCAACCTAGATACATGGGTGACATTTACACAGTGAGACTGCCATCCGGAACACATTAAAGTCAATGGCAAAACTCCCCACAACTTCAATAGATGAGGATCGCACCCTGTGTTTCTTTAATGTAGAACTGCTTTATGTGCATGGAAATAACTTTCCATAAAGGCCTTTTTCACACAGACGCTCTAACACTGATAAAATGGATGTTACATTTTATTATACATGTTGCAGGGCAGATGTGTTTTACGGGCAGGCCCTCTAGGCCCAGGCCTTGGGTGGCATTTTTTTTGAGAGGGCTGCAATCCTGGTCCTGGCGCCGCCCCACTCCGTTTTCTTTTCTTTTCTCCTTGCAAGGCTGCTGCCCACGGTTGAAGCCTGCTACCTGGGTCCCCATCCCTCACCTGCCTCTGCCATCTGCCTGCTAGTAGTGCTGCAGCAGCAGCGGGACACTGATGGGAATGGGAGATAAAGCTGTTTGTTTACAAACAACTTCTCCCCATGTGAGTGATCAGAAGGTTGTTATCTTGTAAAGAAGGTTCTTCAAGATGGCTCCTAACATTCTCACAACTGTGTTGTGCATGGCATGCTCACCCTATTCAAATAATAGACCACGTGATGGTCTCAAGCTCCTCTAGTATAAAAAGTACTGACTCTCCATCTCAGAATGACAGTTTCGTCCAACCCTTTCTAGGAACATAAGAAAAAAATTCCATGCGGGGCTGGAAGGGTGGGTGTTGTGAGAATGTTAGGAGCCATCTCAAATAATTTTGTTTACAAGACAGCAACCTTCTGTTCTTTGAGTGGCTCCTCACAGGCCATTTTTACATGACTCTGCCGGGTTGGGGGTGTGTGGGCGGGGCATGCACATGCATCCCCACTCACCCCCCCACTCATCTGCACCCATGGAGCAACTGTCATTTTCCCCGGTTGCTCCATGCATGGGGACAAGTGGGGGGTGAGTAGGGATGTGTGTTAGGAGCACCCATGCATGCACACACCCCCACTCACTGCGGGTGCAGGCACTGCATCATTCACATGGGGCTCCCCCACCCATGAACATGCAGCATGGGGATGGGGCTTGGCTTGGGGAAGCAGCCTGAGAAGGGCCTAGGGGTGCAAAATTCCTAAGTCCGACCCTGTATGGGTGCCCTGCAACATGTATAATAAAATGTAACACCCATTTTATCAGTGTTAGAGTGTCTGTGTGAAAAGGGCCAAAGTCACATGAAGGTCAAGAGGGTCAGTCTCCCTTTTGTTCTATCCTTCCCAGACTCCGATAGGACTTTCTGAATGTGAGCCGAATCCAAGAACTTTGGAGCTGCTAGATCTGGCCCAGCCAAACTGGTTGGGCAGTAGGAAAAGCTCCAAATGGAGGGTATTAGATGATGTTAGGGGCTGGTTAGGTGGCTTGGATTTAACCAATAGTACTCAGATGGATTAGATGACTTCTGGAGGATCCTATTCAAGGTAGTACTGAATATTAAAGAAAAAATATTAATGAGTATTTCTGAGGGTCCGAGGACCAGTCCTGAGTGTTTGGGCCAGTCCAAGGATCCTTGGAGAATGTTCAGGCAGTTTGGGCCAGGGAAGAGGGGGTGGGGGCCTATTGGGGGCTAAGGAGTAGAGTACTCAACCTCCATAAGGGGCTCTGGCAATGCGTAGCTTCCTCTGGGGCCAGGAAATTTTTTAAAAAGTAAAATAAATAAATAAATAAATAAAATAAATGAACATGCTGTGGGCACCATCTTGGAAAAGTCTGAGCATGCTCAGAAGGGGCTATTCAGCCCTTCTGAGCATGCCCAGCTTTGTAAAAAAAAATAAAAAAAAACCTGCTAAAAAGCTTAACAAGTCCTGGAGGAAGCCACGCATCACCAAACCCGTTCCAGAGGGCAAATACGCTACCCCTCATCCCCCACTAGGCTCCCACACTTTAAACACCCTACCCCATAGCCCCTGTTAGGCACCCACTGACTTATTCTCTCCCTGGCCTATGTGAATTCTCTGGTAATTATTAAGTGCTTGAATTCCACAGGTTAGGTGACACCGTAGAGCACACTTCATGCAGGATGGGAAGATTAGACAGGGATTCCAGGGGTTTCTTATTTCTTGCTCTATCGGGCTGGCAGGGCTAGAGGAATCAAGAAGCCAAGACTTCAGGGCTAAGATGTATGTAAAGCTTTTCCTACATTCAAGGCATTTATAAGGCTTCATTCCCATGTAGATTCTCCAATTTTTTTATTAAGGGCTGAACTGTCATGGAAAACATTTCCCACATTCAAGGCATTTTGAATCCCACATTTAAGGCATATAGGGATTTTGTCCTGTGTGGATTCTGTGATGGTTATTAAAGGAAGAACTGTAGCTGAAGCTTTTTCCACATTCAAGACATGTATATGGCTTCTCTCCTCTATGGCTTCTCTAATGGATATTAAGGGTTAACTTCTTTGTAAACATTTTCCCATATGGAAAGCATTCTTGGTTGTGTGGATTCCATGGTGAGTATTCAGTTCTGAGATGTGCATAAAGCTTTTTCCACACTCAAGGCAATTATAGGGCTTCTCTCTTGTGTGGATTCTCTGATGGCTTTTAAGGGCTGAGCTGTCACACAGAGGCTTTTATAATAGTGAAAGCTTTTATAGGGTTTCTCTGTCATGTAGTTTCTCTGATGCTTTTAAAGGGCTGAACTCTGAGTAAATCTTCCACATGTAGGACATTTATGGGGGTTCTCACCCCTGTGAATTCTCTGATGCCTATAAAGGGCTGAACTCCATGTAAAGCTTTTCCCACACTCAATGCATTTATAGGGCTTCTTTCCCATGTTTATCCTCCAATGTTCATTAAGATCTCATCTGTAATGGTAGCTTTACCCACACTCAAGGCATTTATAGTGCTTCTCTTTGTGGACTCTCTGATGGATATTAGGGTTGGTGTTGTTCATAAATATTTTCCCACAGTCAAGGCATTTGTAATGCATATGTCCTGAATGGATTTCATGATGGCTATTAAGGACTGAGTTGTGCATAAAGCTTTTTCCACACTCAAGGCATCTATAGGGTGTCTCTCCTGTATGCATTCTACAATGTCTACTAAAGGCTGAGCTGTCACAAAAGCTTTCCCCACATTCAAAGCATTTACAAGGTTTTGTCCCATGTGTATTCTTCAATAATTATTAAGGGTTGAGATCCATGTAAAGCTTTTCCTACACTCCAGGTGTTTATGTGGCTTCTCTCTCATTTGTGGTGTGGATTATGTGACGTCTATTAAAGACTGAGCTATGTCTACACCCTTTCCTAACTCAAGGCATTTAAGGGGCTTCTCTCCCATGTGGATCCTGTTATGCATGACAAACATTGAGCTGCAATTGAAGCTTCCCCCACAGTCAGAGCACCCAGAGCATTTCTCTCCCATGTGGATTCTCTGCTGTCTCACAAGGGCTGATTTTTCACTGAAGCTTTTCTCACACTTGGGGCATAGGTAACTTTTCTTCTCCAGATCCACTGCATTTTTGTTTACATTCTGGACACTTTCTCTGCACTGAGTGGATTCATGCTCCCTCTTCCTGGGCGTCTTCCCCTGCTGTCTCTCTGAGCCACACTTGTACTTGGGGACGCATTCTCCTCGGACTTTCCTGGTAATATCTTGCATTGTTCCATTTCCTCAGAGCCTCCCTGCTGGGCAGTCTCCTCCATATTTTCACTCATTGTCCCACTCCCTGCTGAGAGAGAGAGAGAAACCAGACAGGAGTCGCTGCCTGTGCTGGGAGAGAGGGAACCATGTTAGAAAGGTTCAATATAACTGCTAGGAAATCAGGTCATCCTCATTCTAGGGGGTGGGGGGCTCATCTCCCTTAAAATGCCCTGCCATTTTAACACCCCCCCACTATCCTTGCCCCCCATCAGTGGAGGGAAAGAATGGGGAATGAAAAACCTCTGGAACATCCCAGAGCTGCCTGCAGCAGAAGCAGAGTGTGGGGGAGCTCAACCCAGACATTGGGGTGATAGAGACTGGCAAGCCTCTCCTCTTCTGGGTATCCTCTCACTTGCCCATGGATGTGGGAAAATCAGGAAAGGAATCCTTTTCTTCCTCCTGCCTCAGTTGACAGGGATCAGGGGGTCCAGCAGCCATGGCTGCAGCAATGAGGATATGGTGACTTAGGCTTTCCTTTCTTTCCAAGGGGGTTGCAGAGCTGGGATGCTGATCATCTCAGGGGTGGCTGCTGCCTCCTGCCCAGGAAATGGCACAATTGTGCAGTGGCATAGCTACACTGGGGCAGGGGGTGCCCACAAGCTGGGGGGGGGAGACTCACCTCTCCCCCGTGCACCAACAGTGCTTGTCACTGACACCCCATCACTGCTGTCACCTCCCACCTCTGCTGTTGGTGCCCGGTGCCTGAGTGAGGTTGGAAGAGCACATTACACAAGGGGGTGGGGGTGGGGTGGCAGCAGCCTGGAAGAATTCCCCACCTCCCTTACTTTAGCAGTGATTGCAGCTTGGGTGAGCTGGTTCTGCTCTGCCCCCACCCCACCCCATGGGCCCCACTGTCCCCCCCAGAAGCCAGCTGTAACATACGCTTCACTTCCCCCATCCCTTCCACTGCCCCAGCAACCCAAACCTGCTCCCCACTGCCCCCAGCAATGCGTGCCCAGTCTCTGCCCTGTCAAACCACTCACTCAGCTCCCCATCCACCCTGATGCCCCTGCAGCCCCTTCCCTCCACCCGCATCCCCCCCCCAGTTCCCATCTCCTCTAGCCACTCCCTCCCCTCACCCTTCCTCACCTTGAAACTTCTGCTCCCCCTACCCTGGTTCTCTCCATGTCCCTCCGTCCTGGTGTTGAGAAGGGGGCATTCTAGTTTCTGCACCAGGACCTACCCCCATCTAGCTACCCACCTGCAATTGTGTGCAGAAACACTGTTCTTTTCTGCCCCACATTTATCTGAAATCACCCAGGATGGGAACATTGGCATGGGGTGACTTCGGGAGAATCAAGCGTCTGCTGGGCAGCACAGCAGGCTTTTGGAGCAGAACCAAGCAGGGCTCAGACTGAGAGGAATAGGCTGGTGCAGATACTGAGAATGTGATTGTGCTGTTCCAGCCTTCACTGGGCCCCTCTTCCTGGGGACTTGAACATTTAGACTACCGTAACGTGCTCTACGTGGGGCTACCCATGGTGACAGTTCGGAGACTGCAGCTGGTGCAGAATGCAGCGGCCAGTCTCTTTGTGGGATTGGGCAGCCGGGAGCATATTACTCCAGTTCTTCAATCACTGCACTGGCTGCTTATTGTCTTCTGTGCTCGATTCAAGGTGTTGGTGCTTGCCCATAAAGCCCTAAACGGTTTTGACCCGACCTATCTGTGGAACTGCCTCATCCCTTGAGTCCTGGATTGGCCCCTGTGGTCATCAGGAGGTGCTCTCCCCGAGGGGCCCCGAGTTTCCCAGGGGGGGCACGCAATGGGGAAGGAATTCTCGGTGGCTGCTCTACAGCTGTGGAATTCCCTGCCACTAGAGGCCTGTTTGGCTCTGGAGCTCCCGTCTTTTCGATGTAAGTGTAAACCCTAGCTGTTCTGCCTGGCCTTTGCTGGGAAGGATGGGTAGGGGTTGGGTTTAGGGTTATAATCTGTTTTATTCCTCCCATTATGATGTTTTAAATATTTTATTGTGGCTGTTTAAATAAATAAATAAATAAATAAACAAACATGGCTCTGCTAGACTCCTTGGGCCTGGTTTGGCGACTGTGGAGAATGAACAAGCAGCTGCAGTTCTCCTTGCATGCACCATCTCCTTGCAAATTGGGCATGTCTTTGATCATGTAAAAATGCCCAGAGGTGCATCATTGAAGCTTTTATACACTTTTACGAGGGCAACTGACCGAGCACCAGTAACCAAAGGGGAAAGGATTTTTACCCAGTGAGACCACGCTCTTGTAATTCATTTGCATGGCCTCACTGTACAGAGATCTCTGATCTGAGCCCAGCAGGGCCCCTTGCTCCCTGGTGAAATACACTGCTAAGTCCTCAAAGGTCACCGCCATCTGAAACAAGTTTTGCCGAAGATCTGCTCTTCCAGCAAAACTTTAGGCCTAGCAGGGACTTTCATTCAGCGGGAACACATCCTTAGAAAGTCCAAGGCGGGAGAGGGGACACACATGCAAATCAGGCACATCTTTGATTATGTGGAAATGCCCAGAGGCGGGTGATTGAAGATTTTATACACATTTACAAGCTCTTCACAACCTTGCTCCCCCCTACCTCTCTGCACTTATCGCCCTCCATACTCCAGCCCGTGCACTTCGCTCCTCCTCTGTCCCCTCTCTCGCCCTTCCACGCCTTCCCTGCTCCCCTAAGCGCCTTCGTCCCTTCTCACTTGCTGCCCCCCATGCCTGGAACTCCCTCCCTGTCCACATCCGCCTTGCACCCTCCCTTCATACCTTCAAATCTCTCCTTAAAACTCACCTCTTTCGCTCTGCTCTGTCTGACTCTTTATCCTGCTGAACCACTATTCCTATACCTACGATCGGTTTACCCTTATCCTTGCAACGTGGACCTGCCTGCTGTCATTCTCATCGTAACCAAGCCAAGTACGTGCACTTGAGACCTCGCATCTTCATGAATGTTAGACCCCTTGTCTCTCCCTCTGTTCTCCTTCCTAAGTCTCTCCCCCAGCTCCTGTCTCTCAGATTGTAAGCCCTAGGGGCAGGGACCGTGTCTATTTTATTACTTTGTAAAGTGCCAGGTACACTGCTGGCGCTATATAAATGTTTGTTAATAATAATAATAATAATAATTTACAAGGGTGATTGGCCAAGGGCTCATTCACAGTGCAGAAAAGTGTCATTAGAAGGTCAGGAGAGGGAATGTGCGTGCTAATCAGGTACGGCTTTGACCTCATCAGAATACCCAGGAGGCACACGATTGAAGCTTTTATGCACATTTACAAGGGTGATTGATTGAGCTGGATTTCGCAGATCACCAAGGCTGACCTTACCACAGGGTAACCTGGGGCAGCTGCTCCAGGCCTCACTCTTCTGAGGGTCCTGCAGTGGTCTCTGTTTTCACCAGGACAGGTTGTGGGAGGCACCACTCCCTCTCAGTGGGGCCCCAAACATGACCACCTTCAGGGCACCGCAGAGGTTGCCCCCAAGGGGGAGGAGCCACCAGGGGCCCTGCATTTTATCTTAGCCCTGGGCCCCACAAATTCCTAAGGCCGGCCCTGCAGCTCACACGTGCTTGAAAGTGTCTGGTTCTGCCCAGCAGTGACCCTAGCCTGAGGGCGCCTGGAGCAGTGCCCTGCCCCTGCTCTCCCCTGTCCCCGGTGCCAGCGACAGTAGTGCTCACTGAACGCTACTGTCCGTGGCACCGGGGACGGGGGGAGAGTGGGGGCATGGCATGCCGCTCTGACTGAGTGCTCTCTGCCTCTGTCTCTGCTGGTGGCTGAAATTGACATAGGAGTGCCGCACTGCTCTGACTGCTGCAGCTTGACTTGCAGTCAGAGCAGCGCCGTGCTCTGATGTCAATTTCAGCTGCCGGCAGAGACCGAGAGTGCTCAGTCAGTGAGCGCTAGCTGCCTGGACTCCTTCTGGGACTCCAGAGACTGGAGTCCCAGAAGGGACAAACTTGGTCTGAACGTGAGCCAGGTGGCTCAGTGTTCAGACCAAGTGTGTCGCTGTGAAATGAAATTTCCCTGAGTGGCAGCTTTGCATTGAGCCCTATGGGCTCAATGCAAAGCCTCACCTGGGCATTCAGAGGAGGCGCTTGGTGGCGAGATGTGCTGCAGCACGCATGCTTGAACTGACTCAGCCAGTCATCTTGCTGCCGATCGCCTCCACTGAGCAGTGAACTAACTGCCTGGTGCCGCAGCCAGTGCCCAACAATGGTGAGTATATGTGCGCGCGGGGGGGCTGTCGGGGAGCAGAGGCACTGGGGAAGGGGAGGTGAGCAGCAGGGGGGACTCGGGGAGCAGAGGTTGGTTGGTTGGTTCAAGATCACATGGAATGTGGGTTTCCTTCACTTGATGAAGTGGAGTGTTTGTTTTTGGGGGATTTTTTGCGGGGGTGTGTGTGTGTGTTGTGGGGACAGACAGACTGGGGGGATTTGGGAGGGAGGGTGTTGCTATGTGTTTGCATGATGACAAAATGGCCTCTCTACTCATGCTTGGGAGGGGTGAAAGGAAGCAGCAGCAATGCATCAATGAATGCATTGCTGCTTTCCTTCTCCTCTCCCAGCATGAGTAGAGAGGCCATTTTGTAAATCTGTGGTTCCACTGGTCGTGGATACTCTTTTTTTTGTTTTTTTAAATGGTCCCTTCGCTGTTTCACTGCTGCTTCCTGCTGCTGCTGGAAAGTAGTTTGTGTGGACAGGCATTTGGCTGCCGGGGATAAGGTGTGGCTGCTGGGGATGATGCTGGTTGGACTCGGGGCCTGCTTTGGTGGGAATGCAGCCCCGAAAGGGGCCAAACTGTTTTTTAAAAAGGGGTCTGTGTTCTTGAACAGGCAGTTTGTTGGTGAAGCTACTAGGGATGCTGGTCTGGATGTGTCTGATTTGGTGGCAATGCATCCCTGAAACTGGCCAATTTTTTTTTAAAAAGCCTGTGTGCTTGCACAGGTGTTTGGCTGCCGGGGATGCCTTTGGGGGCTTGTGGGAATGGTTTGGTTTGTTTATGTGTGGTTTTCTGGTTTTTATATGGGTTTTGTTCACTTGATGATGTGGAGTGTTAAATACTAATTCCCCCCCCCCCCCCAACACACACGCAGCAGAGGGTGAGGGGGAATTAGTATTTAATGCCCCGTGATTCAATTGAGGTTTTGAAATCGTGAGATGTAACGGTTAGTCTGGTGATCTTATGGGTGTTCAAAATGCTAGAAATGTGATGTTTGTGATAAAATTGAGGTTTTGAGATCGTGAGATGTAACTGTTAGTTTGGTGATCTGCCTGCTTTTAAACCTGGCAAAGGAGGTGAATATCACCTGCCTAACTGAAATTGCTGGATTAAGTAATCTAATGTCCATCCAATGTTAACCCTGGGAACTCCTTGCTTCTGGCTGGGTTATGCCCTGTCTCCACCTACCGTATCCCTGGCTCCGTCTACCGTATCCCTGGCTCCACCCCTAGGCTTGGCTCCACCCCTAGGCCCGCTGGCAGCTTTGCTGTGGGCCGGCCCGGCCTTACCACCCCAGTGCCCCTCCAACATCAAAACCCACCAGCCGCCCCTGGCTCTTTGTGAAGACCAAGCGTTCCCGGGGCCATATTGCCCAGGTATCTCCCCCCTCTAAACAAAGGAAAATGGACACCTTTTAAAGGGTAGGGATACCTACCTCTAATATATTTATTCCATTGATTGATGAGGGCTTCTTATCTAACCCTGTGGAGCCCCCTGTAGAGGCTCCCGCAGAAAAGGGGAAAGGGGAGAAGTTGAGGATCTCAGTGTTTGCTTCTATGTGTGAGCCCATAAGGGCAGAGTTGGGTGGGCTACAAGGTGGCCAAAATGGTGTTAACCAAGTAGGATCTTTAACTGATACAAGGCAGAGGCATCAAGGTAATGCACCAATAGATCTTATGGCCAGGCATGTAGCAATAACTGCACAAACAGTTCAGTACTTGTTCGGGCAAATTAATGTCCTATCTTCACAAGTAAATGAGATGGTTAAAATATTGGGAGGTATTAGTATTATTATTATAAACATCTATATAGTGCCGGTCATTTACCTGGCACTGTACAGAACATAGAAATAGACGCGGTACCTGCCTGTGGCTTACAATCTAAAAGACAAGGAAGGGACCTTTCAGCATGGATGCCTGGCCCCCCTTGCAGACCCACTAGCTCAGGCAGATTAGCTGAAACCTCAAAGGGTGATGAACCTAAAGTAGCTGTACAGGATGATCATTTCATTTTTGATGTAGTGGGCTCTGAGGGTCAACTGATCCCCACATTACACCAAAAAGCCCAGGCTAAGATCTTATTGAATATTTCTCCTATTCCCCATGGGAATTTACCCTTCTGGAACCACCCACTTGAGGTGGCTGAGCACTTGAGGGTGATAACCCGCCTCCCGATGATCAAATTGATCTTCCTTGCAGCTATTAACATAATACTTAGACACTGGAAAGATCAAGGAGAGCTGCAGATGGAGGAATGTCTTCAAAGAATGCTGTTTATGTTTAAAATGGAGAAATTACATGCCGGGTTACATGGGAAGTTACAGAATTTTAAAGAAAGGTGGGCTCCTATCCTGAAAGCCTTAGATAAAGAGTGGCCGGGGGCAAGTAAGATGAAATCTCTACTGGTATCTTTATTGTAATGGGTCACAAAATAACTGTGGGTCTGCGAAACTCAGGTCTAGGCTCCCTACGGGGAGTCGATGCAGCATTAGCTGGATGAAAACACGCGCACTAGTTGTTATCTCTGACATATTTGATGTTTGTTGTTTATAATGTTACTGGGGGGAAAAAGAAAAGCGCCTGTTCTGTATGAGGGTTTACCCTGCGTTTGTGTACTATAGGTCAAATCAAGGAAGCAAACTGCAGAAATCTAGTAGAAAGAAGCAAACAATGGACCATATGCAGCGGGCAGATGTCCAATCTTTTAGGCCCTAGTCAGGGTTCTGGGAATGGCCTAGAGGACATTTCAGCTCCTCAACCAGTTATAGATGAAGCAATAGAAATACAGCGGATTGGATGGGATTCTAAAGAACAGGTGGTAGGGTTCGCTAAAGACCCAGACCCAGAGTCAGTAAAACTAATAAAACCAGAATTTTTCCTGAATAAGTTGTCGGCCATTCATAAGCAGATTGCAGATGCCTGTAAGGAGGGGTGTGTGAGTGAAGAGTGTAATATACTGCAGGGGTTAGAAGGGGCACAACGGGATAAGAAGTCTTTGCACTTGCCGGCAATTAACAAGGATGTGGGTGGGGGATTGGAGGGCACAGAACTTTCTGTCCCAGTCATTCCAGTATTGACTCAAGGCCTGATTACCTCTACCCCTTCCGCTGGAAGTCGAGATAATGTGGGAGGATTTTTTCCTCAAGACTCCTCAGTGATCTCCCTGAGTTCTATAAGTATGCCTGACCTTGAGAGCCCTATTTCTAAGTCTAAACACCTTTCTATTTGATCAGTGACACTTACCCCTCAGGTGGGTGAGGAGCTGGCAAGGCCTTCTCCTGGTGCTCCCCCCCCCCAATGCTAATTGACTCCTAGGGGATGGGAGAATTACTGGCACGCTTAAAATCACCTCCTGGAATATCGCAGGATGGAGGAAGAAGTATAGAGAACCTGAGTTTTGGTCTTTTGTGAAGCAACACAATCTTATTTGCTTACAGGAAACTTGGGAGGTTGCTCCGGACATCCAGTTGAGGTTTTTTTTAACATGGGCCTCTCCTGCCCAACAGGGCTCTAATTGGGGTCACCCTAAGGACGAGTTACTTATATTGGTCTCAGTACACTGTGCTGGGCAAGTGGAGGACCTCGGTTTCTCTGATCCCAATTTTTTAGCCTTGCGAGTTGCTGTTCCTGCCAGCAACTTATATTTCCTCCTTTTAAATGTCTACAATCCACCTGCAGGCCAGGTTTCAGATCTTTGGCTCAAGCTAAAAGACGTAATTTTGGCATACCAAGGCAAGTTTCTGAAAGATGGTTTGCTGACTTTAACGCCAGAATAGGTCCATCGGTTTCAGCTATATGACAGGCTCTCGGGCTGGGGGATATGGAATATATTTCATATGACACCAATGCCGTAAGAGTATCCCTGTGGCCGAAGCTGCCAGGAGCAACCCTGCCCTTTCCAGGTGACCTTCACTGACACTCTGGCTTCCAGGTTGACTAGGCCTGATTTTGCAACCGGCCGCATAGCAGGATTTCGCAATCCCAGGGGATAGGGCCTACAGCCAGCATGGCTGGAGGGGTCATTCTCTAATTGGACTAGGTACAGCCAGGTAGCCTCCCAAGGACCAATCATGATTGAGGGGTAGGGGGCTTTTAAAAAGAAAAGCCACGCCTCTCAAAGGAGTCTTCCATCTTGTCTTCTGTTTGCTCTGAGACACTGACTTTGTGCTACGGAGCTAAGGGAATGGCTCCTGGCCTGTTTGGACTAAACTGAACCTAAGGTCTGAACCCCTTTGCTGCAAGGCAAAGGCGCACCTGAAGCTGTGAGTAATTGAATGTTACATCTGGGGGACCAGTTTAGGCTAGATGCTACTAAAAAGGCCATTGTGCCTAAACTGGTCTGATCAATTGCTTTTGCTCAAGGATTCAATGTGCCTCACATGGTTGCAGCCGGTGATGCTGGGTTTATATTATCATTAAAGTAATATTCCTTTTTTTAAATCTAAAAGATTTCTCTCTCTGTGTGTGTGTGTGTGTGTGTGTGTGTGTGTGTGTGTGTGTGTGTTAGCAAATACGCCTCTGTACGCTCAGGCGGCAGAAATTGGGAACTGTTTTATACTGGCTTGAGAGCCTGGCTGTTTAAAGAAGCAGAAGAGGTCTCATTCTCCCCAGAGGGATGAGACTGGAAATCTAAGTAAATATTCTGGGTGGTGGCAGCAGAAGAGAGACCAGTTAATAAGTGGGTAACGGGGTGCCGGAAGGCTGGGGTGAACCCCAGTGGGCTCCGTTACACCACAACTGGTGGCAGCGGTGGGATCCCCAAGAAAAAGGGATTGACCCAAGCTACACACACGCTTGTTCCCAAATCTTTGGTTTGGCTAGGCAGCAGGCAAACCAGTTTTAATTGTTTCATTGTTAGGCTGATCAGGACAGAGAAAAGAGTTAGAGAAACTCTTTGTCCAGAGAGGACAGACTGACTCACCCTTTTCACCCATTGGTATGGTGATTTGCTGAGAGACAGAGAGGCATTGATATGGTGATTTGCTGAGAGGGGGGGGAGAACTCTCCCTAGGAAACTGGTTTGGAAACCAGTTTTTTTTTTTCTTTAAAAGGATTTTGATTTTGAACTTTGAGCAAAACAGATCTGAATAAATCTGGTCCTGGTCTACAGAGATAGGGCTTAGATAAGCAGTGCAAGGGCAAGAAGGTACATGAGTTCTGGAAAACAGGGTATTACCCTGCTGGGATTGCCCAAGGGACTCCATAAACTCACTAAAGCTGACCTTGTAAAAGAAGCTCAGAAGAGAGGCCTACCCACTGAAGGGCTAACTAACGAACAGTTAAAACAGCTTATAAAGACCTTCGAAATGTTGGGAAAGGACCAGACTGGTGATCTAACGGCAGGAGGGGGAGCAACCCTTCCCTCTGAGGTGACTGGTGATACCCCTGAGCAGCAGGAGCTGATCCAGGAGCAGCTACACCTTAAAGTGATGGAGCTTGAGGAGATGAAGGCACAACGCGAAGACAGAGAGAGGCAATGGCAGCACGAGCTGGTGATGCAAAGAGCCCAGGAGAGGCGTGAGAAAGAGGAGCGAGAGGCCCAGGAAGCGCAGCGCCAGCATGGGGCTGATATGTTCCAGCAAAAGTTGGCTGCACCCCACAAGATGACACCAAAAGACTTCACCTCCTTCAAAGAGGGAGACAACCCCGAGGTGTTCCTGAGTGTTTTTGAGAAACAAGCTCTCAGATGGGACTTGAAGACAGATGAGTATATGTGTTATATGGCTGGACTGGTGATGGGGACGATGTCTGTGATCTTTGATAGTTTGCCCAATGACTCTGCTAATGACTATTCTGTTTTCAAAGAGGCTGTGCTCAAGTGCTACAGGCTCGTCCCAGACCATTTTAGGCAGCAGTTTCGCACTGCAACCTCAGTCAGGGCAATCTATGGCTGATTTTGAGGCAACTGGTGGAAGCCCTGGGAAAGTGGGTGGATGGGGCCAAAGCTGGGACCTGGGAGCTGGTGATGGATCTTGTGGGGCTGGATCAGTTCTACTTCTGCTGTACCCAGGAGATTAAACACCTGGTCAAAGATAAAGGCCCTAAGACAGTCAGCGAAGCAGCTGACTTGGCTGACCGGCTGTTGCTGAATAGGGATGGGGCTAAGAGAGATCTTACCCACTTTGGGAAGGATCAAAAAGGTTTTCAAAAAGGAGGGAACAGAGGGGAGGTAAACCCAAGGGAGAGGGGGGATCCCAGGGGCCTGCAGAGCGCAAGAGGTCTGTGAACCCCAAGTCACACACTCCCCCTTTCCCAAAGGAATGAGCTTGTTACGAATGCAATGAACTGGGACACTTACGTAATGCCTGCCCTAAACCAGCAAGCCCTAAACCCGAACCTGTCTGCAGAGTGATGGCAGTGGGTGGGGAAGAGACCTCTAGCCCGGAGCTGGTGCGGAGGGTAACACTAGCCCAGGGGGAGGAGGAGGTCCCTGAGAACCTAACCAGCTATAAAATAACTAATGCTGCTGAGCTGACAGGCTGCTTCAAGGAACCAGTGAGGGTTAAAGGCAGAACAGTTATAGAAGAGCTGGACTCTGGGGCGAGAGTGACCATTATCAGTGCTAATTTAGTTTTTCCCTCTGACATCATCCCTGGCAAGAAGCTGTGGGCCAAGGGGTGGGGGAGACATGGGAGGGCTGAATACGGGTGTTGGAGGAAGGATTGACAGCCTAGGTACTGTCTTAGAATAGCACTCAGGGCATTTCATTCCTGTTTACAATGATACTTCCTGGGATAATGGGATTATACCCTTCTGTGAATGTGTGTAGTCTATATTTGTCTGAGGTTACTGATACCTTTATTGTCTTGTGTTACTGATCTCATTATAGAGGTTTTAGGTTTTGTCTATGTTTATGTATTGTTTTCCTGTTTGTATTTTATATTGTTTATATTGCTTATATCTATATATTTTGTTACAGCCATGTGGCTTACAATAAATTTACTTACTTACCTTTAATTATAATGCTACATGTGGGGAGGTGTGTAAGGGTAAGCCTGCAATTTTGCAAAAGGGCAGCTGTTCTGCGCATGTGCACTGGGGCCATTTTTGCATGCGCATAACATCTGCCCTTTTGCAACATCTGGTCCCAGCTGCCATTTTGCATTGCGTGTGCGCTATGGAGCAGAGACCTCCACAGCGTACTGCGACGAGAGAGCCTGCCAGGGGGACTCCTCCACCCAGGAGAAGCCCCCACCCTGGACTTTCAGTCAAGCTGTAGCCTGCCAGACCTGAAATCAAGCTCACCCTGAGGCCGGTAAGTACTATACCAGGGCCCCAGGAAGGAGGTGGGTGGAAAATCTGGGTCCGTACAGCAGATCTATACAAAAATTTGACCACTGTTACGGAATTGTATGGATTAATCCAAAACAGCCCTTTTCAGTTAGTTACGGATGAATCCATACCCAAAATTGCCATCCCTACTAGTTGTGCTCCGCAAACAAAGAAAAGCGCCCCCCGCATCTGAGAGATCTTGTGTAGGCTTAGGGCCTTCCTTTTGTCAAGTGTCCTGGCTTGACCCAAACTTCTGGAATAGAAATTCTGAGAAGAGGCCCTTCGGATAAGATCATCATGAAAACCTGACCAGCTGTGGCATGGCCGGACAGTGAAAGGGGTCCCCTTGCTAGCAGAGCAACCTGTCCTTGGCTGCTTACTCAAGCTAGGACCAAGGGATGAGGCGCAGGGCAGATAGTTGTCTACCTGGAAAGTGATTTAATGAGCAGTTTCTGCACATGGACACAATTATGCCTTGGGGTGCTTCCGGACCCCTTGTTGTGCCTGGGATGTCAGGTCGCGGCAGTGGCCAGAAGTGCTTTTTGCCAACTCCATTTGGTCAGGAGGCTGCAGCCCTTTCTTTCCGATTCGAGTCTGGCCACCACCGTCCATGCTTTTGTCACTTCGAGGCTAGATTACTGCAATGTGCTCTACGTGGGGCTGCCCTGCAGCTGGTGCAGAATGCGACGGCTCGCATCCTTTCAGGGGTGGGGAGGCCAGGACCACATTACACCAGTGCTCCGAAGTCTGTATTGGCTCCCTATAGCTTTCCAGGCACAATCCAAGGTGCTGGTTTTATTTATTTATACCTTTTTATTTTGACCTTTAAAGTCCTAAACAGTCTGGGCCCCACATATCTAAAAGGTCACCTGTCCTTCCATGTCTCATCACGGCCCTTACCATCAGCTGGGAGCGCCTCCCTGTGGGTACTGTCTGTTAACCTTGTTCATATGAGAAGGGCCTGCAGGGGGGCATCGTCACTAGTTACTGCCCCGGTGCAATGGAACTCCCTTCCCCAAGAGATTGGTTTGAGCCCAAGTGTCTTCTGGAGGTGGTGTAAGACTTCTTTTTAATTTGGAAAGGCATTTGGCAGGTGGGGATAGGGGTGGGGTTTGGGTGGTTTTGGGGTAAGGGTGTGAGAGGGGGGTTGGGTGGGGAGGTGGTATTGGGTGTGTTCTGTAGGGTTAGGTCCATAAGGGGAAGATAGGTCCATTAGCAGCTATTAGCCAGAAAGGATCAGGGAACATGTCGGTAGCTGGGGGAAAACAACAGGGAATGGATCCCCCATTGTGACCTGTTGGGTGCTTCTTCCAAGCCACCATTATTGGCCACTGTCGGAGACAGGATGCTGGGCTAGACGGACCATTGGTCTGACCCAGTATGGCACTTCTTATGGGGTTTTTTGTATTAGTTTTAAATGTTTTTTAAAAAAAAATGAATTCTAAGGTGCCCTGAGCCTGAGGGAAGGGTGGCATATAAATTTAAATAAATAAATAAATAAATAAAGTCAAGTACTTGCTTGTTAGGATGGTTGTTAACTGTGAGAAACTAGGTATCCTCATTATTATTCAACTTGTGCCATCCAGTTTTGGCTCATGCCTGCTCTTTGCTCTTATCCTAGATAATGTAAGGGCAGGGCCAGGGGTGGGGGAGGTGGCACACAGCCCCTTCGGACTCCTTTTTCGTCCTGTCAGCTAGTTGGGTCTCCTGAGGCCTGTGTCAATGCACAACCGACATCATGCTCCCGACAATGTATATTATTGTGTTGGCACTACTCTTCTCTCCAGTTCTGTTGTCTCTCCTCTTGGGGACTAGTGATCTGTTCAGGCCACTCAAGTACCTTCTCCAACACTTTGGTTATGCCACCGCCTAGAAGTGGTTTTGTTTGGGGCCCCAGTGGGAGGGAGCAGGGCCTCTGCACCCTACCCTAGTGAAAACAGGGACCACTCAGGAATGTCGGTAGCTATTATGGAGTGAGAGGGCGGCTCAGCTGAGCCTGGACCCTGGACTTGGGGGCTCTGCAAGCAGCCTGAACGCTACTAGGAAGTTTTCAGAGTGGGCAGGGGACGGAGGCAGGACCAACACTCTGCCCCTACGCACTCTGAAAATTTTCTAGTGGCACTCAGGCTGCTTGCAAAGAGCCCAACCAAGAAGGAACGGAAGTTTTCACAGTGGGTGGGGGTGGCGTGCTGGCCCTGTCCCACTCTTAAAATGTCCTTCTTCGTGGGGCTGCTGCCTCTCCAGGGGGATCTAACTGGGAACTAGGTTGGCACCACTACCTTTGTAGGGGAGAGGCCAAGGTCAGCTGGGAGGGCCACTGCTAAGGAAGACCCCATGCCCTTAGGGGTGGTTTGGCGTAACGGAGTCCACTGGGGGTTTACCCCAGCCTCCCGGCACCCCGTTACCCACCTATTATCTGGTACTTTTCCACTGCCACCACCCTAGAGATTGTAGGCCGTGAGTTCCATCCCTCTAGGGAAGATGAGAACTCTACCTTTTCTTTAAACAGACAGGCCCGCAAGCCAGAATAATTCAGTTCCCAATTACTGCCGCCGGAGCGTACAGAGGCGTATTCGCTAACACACACACAGATCTTTTAGATAAAAAAAAGGAATATTACTTTAATGGTATTTTAAACCAAGCATCACAGGCTACAACCATGTGAGGTACTTTGAATTCTTGATCAAAAGTAATTGATCAGAACACAGTTAGGCTCGAGGGCCCTTTTTGTAGCATCTAGCCTAAACTGGTCCCTCAGATGTAACATTCAATTACTCACAGCTTGCAGCAAAGGGGTTCAGTCCTTAGGTTCAGTTTAGTCCAAACAGGCCAGGAGCCATGCCCTTAGCTCCATAGCGAAAAGGTCAGTATATCAGAGCAAACAGAAGTAAAAGTGGAAGTCTCCTTGAGAAGTGTGTCTTTGGTCTTTTTAAAAGCCCCCTACCCCTCTTTTGTGATTGGTCCTTGGGAGGTTACCTGGCTGTACCTACTCCACTCAGAGAATGACCCCTCCAGCCATGCTGGCTGCAGGCCCCTTCCCCTGGGATTGCGAAATCCTGCCATGTGGCCGGTTGCAAAACCAGGCCTAGTCAACCTGGAAGCCAGAGTGTCAGTGAAGGTCACATGGAAAGGCAGGGTTGCTCCAAGCAGCTTCTGCCACATCTCTCCCCACTTCTCCTGTAGCCTGAACACACTGTTTGTCATGACTGCGAGTTCAGGCGTCACACAACCCCAAAGGAGAAAAGTGTACAAGGTCATATGTGAGTTACAAAGTCTTAGCAGCACAGAACCCGTGACACTTGACTGCCCTGAAAGAAAAGAGAAAACAACAACAAAATCATTAACAGAATCCCTGATCCTATTCATTATCTCACATTGTCAGGTGGAGTGTTGCCTAGAGAGAGCATCTGCAAGCACATTGGTCATGCCTTTAATGTGCTGAACTTTCATGTCATACTCCTGGATGTTCCAAGCCCATCTCTGCAGCTTGGAGTTCGAGTTTGTCGTAGTCTGTAGGTATTGCAACAGGGCATGATCAGTTAGTACAGTGAACTGCCGCCCCCATAAATATGGTCTTAACTTCTCTAGTGCCCAAACCAGGGAAAGGCACTCCTTCTGCACTGTAGAGAAGTTACGCTCCCAGGGAGTTACCTTTCTGCTTAGGTAAGCAACCGGGTGTTTTTTGTCCCCATGCTCTTTGTCTCTGTGCTCTTGGAAGAGAACTGCCCCCAACTGGCAGAAGATCTTAACCAGCGCACCTGCCACTTCTGTCTTCGTGGATCTCAATGGCACCGCTTCTGGGTAGCGGGTTGCAAAATCCACGAGGGTTAGAATATACTCCTTCCCCCTTCTAGTTTTGTTTTTTAAGGGTCCCACTAAATCCACCCCCACTCGGTGGAAAGGCTGTTCAATGATGGGTAATGGTTTAAGTGGGGCCCTCTGTTTATCCCTACTTAGCCACCCTTTGGCAAGTCTCGCATGACTTGCAATAGGCTGTGGCATTTTGAGCCAACTTGGGCCAATAGAAGTTGGTCAGCAGCCTCTGGTGAGTCCTGTTTATTCCCATATGTCCGGTGCAGGGGATATCATGGGCAATAGTCAGGAGTTGCGGTCTGTACCTCTGAGGTACTACCAGCTGGCGATAGGGCTCCTGGGTTGCTTCTTTCCCTGTGGGAACACATATCCTATAGAGCAGCCCCTTCTCCCAGACATACTGCTCTCTCTGTCCTGGGGTGAACTCCTCCAAGTGATCCTTAGCCATGCCTCTAAGTTCTTGCAGTCTGGGATCCTTGGTGAGTTCTAGTTTAAATTCACCCACCGCCATCACTCTGCGGACAGGTTCCCTCCTTTTTGATCCTTCCCAAAGCGAGTAGGAGCTTTCTTAGCCCCATCCCTATTCAGCAACAGCCGGTCAGCCATGTCAGCTGTTTCGCTGACGGTTTTAGGGTCTTTATCTTTGACCAGGTGCTTAATCTCCTGGGGACAGCGAAAGTAGAACTGATCCAGCCCCATAAGATCCAACACTAGCTCCCGGGTCTCCGCTTTGGCTCCAGTCACCCACTTTCCCAGGGCTTCCATCAGTTGGGCCCCAAACTCAGCCATAGATTGCCCTGACTGAGGTTGCAGTGTGCAAAAATGCTTCCTAAAATGGTCTGGGCCAAGCCTGTAGCGCTTGAGCACAGCCTCTCTAAAAACAGAATAGTTGTTAGCCGAGTCAGTGGGTAAGCTATCAAGGATTACCGACATAGTTCCAGTTACCAACCCAGCCACATAACGCATATGCTCATCCTCCCTCAGGTGCCATCTGCGAGCCTGTTTCTCGAAAACACTCAGGAACACCTCAGGGATTTCTCCTTCTTTGAAAGGGGTGAAGTCCTTTGGTGTCAGCTTGTGGGGTGCATCCAACTTCCGCTGGTGCATCGTAGCCTCATGCTTCCACTGCTCCCTCTCACGCTTCTCCTGGGCTTCTCGCTGCTCCTTCTCATGCTGGCGTTGTGCTTCATGGGCCTCTCGCTGCTCCCTCTCACACCTCTCCTGGGCTTCTCGCTGCTCCCTCTCATGCCTCTCCTGGGCCTCCAGCATCTGTGCTTCATGCTGGTGCTGGGCTGCCTTGTCTGCGAATAGCCTCTCCTGGATCTCTCTCTCTCTCGCTCCTGGTCTACAAGCTCCTTCTTTCTCAGGCGGAGCTGCATCTGGAACAACTCTATCTGTTCAGGGGACCCTCCAGGAGTCCCGAAGAGAAGAGTTGCTCCAGCTCCTGCCGCTAGATCGTCATTCTGATCCACCCCAGGCATTTTGAAGTTCTTTATTATCTGCCTTAGCTGCTCGTTGGTCAGCTCTTCTGTTGGGAGATTCCTCCTCTGGGCCTCTCTTTTGAGGTCAGCTTTAGTGAGTCTATTGAGCCCCTTGGGCAAGCCCAGCAGGGTACTTCCCTGTGTTCTGGGACTCATGCACTTCCTTGCCCTTGCACTGCTTACCTAAGCCCTATCGAGTTGACCCGGACCAGATTTATTCAGATCTGTTTTGCTCAAAGTTCAAAAACCTCTTAAAGCAAAAACCAGCTTGCTAGGGAGGCTCCTCACCCCCTCTCAGCAAATCACCATAACAATGGGTGAAAGGGTGAATCAGTCTGGCCAGAAGAATTCTTTTCTCTGCCCTGATCAGCCCAACAAACAAACAAGTGAAACTGGTTTGCCTGCTTCTAGGACAAACAAACAAAAAAACAACTTGGGAACAAACGTGTGTGTAGCTTTGGGTGTGTCCCTTTCTTAGGGTTTCTCTCTTGCCCTTTTGGGGATCCCACCACTGCTACCAGTTGTGGCATAACGGAGCCCACTGGGGTTTACCCCAGCCTCCCAGCACACTGTTACCCACCTAGTATCTGGTACTTTTCCGTTGTCACCACCCTAGAGATTGTAGGCCGTGAGTTCCATCCCTCTAGGGAAGATGAGAACTCTATCTTTTCTTTAAACAGACAGGCCCACCAACCAGACTAATTCAGTTCCCAATTACTGCCGCCGGAGCGTACAGAAGCGTTTACGCTAACACGCACACACACACAGATCTTTTAGATCAGAAAAAGGAATATTACTCTAATGGTATTTTAAACCAAGCATCACAGGCTAAAACCATGTGAGGTACTTTGAATCCTTGAGCAAAAGCAATTGATCAGAACACAGGCTCGAGGGCCCTTTTTGTAGCATCTAGCCTAAACTGGTCCCTCAGATGTAACATTCAGTTACTCACAGCTGTAGGTGTGCCTTTGCCTTGCAGCAAGGGGGTTCAGTCCTTAGGTTCAGTTTAGTCCAAACAGGCCAGGAGCCATTCCTTTAGCTCCATAGATTTCCAAACAAGTCCATAGCAAAAGGTAAGTATATCAGAGCAAACACAAGTAAAGTGGAAGGCTTTTTTTTTCAGAGGTGTGGCTTTGGTCTTTTTAAAAGCCCCCTACCGCTCTTTCATGATTGGTCCTTGGGAGGTTACCTGGCTGTACCTACTCCAGTCAGAGAAAGATGCCCCCAGGCATGCTGGCTGTAGGCCCCTTCCCCCGGTATTGCGAAATCCTGCCATGCGGCCGGATGCGAAACCAGGCCTAGTCAACCTGGCAGCCAGCGTGTCAGTGAAGGTCACATGGAAAGGCAGGGTTGCTCCTAGCAGCTTCTGACACACAGCCCCTGGGAACCCAAAGCACTGACACGCGCCTGCATCCCCTCTGCTGTATTCCAGGCTCTGGGAGCCTCCAGAACCGAGATATGCCTCCATCCCCTCTGCTGTATTAGAGCACCCTGGATCCCCCAGCACCTAGGGTCATTCTCTGATTGGACTAGGTACAGCCAGGTAACCTCCCAAGGACCAATCACGATTGAGGGGTAGGGGGCTTTTAAAAAGAAAAGCCACACCTCTCAAAGGAGTCTTCCATCTTGTCTTCTGTTTGCTCTGAGACACTAACCTTGTGCCATGGAGCTAAGGGAATGGCTCCTGGCCTGTTTGGACTAAACTGAACCTAAGGACTGAACCCCTTTGCTGCAAGGCAAAGGTGCACCTGAAGCTGTGAGTAATTGAATGTTACATCTGGGGGACCAGTTTAGGCTAGATGCTACTAAAAAGGCCATTGTGCCTAAACTGTTCTGATCAATTGCTTTTGCTCAAGGATTCAATGTGCCTCATATGGTTGCAGCTGGTGATGCTGGGTTTATATTATCATTAAAATAATATTCCTTTTTTTAATCTAAAAAATGTGTGTGTGTGTGTGTGTGTGTGTGTGTTAGCAAATACGCCACTGTACGCTCAGGCGGCAGAAATTGGGAATTGTTTTATTCTGGCTTGCGAGCCTGGCTGTTTAAAGCAAAGGATAGAGGTCTCATTCTCCCCAGAGGGATGGGACTTGCAGTCTAAGTAAAAATTCTGGGTGGTGGCAGCGGGAAGAGACCAGATAGTAAGTGGGTAACGGGGTGCCGGGAGGCTGGGGTGAACCCCGGTGGGCTCTGTTACGCCACAACTGGTGGCAGTGGTGGGATTGACCCAAGCTACACACACGCTTGTTCCCAAATCTTTGGTTTGGCTAGGCAGCAGGCAAACCAGTTTTAATTGTTTCATTGTTAGGCTGATCAGGGCAGAGAAAAGAGTTTCTCTGGCCAGACTGACTCACCCCTTTTCACCCATTGGTATGGTGATTTGCTGAGAGGGGGAGAGGCACTGGTATCAATTCAATTTTATTGTTTAGCAAAGCCCTTAACAAATACATCAATACAGACACTGTACAAATGCTCAGGAAGGAACAGGCCCTGCCTGTTTGCCTTGTCAACGAGCAGAGATCAGTCAGTACACACTCTAAGAAACTCCTCATGCATAGTGTATAAATGAGTCTAACACCTCCCCCCCCCCCCGACTCTTACTTGGAAACGATTAGGACCAGCCTGAAAATCCTGAGATAAGAGCTATGCTCAAGAGCTTATGCCAACCACTATTCCTCTCCCTTTTACAGCCTTATTAGGGGGGAGGCATACCCTTGAACACGGGGTCAGTACCAGTATCAGAATCAAACCAAATCAGCACCTAGATAAACTCCACAGAGCTAAGAAAAGGAAGTCGAATACTTTGGGCCATCAAACCAAATATGGCAACTAGCCTGGCTTGTTCTACGTCTACTGGCCTTAGCATGCTCTGTAGTTTTTTGGACGAGGAATGTTGACTTGTGCAAATCCTCATACGGTATTTATTCCTGGGGCCCAATAAAGTGGGGCAATTAAAAAAGACATGCTCTAGGGAGTCTACCTGCCCCAGCTGACATAGGGGACAGAGGCGGAGCGCCCGCGGGATCTTCTTAAGGCGACCTTCTAATTCCACCGAGGGGAAGGTATTAGTCCTCATTCTGAGGAAGACCGTGCGCTCACAAACATTTACCCACTCAAATAAGTAATGTGAGCCCACCAATCGGGTTGGGAGGTATATACAGGGGGGCCACCTTTTGGGCAGATAGCAGTGCCCCCTCATCTTGGAGGGTCTGGTCATGGATACGCCTTATTAGCAAATTCCTGGTGGCCACATAGCTCAGATTAGCAAAGTACCCCTGGGTAAACCCTAAGTGAGAGACTTCCTGCTTTACAGCCCGCAACCAGGAAGCCCCCAGCCCACTTCCTAGGGCCAAAGATAAAAGCAAGCCCTCACGAGTGGGAAATAGGGCTACCTTGGCCCAGAAGGAGACCACTGCTTGCAGGGCAGCTGCTCTAAGTGGGAAACAGCATGTCTCAGCCCTCAAGATAACTTGTGGAGTACCCCTATGGGACCCTGTGATCATCCATAGGAACCCATTTTGGACGGGTTCTAGACCAGATAAAAAGGAAAGGCTCCAAATGGGGAAGGCATATAATAGTTGTCCTACAACCTTAGTTCTGAATAGGCGTAGGGCCGGCAACACTAATCTTCCCCCCCTGCCCCGGAAAAAGTTCCCAATTGCCGTTGTAGAATTGAGCTCCATATGAGCTTTCCTCGGACTAACAACAGAGTCCATAGATTGCCGACATGGGATATACATTGACTCTGTTGAATCCTCCAGCCCCACAGAGCCAGGTGCTGACACAGGGTTCCCCATCCTGGTGTTAAAATCACCTCCGCAGATCAAAAGGGCCTCAGGATATACTAATAACATTACAGCTGTAAGGTGACCTTTCCAGCCCCCACTGGAGGCGAAAATCACCCCCAGATATTTGTAACATTGTACCTGCTTAATACTGTTTGATCCGATCGCCCAGCGTTGGGGTCTCTGGATTCCTCTGCTCCCCACCACCAACACCTTGGTCTTAGAATAGTTGATTGATAAGTATTCATTCTGGCAGAACTCCCCAAAGGCCTGCATAGCCCGTCAAAGGCCGATGGGGGTCTGAGAAATTAGGACCGTATCATAGACGTACAGCAGTAAGGGGATCCTACGATCTCCTATTTTTGGGGCAAGTGTGTCAACCTGCCTCAAGGCCTGTACCGAATTATTCAAATAAAGGTTGAATAATGCCGGAGCCAGAAGGCAGTCCTGCCGTACTCCCACTCGGACACTTACTGGTTGAGAAAGAGTCCCATCCGTGTTGCAACAAACCCGGAGGACATTCCGGTCATGCAGCTTAATTAATAAAAACAAAAGTCTAGGATCAATTGAAAGAGCTCTAAGTTTCCTCCACAACCGTTCTCTGCTGACAGAATCAAATGCTTTTTCAAGATCTATAAAGCAGAGATAAAGGGACCTACGATGAGTGGTATATTTTGATATTAAAGCTGATAGTACGAAAATATGGTCCGTAGTGGCCATCCCTTCCCGGAACCCTGCTTGTTAGGGTTCAATGATAGAATGGTCATCTAGCCATTTTTGAAGCCTATTTAAGAGAAGCCTAGAGTAGAGCTTAGCTACAACGCTAAGCAGGCTTATAGGGCGATAGTTTCCTGGCTGGTTTGGATTTCCCTTTTTATAAATAGGTATGATGATACTAGATGCCCAGGAAGATGGAAAGGAACCATTATTAATGATATGTGTAAAAAGCGGGGCCAACACCTTGGCCCACCAGTCCGGGTTACTCTTTAGAATCTCGGGGGTAACAAAATCTGGACCCAGGGCCTTCCCTGTTTTAAGGCCTGCTATGAGTTCAAGAACCACTTCTGGTGTTACTGGGGGCCATTCCTGCAAACAGTTGATGCGGGATATGTCCAGGTCCGGCAATCTTACCTTAACATTGGAAAACAGGACCCGATAGAAATGCTGCCAGAGCTGCGGATGAATACTGGACCTTCCAGCACAAGATGCTCTCAATTGTGCTGATCGGATAATAGACCAGAATTTGCGGGAGTCCTTGTTTTTGGCTGCTAGAGCCAGGAGCACCCATTGCTCCTTTTGATAGTTCCCCTGCTTGGATGCCATCATCTTGCGATAGGCTCTACGGCGAGTTGATATTTGGGCTCTTATGGCAGGGCCTGGGTTTACCTTTAGGGCTCTAGCCAGGCGACGAAGGGCTACTCTCTCCCTACGGCATTCCTGGTCAAACCAAAGGGGGGAAGATACTGCTGGCTGGGCCACCCTCCGGGGGCCTCCAGTACGAACAGTAATTAATGGTAACAACCCGGACATCAAGGTCTCAAACCAAGCTATAATATCTGGGCCCTGAGCCCCTGCCCCATCCACCGGCATAGACCCAGCCGGGGAAGCCAGGAACTCTGCTATGATGACTGCCCTGGTATCAGACCATTTAACACTTTTTTAAAGGGGGATCCTCATTAGTTTGTGTAGATACGGGCATGGGATTAAGACATCTGGGATCTTCTTGTCTATTATTAATAACCAAAGTTATAGGAAGATGGTTGGTAACAAATGAGGGCACTACCTCCATACTGGAGACTAGAGGAAACATGTTGGGGGCAATTAGGAAGAAATCCAGGACGCTAGAGCCCTGAGAGGAATGATAGGTATAATTCCCAGCCGTGTCTCCCTTCACCCTCCCATTTATTATAATTAAGTCCAGTTCTGCCATCAGCTCCTCCATATGAGCTTTCCTCGGACTAACAATGGAGTCCATAGATTGCCGACATGGGATATACATTGACTCTGTTGAATCCTCCAGCCCCACAGACCCAGGTGCTGACACAGGGTTCCCCATCCTGGTGTTAAAATCACCTCCGCAGATCAAAAGGGCCTCAGGATATTTATCTATGGTGGACTGGACCAAGTCCCTAATACGGGACCAAACTTCAGGGATATAGTAGGGTGAGTAAATGGGGGGGGATATATACATTAGCAATTAGGAGTTCACCCCCACCGGGGTACTGACAATATAAAAGTAAAAAACAAGATTTAATAAAACCAAAATGTTCAACCTTAACTGCCGAGGCAGAAGAGATAAGTAATGCAAGCCCATCGCTAGGCCTGCCATGAGCCTTGGACATAAGCGCATCTGCCCAGATTATATCGCACCCTCTCCAGGGCCCATCAAATGGGCGTTCTGTCAACCATGTTTCCTGGAGAAGTACTATATCATTGCCTTCCAGAGTCAGGAAGAAATCGGGGTTATTTTGATGGCTTTTCCAACCCGATATATTCCAGGACAAGAGGTACACGGAGGATACAACTCTTGCCCTAGTCATTGTTTTGCTGCTGCAGGAGGCTTATGTTGTTGCCTCAACACTCTTCCCCCTAAGGGGGAGGATTTTGTGGTGGATGCTCCTTTAGAGTCATTGGGGGAGCTCAGCAAAGTTCCCACCGGGGGGCCTTCCGGCATTGCAAGGGGGCCAGCATAAAGCTGATCTCTCTGAGGTACTTTCCGGATGTCTCTCCCTGATTTTTCCACAGGGCTTTCACCCATCCGCTGATCAGCCTGGGGGGACCCCTGACGGCATTGTAGCACCTGAGACATAAGCTCTGAGACATTAGATTTACCCACCGGGAATAGCTGACCTTCCTCCTCGAACTCTACCCCTATTTCGGTGTTTGACGTCTGGTAGGGGAGCCAAGTAGAGGAGTGAATGACTGATAGTCGAGCCACCCCTGAAGCTGCTACCCCTGAAACTGGGCCAACCTGTGATTTAAGGGGCGACCCCTGGCAACCCTCCACTTGGGCCGGCTGGAGTGGCCTTGTTTTTAATTCCTCCAATTGCACATATAGTGCCTCTAAACGATGGAGAAACTGAGACTGAGAAGACTGTAGGGAGGCGTGGGCAGGCACCGGGGCTACCACCCTAGCAATGATGGAGGGCTCCCCCTCACCCCTTTTTGGAGGACCTTGGTCAGTCTCCGGGGGTCTGTAACAATTATGAGCATCCCATCACCCCAGCTGTTCTGGAGGCAGAGTGGACTGACGCCATCTGGCGTCTGGGCTTGGGCTCAGGCTTGAGCTTGAGGGGGCAGGTGGCCTCCGCGAGGGCCGTTTCTCTGGCCACCTCCTGGGGTGGGGGGGGAAGCCAAGGGCAAACCCTTAGTTTTTCCGGACCCACCCCCAGAAGTCTGAGCTGATGGCACCTGGGCCGGCCCCCTAACCGGGGGGGGGGGGCGTGATATACTCTGCTGATGGTAATCGCCCGCCCCTCTAAACAGGCTTTATGTACTAAGATGAGCTCTGGAATTCTGGAGGAGATAAAAGTGACCAAAAGAACTTGTCTATCGGTGGAATTCAGCATGTGGTCTACAGAAATGATATCTCTCCTTGTAATGATTTCATTCCTAAATAATGGTCTAAGATATTCGGCCACATCTTGGGGTGTAGCCCAAAAAGGGGCACACCACCCGTTAAGTGGAGAGATGGTAAAAATTAGGGAAGCTGGCAGCAGCCCATATGGCTCCGCCCTCTCAGAAAAAACCTTTTGGGGGAGGGACTGCCAGGGCCAAGCCACGGTGCCTTGGGACACACCCTGACTGAGGGGCTTCCTGGGAAACCCCTCAAGGGCTCTGATGACCTTTAGGAGTGCCCCTCATTTCAGGGTGACCGGTAGCCTGCAGTAGCTCTATTACCATATCCAACCTATCTTGCACAGCTGACATTTTAACAAACATAAATTGCAAGGTCTCTGCTGTAAGCAAAATATGATCGGTCAGGAAGATGGCCAGTCTTTCCCCCTCCCGGAGAACAGGACCCCTAGGATTGAGTCCGAAGGTGGTAGGGTCAACTGGGCCCAATGGCTCATTTGGTCTTAGCTGGTCCCTCAACTGAGCCTCTAAGGGGGCAGGGATTGAATCGCCGAGCGACTGGAGTGGTTGATAGTAATTGCTGGTCACTATGGGGGGTGGGGAGTTCTGTGTCCATCCTTGCTTTCTGCCCCACCCTTGGGACAAAACCTTCAAGCCTTGATTGTTTCCAGTTCTTAGGAGTCTGAGACATACCTTAACTATACTGCGGAGCACCTATAATGTCCAATATAGAGGGTGGTCCGCTCTCCTCGGCACTCCAAAGGGGTCGCCAAAGGGCTTGCAACTCTTGCATGCCTACGGCGCAGCTATAGACTGACCAGCTGGTTAGTATCTCCCTGGCACGGGTCTCTGCCCCCTTGGTCAGCTTGGGCCCCACTGCAGCTCTGCAGGCAGGCAAATGCTGGGCTCTGTAGTTCCGCTGCTGCTCCAAGCTAGTCACGATCAGGCGTCCACTTCACCCTGCCATAAGCTAACCAGCAATACACCAGTGACGGGGCAGTCTCACAGTTAGAGGTCGGGCTCCTGCTCCTGGTAGCGCTGAAGGGAGCACCAAAGGGCGTGCCATTGTGCACGCAGCCCTTTGGCGCATTGCCCCGGTGCGTGCCCATGGTGCCGCAGTGAACTGATCCAGCTTTTTCTCCTCTTTCCAGGTCCCAGCTCCGCCCTGCGGCACAGCTGTCAGGTGAGTAACTTGTAGATTGCGCTCCGCACCCCGGTCTCGCTCTCAGCAATGCTGCGGTGAATTGACCTGGCTTTTTCTCCTCTTTCCAGGTCCCAGCTCCGCCCTGCGACTGCCCCAGCACAGCTGTCAGGTGAGTAACTTGTAGAAACAGATTGTGCTCCACACCCCAGTCTCACTCTCAGCCAGAGGCATTGGTATGGTGATTTGTTGAGGGGGTGGGGGGGGTGGGAGAAGTCTCCCTAGCAAACTGGTTTGGAAAACAGGTTTTTTTTTCTCTTTAAGAGGATTTTGATTTTGAACTTTGAGCAAAACAGATCTTAATAGATCTGGTCAGGGACTACAGGGATAGGGCTTAGATAAGCAGTGCAAGGGCAAGAAGGTACATGAGTTCTGGAAAACAGGGAAGTACCCTGCTGGGATTGCCCAAGGGACTCCATAAACTCACTAAAGCTGACCTTGTAAAAGAAGCTCAGAAGAGAGGCCTACCCACTGAAGGGCTAACTAACGAACAGTTAAAACAGCTTATAAAGACCTTCGAAATGTCGGGGAAGGATCAGACTGGTGATCTAGCGGCAGGAGGGGGAGCAACCCTTCCCTCTGGGGCAACTGGTGATGCCCCTGAGCAGTCGGACCTGACCCTGGTGCAGTTACGCCTTAAAGAGATGGAGCTCGAGGAGATGAAGGCACAATGCGAAGACAGAGAGAGGCAATGCCAGCACGAGCTGGAGATGCAAAGAGCCCAGGAGAGGTGTGAGAGGGAGCAGTGAGAAGTCCAGGAGAGGCATGAGAAGGAGCAACGAGAGGCCCAGAAGGAACAGAGAGAGCATGAGGAGAGGATGCTCCAGCAAAAGTTGGCCAACCCCCACAAGCTGACACCAAAGACTTCACCCCTTTCAAAGAAGGAGAAAACACTGAGGTGTTCCTGAGTGTTTTCGAGAAGCAGGCTCGCAGATGGAATGTCGGGGAGGCTGAGTATATGCGTTATATGGCTGGTCTGGTGACCAGGACGATGTCTGTGATCTTTGATAGTTTGCCCAATGACTCTGCTAATGACTATTCTGTTTTCAAAGAGGCTGTGCTCAAGCACTACAGGCTTGGCCCAGACCATTTTAGAAAGCAGTTTCGCACACTGCAAACTTAGTCAGGGCAATCTATGGCTGAGTTTGGGGCCCAACTGATAGAAGCCCTGGGAAAGTGGGTGGATGGGGCCAAAGCTGGGACCCAAGAGCTGGTGCTGGATCTTATGGGGCTGGATCAGTTCTATTTCCGCTGTCCTCAGGAGATTAAGCACCTGGTCAAAGATAAAGGCCCTGATACAGTCAGCGAAGCAGCTGACTTGGCTGACCGGCTGTTGCTGAATAGGGATGGGGCTAAGAGAGATCCTACCCGCTTTGGGAAGGATCAAAAAGGTTTTCAAAAAAGAGGGAACAGAGGGGAGGTAAACCCCAAGAGAGAGGGGGGATCCCAGGGGCCTGCAGAGCACAAGGGGCCTGTGAACCCCAAGTCACACACTCCCCCTTTCCCAAAGGAACGAGCTTGTTACGAATGCAATGAACTGGGGCACTTACGTAATGCCTGCCCTAAACTAGCAAGCCCTAAACCTGAACCTGTTCACAGAGTGATGGCAGCGGGTGGGGAAGAGACCTCTAGCCTGGAGCTGGTGCAGAGGGTAACACTAGCCCAGGGGGAGGAGGAGGTCCCTGAGAACCTAACCGGCTATTAAATAACTAATGCTGCTGAGCTGACATGCTGCTTCAAGGAACCAGTGAGGGTTAAAGGCAGAACAGTTATAGGAGAGCTGAACTCGGGGGTGAGAGTGACCATTATCAGTGCTAATTTAGTTTCTCCCTCTGACATCATCCCTGGCAAGAAGCTGTGGGCCAAGGGGTGGGGGAGGCATGGGAGGGCTGAACAGCTCCCCGTAGCTAGACTGCCCATAGA